>CM051029.1:35175747-35278247 GCA_027627225.1 Congeria kusceri | reverse complement strand
AAAATTAATAATTTTGATTCCTATTATTGGAACTATTTTCATGTCCATTTACGCAGATGCAATCAGTTCACAGATGTAAACAAAAATGAGAGAGTGGACTGTGCGTTACGTTTGAATGTTATGATCATGTGACTAAAGCCACGTGCATGAGTTGGGACCACTGCCCGAGCCAACAACAGAGATGAATGCAATGCAGCCGGCGTTCAAGAGATTGTAACCACTGCCACCATAGTCCTCGCTGCGGTTACGTGCCCCTGGCGTTTTACAGTAACCCCTGCCACCAAGAAAAAATTTATTAGATTTTATTTTTAAATTTAATTTATTTTTAACTCTCATTATTGGTCTAGATATATATGCATGTATATTCAAGTTTAAACTAAAAATGAAATAGAAATAACTAAAATAATAAACATACCAACGCAACGGTGACCACGTTGTTTTCTATACGTAATTTGAAATTGAACTATTTACACGTTATCGATTAGTGACAGAGGGTCGGAGGTATAGTTAGGGTGTAAACTCTTGTGAAACAATGATACAGAGGTGCGCATTACATATTCAAATGCATGTAGATTGTAATCTTCTTGTATAATCAATGGAAGTTTCCTTAAATGAAGCCCGATTGTCAGTTCCAAAAAATTTGTTTCGGTCTTCATTTATTTATGGTGAATAAATCAACAGCATTTTCCTACAATTTAACAATACAAGACAAGAGTTTTATTCAAGATTAGTACAAAGTACATGATCTAGAAAAAACGAACACATACATTCTATTCTATACGCGGTCAATGCATTCGGAATTTGTTCTAAAAATTGTGAAATATATGCAAATTCAAAACGAAACGAATTAATTGCAGTATAACATAACATAAGTTGCAAACGTATGGAGAGTGATGTACATGTATATTATACATGAATAGATTGTCTAATTTCTAAGGCATATTTAATATATTTGGCAACACTTTTAACAACATCAGAGTTAACTGATCCCATTAATGAATTGAACTTATACACAGATGGTCTATCGTAAAAACATTTATCAAGAAATCGTTGAGTAACATGGACAAATGCATATAAAATGGTACACATCTTCTAAATCACGCCTTCCACAGTAGAGACAGTGCCTTTCATTTCTTGGTATATTATTTGAGCCATAGCGGCCTGTATGAATTCTTAACGAATGAGCACAAATTCTAAAACGTGTAACAAATTTCCTAAGACTAGCGGCAATATATCAAGATAACATTCGTACACAAAATTATTTTTGTAATAAACGTAATCCAACAGAACTGAACTACGTTGTAATGAACCATGCCATTCTTGGATAAAGTTGTCAATTACACGTTGTTTGAAAATTAATGGAAATGAACCATGGATAATTCGGGATACAAAAATACATCCGAAAAACCAAAATCATCTAAAAGTTTCTTCACAGAGGACACCCAGTTCGAGTGGCCTAATTTACAATCGTCTAAACCTCTACGATACAATGATGAAATAATAACATTATCACTTTGCAATACCTTACACCAGTAAGAAATGATGCGTGTATATCTTGATATATATAAGGGATAACGTCCAAGTTCGCCGTATACACCAATGGATGATGTAGACTTTCTTACATTCAAAATAGATTTGCAAAATGTTAAATGTACCCGTTCAATATCTTTAGACTTCGTAAAACCCCAAACTTCTGATGCATAATTAAGTGTTGATCCTACCAAAGCATCAAATAATTCACAGTAACTTTTTGGAGTAAGCGGGACCTTCTTAAAATTGAATAATAAAGTATTTAGAGCTTTCAGAGATTTACCAATGATGAACTCATTATTTGCAGAGAAATTGCCATTATATTTAAAAACACAACCAAGATAATTACAGTTATCTACTATTTGTATTGGTTCATTTTTATAGAACCACTGTTCATCATTTTTTAAAGCACCACGTTTTCTGAACACCATAATTTTAGTTTTGGAACTATTAACTTCTAAACTCCAGGTATTACAATAATCCGTTAATTTATCCATGTGAGTCTGTAATTCTTCGGGGGACTTACCCAAAATTACCATATCGTCTGCGAACAATAATACTAGTAAAACAATATCATACAATTCAATTCCAGCACTTACATTACTTTGTAAAAACATGTCTAAATTTTCTAAAAAAAGGGAGACTAGCAAGGGGGAGATAACTTCGCTTTGCCTTAAACCCACAGAACATTCGAAAAATTCAGAAAAACTGGTACAATGTTTAACGCAGGATTTCACATGCATATACATATTCTTTAGAATTCGTAATACTCTACCACGTAAATCAGCATTAAACAGTTTAAACCAAAGTGCATTTCTATAAATACTGTCAAAGTATTTCTTGAGATCTATAAATGCCACATACAACCTTTTATTAGTATTCAAATAATGTTGAACAACAGATAATAATGAAAATATAGCATTCGTAGTGGACACGCCTTTGCGGAAGCCGAATTGTGCATCACTAATAAGGTTGTATTTTTCACAGAAAGACACAATTCTGTCGTTTAACACAGTGGTAAATAATTTAGAAAAACAACTTAATAGTGTTATACCTCTGTAATTAGCGACAGAGCTGCGATCACCTTTTTTAAACAATGGTATTATAATCCCCTCCGCACATGAGTCTGGAAAAACACCCGAAGCTAAAATAGCGTTGAAAATGTTACAAATATACGGAGACAGAATATCACTACATTCAATAAAATATTCGTTTAATAAACAGTCAATACCATGTGCTTTATTACGTTTCAATTTTTTAATAGCGTTGTTAACTTCATCAATAGAAATAGGAAAATCTAATTCGTCATTGTAATCGTAATCTCCATCAAAATTATGGTTATTACAAAATCTTCTACATTATTGTTAGATGATTGAAAAATATCTTGCTCCAAGTTTGAAAAGAAGTGGTAAAACTCGTCAAGAGAAATTGAGTTCTCATTTTCAGTGTTTTTATTTTTACTAAAGTACTTCCAGAAATCCCTGGGTTTACTCCTTTTCAAACCTTCAATATCTCGCAATTTTTTAGATTCAAAATTTTTCTTTTTCTTTGATAATAATTTTTTATAGCGACTTTTACAATCACAATAATATTCGCGAGAAGTAGACGTCATACGCTGATTAAATATACGCAAGGATTCTTCGTAAATTCTTCTGGCTTGTATACATTCGCTATCAAACCATTCAGCATGTTTAAGAACTGAAGAAGGAGCAAAAAAACTTTTATTATTATGGTTAATGGACTTTTGAAATAATGGATCAGCAACGCTTTTGACGAGCGCTGAAAATTTATTTACAACATCATTTATGCATGTTGGATCAATACTAGATGTCAACTGATCAAATTGAACGCAACATGACAACAACCCATTTTTAAAATCATCTTTCAAATTTTCATTCCATCTGTACTTATTTTCAACATAATCCTGTTTAGGCAATAAATTATTATTACAAATCACAGAAAAATACAATGGTGCGTGATCACTCCATTGATTAAAATTCAGTACGGAGAAGTCCGTTATTTGTGAAAAGTGAGATTCACGTGTTAATACATAGTCAATAGTGGAAGTACCGTTTCGAGATACAAATGTGAATGCACCTTTGTTAAAATCATCAAATAATCGGCCGTTCACAATTCGCATTCCCGAGGATTTACACAGGTCAATCAATTTACACCCACACGAATTGCATTTTTTGTCCATTGAGGCCCTGCTTAAACAATTATCAGGAATATAATTTTCACAATCAATAAAATCGACACACTGGTCGAATAAGATGAAATCATGTTTTTGTCCAATTCTGGCATTAAAATCACCTGTGATAAAAACCGAACCCAGGATACTAAAATCATTGATATCGTTTTCTAAAGCATCAAACAAATCAAAATCCACAATATTATCTGCTGGTGACTCCTCGGGCCAAATGTATACACCACACAAATAAATATCATTTTCTAGATTGAAGAAATATTTACATAGTTTTAACCAAATGATGGAATCGTGTTGATGATTTATTATTTCTACACCCCCTTTAATACGTTCATGTATAAATAAAGCGACTCCTCCACTATTACGCCGTGCATTTCTGTGTTGGAATTTTCGGAAATAATTAAAGCTACTGAAAGAAGATAGATTGATATCACTAGCTTCTGAAGCCCATTCTCATACAGAATTATGATGTCATATTTTGATATTAGTTCCACGAAGTCAGGATCATCCCTTTTCTGTTCTGTTAGTCCATTAACATTCCAGCTGAGGACCTGCACATCACCCCCCTGGAACACCTATTCCTTCATTGGACGGCCATCAATGTAGAGGGTTTCGTACGAAATCCACGCATTCTTCCCATGCTGTTTTGCCTCTTTCATCCGGAGAACGAGCTTCCTCCTTTTGTCTGCTACTTCCTTGGGGAATTGCTCGTTTACATAGAAACGAGTTCCTTTTAAAGTTTTGGCCTGCTTACGGACATACTCCCTATCTTTAAACTCGTGAAACTTCGCCACTATACTTCTAGGGTTTCCCCGACGCCTGGCACCCATTCTGTGCACTCTCTCAAGCACTAGTTTGTCAACATAATCCTGTGCAATACGCATCTTCTCAACAAAAAAATGTTCTCAGTTTAGTTTCAGTTTCAGCATTGGTTTCTCGATCAGACTCTTCAATATTAGCAAAAACAAGATTGTTTCTCATTGACAGTGCTTTTAAATATACAACTTCCTCTTTTAATGATTTCTTTTCGGCTTCTAGTGAGGTTACTTTATCATAAAGTTTATCTTGTGAAAATTCAAAACTATCTACCTTTTCCTCAACTGATTTGAGCCTTTCATCCGTCAGAGTACTGCGATCATCGACAATAGCCCACAGTCGCTTCAGATCCTTTTCAAATGTACATAATTTCAGTTTAAGCTCGTCTAGAGTCTCTAATTTCTGTTCTATTTTGTCAAGCCTACATTCGATCTTTTGCAGGCACAACAAGAAGTCTTTATTTGGAAGTTCATTCATGGTCGAGCGACTACCGGTAGCTTGAGCTGAGCCTTTCTCCATGATTCCCGAATCAGCATCGGCAACAGTTTCAGGTTCAAAAACACAGTCGCTCACATTATTATCTGGAAATAACACAGAGTTTGCTTGACTTAAAACTTCACTTATCCACGTGCCTCCGGCCGGGCCTCTGTTTATCGCTGACCGTTTTCTGCTAATAACTTCGCTGTCACTAAAACTATCGCTGTTTCCTTT
Organism: Congeria kusceri; assembly: GCA_027627225.1. Taxonomy (NCBI): domain Eukaryota; kingdom Metazoa; phylum Mollusca; class Bivalvia; order Myida; family Dreissenidae; genus Congeria; species Congeria kusceri. The sequence continues at coordinate 35,272,984 of CM051029.1, read as the reverse complement.
CTTTCTTTTACTCTTTCCCATAACACTGCATTTACTCCAATTAATCCAATAAATCCAATAACTTTTAATATCAAGCACTATATTTATTTTGCTTTATTGTTTAATAAACCCAAAATCATCAAGAGCACTGAAAAACACAACCGACCATCTTGACCACGTGACAAAGGATTATCAATTGTCTAAGATGTGCATTTGCTTTCACATTATTCACGGTGTACATATCAATAGCAGTTTTCTGAATGTAGCCTGATAAGATTCCAAAGTTTTGTTTCATTGTTAATTAATTGTAGATTAGCTTTGCCATTATGACTGTCTAAAAATAACATTATCGATATTATAACAATTGATTTCGGATAAAAAGTATCTAAACACATTTTGTTATTGTAAATATATTATTTTGTAATTTACTTAGCTGTACATGTAAATGGAGATATACATATTAAAATCGTCTGTCTGTAGACCTTAAAGTATATTGTATATTGAATAATGTGTTCACAATGGCGTTGATTTTGATTTATTTCAGACATGACGTGTTGTGCTGCGGGGACCTCAGATGTAAGTATTTTGGTTGTTAGGACCGGTTTGTGTTTTCACGAGTTTGATATTATGTTGATTAGGCAATTGGTTGTTTGCCTAAAATGGGACATCGAGTTGTTCTTCCGTGTTTTTATATTACCTATGCAGCGAAGGTTTCAAAATATTGTATACTTAACTTGTGTAAACTGTACACTAATTAATAAAAAAATATATATTATGTTTAGTTTAGCAGGGCTTTCATTATTATGTTTTAGCAACTAACCAAACATGCAGTTTAAGACAGTAAAAAGCTATCCACAGCATTTTCTAAAACACTGTTTACCAAAATACAATATAATATAAATTTTGAACCAAACACTTTTTTTTTGTTTATTTATTGACATTCGGGTCAACAGCATATCATGACACATATTTGGTAATGTCTGCAATATCACTCTGTTGTATGTTTCCTGGTTGCCGTTTGAAATCCCGTGTCCTATCCTTGGCTGTTGATTACTGGTAAATGTTTGCTGGTTATTCTATATTATTATATCAAGTTTACTAAACAAACAAGCACGCTTGATATTAAATGTATTGATATATTGTAAAATTGTAAAAAAACAACAGGGACATTTATACTGATATATATTACATGGAAACATGGAAACAGATTCTAAACAATACGTAAATTTCACATCATGTCAAAGTAAACACACAAAAATTAATATTCCATTCAATTTAGCAAAACGCATTTGCACTATAGTTTCAAATCATCAACTTAAATTTAAACATTTAGGTGAACTGGAACTTTCCCTTTCACAAAGGTGTTATCCAAAATCAGTTATAAATACAGGAATTCAAAAAGCCCTTTCAATCCATAGAAATGAATTACTTTCAAACTCAACAAAAGAAAAAAATATTATTCCCTTTATTTCAACATATAACCCTAAGAATAAATAAATATTTGGCTTTCTTAAAAACAAGACAGACTTTTTAAAAACGGACTCTGTAATGAACAAAATAATTTCAGATAATATAATAATAAAATGCAAAAAAAAGCCACCAAATTTAAAACGTCTACTAACTAAATCTAGCTTTTCCTCTCAAGAACCTAAAGTAACCAAATGCAATGACCCTAGATGTGCCCTCTGTTACTATATTATTGAAGGAAATTCATTTAATTTTAACGGTAAACTGTTTAATATAAAAACTAATATGACGTGTGATGTTACAAATGTTATTTATATATTAGTATGCAATGAATGCAAGAACATTTATATTGGACAAACTGGCGATAAACTTAGACATAGAAGATCTGTTCATAAACAACAAATGCGAGACCCCTCAACAAGACAGATGCCGTTAAGTAAACACCTGGATGAGTGTTCCACATCTGAACCGAAATGTCAAATTTTTCCTTTTTATAAACTATTTTAGGACAGTGTTTCAGCTAGGTAAGCGAAAGAGCAATATTTTATTCATAAATTTAAACCACAATTAAATTTTATATAATAATACTTGACGTTATGGCATCATAATTCAAATGACGTTGTCTCTATGACATGTTGACGTTATGATATATTGTATAATGCCCTGATGAGCTTTGTCGAAACGCGTTGGCTATATTGTTAATATATATTTATAAGCTGGAATATTGATATTTCATTTATATATATATATATATATATATATATATATATATATATATATATAACTTTACTATAGATATGTATATGCATACACACAAAAATATTAGCATGTGTAAAAGAACAAATTTACTATAAATATGTACATGCATACATAAACTTACTTTTTATATGTACTATATATACGTACCTGCATTCACACAAAAATATGAACATGTATTAAAAAAAAACACACACACATTTACTGATTTTATGTACATGCGTGCACACAAGACACGCTCAACATATTCAAAAGCATGCTCAACATTATGTTTGGCACTTTTATAGTATTATCTACAGTAAAGAATAAGCAAGGATGGTTGATGTACTGAAACTACATGTATTCCAGTAATAGCATATAAATCACACATTTTTAGTTTGATATATTTTAACCAAATGGTAGTATGACAAAATTTAATTATAAATTAAATTAATTGTTTTGAAGAACAATTTTAATATATATATATATATATTAACATGCATACACTCAAAAATATGAGCATGTATAAACAAACAAATTGTCAATGTACATGCATACACACAACACTCATAACATATTTAAAAAAAACTGTCCAACTTATTGATCAAATTTGTTTTTATAGTATCATCTATGTTTTAAAGAATATGCAAAGATGATAACTTTACTAAAAAACTATTTAAGTAATAACATGTATCATTTTGAGTTGGAAATATTGTAACCCAATGGTATCAAGGCAAAATTTAAATAATATATTAATTGTTTTGAAATAATTTTAGAAATTGAATTATTTCTGCGTTAGATCTATATAAAATGTATATTATGCCATTAAAACAACGTTAATTTTCGTTTTGTTTTCAAATTTGTTAATCCGATATAAAAAAAAGAAAGAAACAAACTAAAAATCACTCAAACAAAACATGATGAGACATACCCCGGTGTGTCATGAAACATGCGGCAAATTTATAGTTCATGTATGTTTACATTGAGCATTTAATCGGATCATGACAACTTTGCTAAAAAGGGACATAACTGTGTTAAATAATAACAGGCAACAGATGCAAAAGCGTAGCTATAACCGGATGATTAACAAATTGTATTCCGAGTTATTTGTAGACAATAACATATGCTACTTTTATTTGTTATACAAATTGTTACAATTTATTTGAAAAAGGTGATTTTAATTGGGACAGCATTACATGGAGTTGAAATAACGTTTTTAAACATGCTACAAAAGGAAACAAAGCTGATGCATTGGTGTAATGGAAATTTAAAAAAAAACTCCGCTACATAGTTCGTATGAGCTGTCTATGACTTATTTGGCGATCTTCTGTAACTGCCACTGGAGGAGTTCTCTACGGATTCTTAGTAGGATTTTTTCGGCCACGGCATCTCTAACCAGGTTTTTAAGTCTGAATGTTTTATTTGCGTAGCATGTTGGTTTCCATTAAACAAAGCAACTATTTTGCCTTCAAAAGTCCAGGACTTTTCGACGATTCTAGGTTGCTTCAGACGCACAGATGCCAGCACTTCTGTATTGAGTTTCGTAAGTTCTTCGTTGACGAAAATGCCTGATTCCTTAAATAGCTTTGCTTTGCGCAGAATGTTAATTTTGGTTTGTTGCCTGAACATTCTAATTATAACAGGCCTATTTGAGTTGGCTTTGTATTTTCCTAACCTATGGGCAATAATAATGTCACTGGGCTGATTTGGAATACCTAGATGCTGGTTCACAAGTGATATAATTTTGCTTGTCACCGTCACCGAGGATTGGAGGTCTTGATCTTCTGGAACACCAGTCATTCTAAGATCGTTCCGTCTGCTATATTGTTCGGTGTTATTTGCAAATTCCTCGTGATTTACCGATGCACTAGCCTTTTCACGTTCTAATACTGTGTTTTTGAGTTTGAGTTCGTCGATGTGTTTGTTTTTTGTTGCAATGTCTTTTTTCAGGGCCTCGATGTCACGTTTACGGTCAAAGACGTCACCTTCCAGTATTTCAATTCAATGAAGGACGTTACCTGAAAGCTTTTCTTTTAATTGTTCCACTGTTTCTTTTATATTTTCCTGTATGAAACAGGAGTCATCTTTGGTCAGAACTGGGGATAGTTTCATTAATTTCGTCAAGTCGATTATCAATCGATTTTCCAGTGGTTTTGTCAGTGGACTGCGCACTTGTTAAAAATGTTGTCATTTTTATTTTTTTTTGGGGGGGGGGGGGTGGATCGGGTTTTGATTTTTTTTTATTTGGAGTTTCTTTGATTATTGCTTTGAGCAGTAGATTCTTTTTTTTTTCAAACACTGAAATTTCTAGTAAGTTAGTGTCCGCAGTAGTGGCCTCGCTGGCTGTAAATGAATGTATCTGCTTTCCGGTATTCATCTCCGCCGGCTTGTTGTTAAGTCGTGACTTGCGGATAATGTATAACATGAAGTGCTATGAATTATACAAAACAATGAACGCTTGCACTGGTTGATTGTCTTTTTCTGTGCTTTTAAGCGTGACGAGCGAAATGTTACGTGAAGCGTGACAGATGAACGGTACTTGTCAGCCCGCTAAAAAGAAGCACTATTTAAAAAGATACCCCACCCAGCGTGTTTAGTGTCGATAGTTTAAGATTAATCAATGGATTTCACTGTTTCCATTATTTCATACATACATTTTGTCTGAAATTTGGTCCTTTTTCACCATATATTTTCCACCTTCACACTTTAAATCACTTGTTTCACTGATTGCATATGCTATTTAAATTTAAAAAATCTATTTTTTTTTTATCGCTTACAACTTAAAATATCATAGTAATTCTTTATCAGAAGACAATTTTTCTTATCTGTACAAATATTAAAATCACCTAGGATAATCTCACAATCTAATCTTAATGATTTCAAAATATTTTCAAATTGTTCAACAAAGTGAGATTGATTTGGTGGTCGATATTTTGTTCCAACATATAGTGGCTTGTTTCTTCGTAACAAAAGTTCAAAGGACAAGAATTCTGCACCATCACTTTGAAGATCATCTCTTATATTTAAGGCATACTTGTGTTCGTTATTAACCTTAAACCATGACATGAACATTTTAACGTGAACGCAAACGCTGTTTAAATGCAAGTAGTTTGATGAGTTGAAATTAATATCAATAACATAAATAAATACACGTGCGTATTGACTTCTCGTTTACGTCAAGTATAATATCGACAGAGATATATTGTATTTTGTTGTTTGTTTTCATTTATGACCATATTGTAGCGAGTAGTAAGTATTGTTAAATTAGTAAAACCCATTGAATGTACATCTGCGGCCAAAATAATACTACGAACATAATTTGAATAGAAAGACAAAATGCCATAAATACTGGCAACGACGTATGCAAATAATAGCTAATTACATAGCCAATTACTCATTTAGAACGCATGACCACCTTTAACGAAACAAGCAATTTGCAATCGTATAAATCCCGTTGTAGTTTGCGTTAAACGGTATACAAACAGAAACTTATTGTAGAAGATAGGCTATAAGTGTATTGTCTTGTGGGGGGGATGCCATAATGACGTTATTATCAAAATTGGTTATGATGGAAAATTATCCTGGTACTATAGATGACCTGTGATCATTTTAATATACTTACATCTTTACAATTATCTAAGGTTTAAACACGTTTGGAATACATTGTATTTTAACATCTATTGGTGTAAAAGTTAATGTTATTGTTATGTTGTTTTATTGCAAAGGTATAAAAGTTAATGTTATTGTTATGTTGTTTTATTGCTATGTTTGATGTTCTGAATTACAGACTTACGATTGTTATGTTATTTTATTGCTATGTTTGATGTTCTAAATTATAGACTTACGATTTGAAAAGAAATATGAAGCTGTTGGTGTTGCTGATTTCTGTTGTCACCACGTGTCAAGGAAACACGCTTCAAGGTATGTCGCTTGTAATCCACAGTTGCCAACCACGTAAAATATTATATTTTAACTGTTTGGTAACATGAACATGTGTAATGCATGATTGTCTTTATTTTTGTCACGTGTTTACATTATATATTTTTGTACGTACAGTCGAGTCCGGTAATCTTGCGCGTCCGGTAATCTTGCGAAACCGCACTTGCGGATTTCGCAGAAGACGATTCGTTGTGTTTAGTGGCATAAGAAGAAATTTTACATTTTTTACGAGCCAAGCAATTGAAAAGGTATATTAAAAGTGAAAAATAACTTATTGTATTACTTTATATTATCCGATTGCATGACAGTAATAAGTAATTCACGAATTGTCAACTCTGACCTTCTTTGCGATAAATCCGATTTGCTCGACAAATTCCTCGATTTCTTTTGACTTTTCATATTTTAGAAAAAGAATATTAAATTTCCGGAATATAATTTAGCTATTTGCTGGATAAAGTCCGCTATTTAATGTCGTTGATGTGCTGTTGAACATAGATCGTATACAGACGACATAAAATCTTTTCCTGCCATTCTGTAAATTGAGTAATTTCATCACTCCGCATGCGCTATGACCCGTTTGTGATTTCTACGGAAGCCTGACAATGACATAAATTGTTTTTTTATTATATCTACTCGGATGGCTAAAAATAAACGAAATTTGTTTCACGAATGACAAGTAGATCTAAAAAAAAAAAAATGTCTAGTTTATATTGCTTTTTTGTTATAGTCAAAAGCATGCCGCCATCATCATCAAAGAAACCCAAGTACAGCTACTTGATGATGAAAGAGGCCTATAGTGATGTTGCAGCAAAAGACATGGCTATAAGACAGTCTGCTAGAAATCATGGCATTCCAGAATCTACTTTGCGCTGGAGGTTGGCGAATAGAAAGGGGGATGAGGTTCCAAGTGGCTGCCCTAAAATGTTTACTAGGGTACAAGAACAGCTCCTGTCATAGCATTGTATCACTATGGCACACCTCTTGGGTATGGCTTTTCAAGATGGCGAATCATAGACATGGCCAAGAACATGGGTCTTGCTTTGGGAATAGAAAGTGAACCAACAAAGCACTGGTTTTATGGTTTTTGAACAGGTTTCCAGATGTTAAGATGGTTCACCCCATAAAGCGTGAAAAGGCACGTGACGACGCTGTAAGCACTGAAATGCTGAACAATTACTTTTCAGAGCTTGAACTTACCTTAGATAAGTATGAAAAGAAGAATAAACCACAACACATATGGAATGTGGACGAAACTGGTGTATCTCTTGACCATAATCCCCCCATAATCGTAGCTAAAGTTGGCACCAACCCCCACTGTGTTACATCTGGAAAGTCAGCTACTACTACTGTCACTGTTGCAGTTAGTGCTCTTGGTGAAACTATTCCTCCCTTTATCATTTTCAAAGGTGAACGCTTACCCAGCAACATTAAATCTGAATGTGTTCCTGGAACAGTGTACAAGTCTTCACCTACTGTGTGGTCCAACTCTAGTTTGTTTTTTGGAATTTTTCTCCGAACATTTTGTACAACATGTTAAGGCCAGACCATGTATTCTACTGTACTGTGATATAATTGAAACAGCAAGAAAAGAGAACATTCATATATTTGTTTTACCACCACACAGTAGTCACTACCTTCAGCCCCTTGATGTGTCTGTATTTAGTCCTTTCAAGAAGAGCATCAGCGCAGAATGTCATACCTTTTTGCATGAAAGCTCAAGTCGTGTTATTGTAATGGAAGATCTTCCAAACATATTAGCAACTTCTTTCAAGAATTCTATGACTGTAGGTACAGTGATGTCTGGCTTCAGGAAAACTGAAATATTTCCTTTGATCCATCTGCTCCCTGTGTAGTCCCTCCAGTCATCAGTTCTGAAAATAGAAAAATCAAACCAAGCAGAAAAGAAAGGAAAGATAATAGAACTGTAAAAATACTGTTTCAGGACAAAACAAATGAGTTAACAAGTAGAAAGAAGATGTAGAACCCCCAAAAAGAGAGTCACGTTTGTCCCGCCCGTTGGTGCTGTTATAACAGAAGATAAATACTATGAGAAAAAGAAAATCATGGAAGAAGGGAAACAAAACAAACAGAAAGCAGTTAAAAGAAAAATGACCTTTACCCCTCCATTTTGCCAGCAAGACAGTGTTGAAATTGGTACAGTAATAACACAAAAGAAGAAATCAACCGAAGAAGAGCAAGTCAAAACACAAAAGAAAGGAACAGGTTACTTACCTGATTCCAAACGAGGCAAAGCTCCAGCAGCAAAAGAAAATCCAGCTGTTGAGATAAACACAGAGGACAGTGAAGATGACAGTGAAGTATGCGTAGTTTGTGGAAAATTCCAGCCAGATGCTTTTACCATAAATAAAATCTTGAAGTTTGTTGACTGGGGCTGTTGCGTATCTTGCAACAAGTGGGTGCACTTAAAATGTTGTACTGATATTGAAGTTCTTGCTCCAGAATGTGACTTGTTGTGTCCAAACTGCCAAAATGAGCCTTAGATAAGTGACATGTTTGTTACATAATTGTTATCATGCAGGTTTTTTTTACAAATATGTTACCTGTTCGATCGTTCCAGGAAGCTTCTTGTGAAAAGAAAACTTGAAAGCTTCAATAACTCTAAACATTTTTGCAAACCATATATCGTTTGTTTTTATGACGTTTTTATGACTTGAATTGGACACCATACTTTACATGTTTCATTAAATGACGTCACTATACAAAGTGCGCAAGATTACCGGACACCTGAATTTTTTTTTAATGAGGTGAGTCATGTTTGTTTTGATTTCGATTCGGATAGTTATTTATTGAAGATTTCCCATTTCTTTGTGCTTCTAGACACAGGACATGCTGATTTTCATGTTCAGTACAAATATTCATTACTTTACTTATTCCATCCGATGTTATCAAGCAAATGATCCTTAACTGCGCAAGATTACCGGACAGCATCGTATGTATTTATTTCGATGTAGACATAGTCCGAAATAATGGAACAGAACTTGATTTTGACCTGAAGTTTAATAAAATATAGTATCTGACCTTTTTTTTAGAATTTTAATTTAAAATATCAGATACTCTTCTATTTGTACTATTATTGCTTTGATTAATAATAAGTTATAAGAAATATGTATGAAAAACGATATATCACACTTAAATGTAAATATGAATAAAACAGCATTGATGTCATTTTAATAACTGACATACGAGAGAAGTAAAAAATACGTATATTGAAGTATATACATTTTGCCAGTTTATTTACTGATATATAAGCAAATAATGTCTAATTACAAGTATGCTATATATGTTTTGCAGGTGAGATTGTTGCACCACATCTGGATGTGAAAGAAAATGCGATACAACACATGCTGGAGGTGAGTCTCAGAGTGCTGGAAAATGATCGGAAACATCCAAAAGTCAGCATACCTGTCTTGAACGGCATTGTACCAGAGAGGGCCGTCGTGGAATTGCCATCTGTAACAACAACAAAAAAACATGCTACATTCCACAGGAAGTCACCAAGGCAACAAGAAAACATTCTAGAAAAATTAAGAGAGAGGCTCAGAATAGCACGATTACACAGAAAGACGCAAAATCAAATTCTAAAGAACAAAAAGCTTAATAAAAAGTTGGACAAACTACACAAGATACCGGTGGATAAAGTTTCACATGAACTAAGCGAAGCGATAGAAAAGATAGTCGGCAAGCACAATGATGGCATGGGTTCTGATCTTCCAACTGACTACATTAAGGAACACATAGATATTTCAAAATCAACGTATGAAGATAACACTCCTGCACAGGTCGATAAGGTTGGGCCCTCTCATCGCATGCTGAAATTTCCAACAAGAAAACGCAACGGCAATGGACGTAAGGGCGAATCAAAACGTTTAAGAAGCGGGGTAAGACTTTATAGAATTTTTATAACTTTATGATTTTATTATTGTATGGGTACTTGCTAAACTGAAAATATATTACAAGCATTATTTTCTATAAATGAATACCTTTAATTCAGTTCAGCCATACTTGCATACTTTTCACTCGTAATTGGAAATAACTGCATATTTTAATTGTTTAAGTTATACATTCATATATTTCAATTGTTATTAGTTTTAATTGCATATATTTGAGTCGTTATTAGACAGACCTGCATGTATTGTAATGGTTATTTACTATTAAATAACACACAAGTCGCATTGTTCGATTGTCTGAAAAGTCTAATAACGAATAATATACAGAGCGGCCTCACATACTATATTTTTTTCCATTCGTTTGCAGTCAGGTACGATTATATAGCATAGCGTTTACGAGTAAAACCTATCGACATCACCTCGAAATCATTCGTTTAACTGCTCGAATGTCACAGTGCTTATGTGTCCCTCAAACAAGGTCTCTCTACCGAAATACTCCTACGCATGAACTAAATTTAATACCACAACTCATTTATTAAGACGAGATATCAATCATTATTGATCATGCTACATTTGTAAAACAGACTTAATTCATTATGTTCTTTCTATCTGTCGAAGTACGACTCTGTATAAAATATCGATCTCCTGGCATGGCAATTATCCACAGATTGGTAAATTGACAATTGTCCAAGTATTTGTCACAGATTCTAACAGAAAGGTACACCATATATAAAGACGCAAAATCACACTCCTGACAGAGAAACATATGGGAAATATAGTAACGTTTATGGATAATCATCAACTAAAATTAATACAATAATACAGCGTTTATAACGCTTTTTGTCGGTATTTTTGGTAAACACGTGTACACTTATATAGCGTAAAGCGTGAGAAGTCCGGTTGGCCCAGTGGTTAGCGGAGGTCGAAGGTTCAATACCCGGCAGTGATACATTTTTCTGCCTTCTCTTTTTTTTTAATTATATTTTGTTTTGGTTAGTCATATGTTTTAGTCTTTGCATTTAAAACATGTAATGGCATTTTACAAAACTCCGAAATTTTCGAATAAGTCCCTTTAAACAACTGTCAGTTCGTTCGTGAGTGAATGGAGCGACACCTGTGGGAATGAGTTGTGAGAAACGTTGGTCGACATACGTACCACGCACTGTAGTCTATGTCTATTTACAGTTTATTTTAATGTACATTAGCAATGTCAAGTTCAAAACATGCATACTACATATCAATTCAACTGGGTTATATTTATACCCTGCATAATGTTTAATTTAAAGGGACTATGTCAACGAAAAGGACCTCAATGGGGTAATTTCCTTAACAAATCTGAAATTATCATATTAAAGCTAGCAGATTATAACAGTTAAAACAAGGAATATAAAATGGTAAAAGTGTTTTCGCATTCTCAGATAAAAATCAATTGATAATATGGGGCATGCTTGGTTGGCCCTTTTCATGTTAGCATTTTGACGTCAGAATTGTAAGTAATTTGTATAACCACAGTATACACATATGTTTCCTTACAAATCAGAATAGCGCAGTTGGTTAAAGCGTTGTCTATTGGGATTTCTTCGCATGGTTCCAATGTCGCGAGTTGATACCAACATGGGGTTTTAGTTTTTCAAACATTGTTGCTGATGCGTTATTATCAAATATCTCATTATATTATTTAATATTTATTCAATGTTCATGTCTTATCATAGCGCATTTCAATCATCTAATATCATTTATAGAGCAATAGGAAAACAATTATTCGTTGACACTGCCCCCCTGTAAGCCAATAACTATGTTTACGTCCAGTGCACGTACATTTTGTTTGTTTGCATAAAATGTTTACATACTTCACTATCAAACATTGAAAGTGAAACGATCATAAATGTGTGTATCTGTGTGTGATAAGAATAAACAAGATCTGTATTGCTATCTCTAATGTAAACATGGATGCACACAATAAACGGAAAAAATATACATCCATTAAATTGCCTTTCAATTACACAGCACACAGTACATCTCAAGCCAAACAACCATATTATGCGGTGTGCGAGTCTGTCTGGGGGTATTTCGAAGCAGTATTATCAATATGTGAGGACACGGGCAGTGTCTCGGCACCCCTACGTAATTAACCTTTTAGTTACACATCATAAGCTGGGACAAATCTTAATCATAGCTGCATTTGTTTCTATTGACCTGAACTGTTTAAGCAATTTTGGTAGAGAGCCACCCATGGAACGTCTCTGCGAAACTATTTCGAAATTCAGCAAAGGCTTTTGACAAGAAGATCTTCAATAAAGCCATATATGGAAGACTGTCCCCGCCCCCGTTCTTTTCAACGGACCTTAAACATTTTATCAACTTTAGTAGAGAACCACCCAAGGAACATTGATGTTTAATTATTTCGAAATCCAACCAGTGATTTCTGATAAGATTTTCAGACGAGATGTCGTTTCACGAAAAAGTTTACGGAAGCAAGCACGCACGCACGGGTGCACGCACGACGGACGGACCGCCATGGCATAAGGTTGCTGTTCTTCGGCCAGTGGAGCTCAAACTATAAAAACCGGTTATAACACTGTAAGATGCAACACGAGAACACTTTAACTTGTGTTAAATGTTTAATTATGTAACCAAAGCCTCAGGCACATATTCCCGATGTTTGCTGCCGTTCTTGAGCCTACAGCGTCCCGAACCAAATATTTCAAAAGTCGGGACAATATCTGAGATTTGGGGCTCGACATTTAATTTAATAATCATTTAATTTTTTATCAAGAGATCGCATTTGTCCATTTAGCGTCCCGACAGAGTCCCGACATGATCCCGATAGCGACCTGATTCTTCCGAATGCGATCCGACAGTGTCCCGACAGCTCCCGACAGCGTCCCGACAGCCTCCTGATATTCCCGACTTTTTATTATTTGTATCGTAACGCTGTCGGGACACTGTCGGGAGCCATAATCAGGAGTTTGTGACTGCCGCAACACTCCAGACGTGATATTTCTATATTATTTATAATGCATTATCAATCCAGTTCCACAGGACATTGTCCATATAACGTCCCGATACCGTCCCGAATTTGAACCGACTGTAAAAATTCGGCTGAGTCTCCCGAATGTTGAGGGAGAACCTTTAAGCCTCAGTCACACATTCCCGACTATGGCTCCCGATAGCGTCCCGACATAATTCAAATAATACAAAAGTCGGGGATGTCGGCACGCTGTCGAGACTGTGTCTAGAGGTGTCGGAACGCTGTCCTAAGAATCGGCAATTATCGGCGTGATCGGCCAAGCACTACCGACAGTTAAGGTTTTCCCTTGTCGAGATAGATTCGGCTATATCGGTTCAAATTCGGGACGTTATATATCTTGTGGAATCTTGATTATGCATTATGAATTATATAGAAATATCACGAGTATCGCGGCAGTTACACATTCCCGATTAAGGCTCCCGACAGTGTCCCAATAACGCAATGATACAAATAATCAAACAGTCGGGAAATTGTCGGAAAAGTGTCGGATCGCATTCGGGAGAATCGGGAGGCTGTTGGGAATATGTCGAAACGCTGTCTGGACGCTGTCTGGACAAATTCGATATGTTGATCTAAAATTGAAGTTTGAGTCCCGAATATTTATTGTCCCGACTTTTGACATATTTGATTCGGGATGCTGTCGGCTCAAGAAGGCAGTACACATCGGGAATGTGTGACTGAGGCATAAATGTCGGAAGTGCTTGGCTAATAACGCCAAACATGTCCCGATAATTCCCGATTCTTAGGACAGCGTACCGACAGTGTTACGACACCTCCAGACAGCGTCCTGACATTCCCGACTTTGTTATTGTTTGTAGCGCTGTCGGGACGCTATGGGGACTGAGGCTTAAACAATAGCAAAACAAACGATGATGTATGATGTGATATGATATTCAACATGTCCCTTAGCATTAAGCAGAGATTGTGTCACCTTCCCATCAACAATACTTACGTGTACGTGTTCCTTACTGAAAAGAAGTACATACGCACATAGCTGCCTTTGTGATTATTTGAAAAAAAAAACATATTTTAAATGTACTTCATGCCGAGCTTGTTTGAAGACAAAGATACTGCAGATATGTCGGTGATATTTCGACGGGTGTTTTCTAACACACACAATAGAAACAAAAATCGTTAGGAATAAAGTACAATTATGACTAATATAACAAAACTTTTAATTCATAGCCAGTACCTGCTTCATAATATTCAAGTACTTTCGATGATGATTTGGCAATAACAACTATTTCCTGATTAATTATTTATGACTGACAACAATTGGCTGGTTTTAAATGTTCGACTTGAGCTTTGTGGTCATTTTTGTGTGGTTATTGAATGCACGTAAAATGACGTTAATTTCAAAATGTACCATTAACTTACGATGAACATGTACATTCGGTATGTAATTGTTGACATGGTACATCCTAGTCCTATAATATTAATATCCTTACGTGTATTCTTACACAATATTTGCAGAAATTAGTTTATCTTTGAAATCTGGGCAAAATTATGATCATTAAATTTGAAGATTTGGACATGCGATCAGCATTATTGAGAACCGTAGTAGAATTCTTTAGCAACATGAAAAGAACAGGTTGTATATATGGAATTAATTGCATTAATGTGTATACTTTATGATGCAAATAAACGATGAAATGCCATATATTACAAACCGTTTACCATGCACATATATTCCAATGCTTTTCTGCAGACGCATGAATCGTTTCTGTTTAATATTATTATTTCCATGTCTTTCCATCAATGTATTGATCACTTTTGTTATAATTATATTGGTATATGAAATTCAATGCAATAATTACATTGAATTCAATGCGATAAATATATAGAATTGAAATGAAGTTAAAGACATAATTTGAACATGTATTAACCATATACGCTAGTATATTGAACAAACGGTTCCTAAACTAAAATGTAGTCATAAAATTAATGTGTCATTAAAAACCGTTCTTATAGTTGTCGACTCTATGAATTTAATACGAATTTTTCCATTATCATCATCATTATCATCATCATCATCATCAATCATCATCATCATCCGATTCTTTGATGTCATAATAAAACTACATAGAAAACAGTTCTTAGATTATATTTCGATTCATTTACTTTGTCATACATTTATTAATAGTAAAACAGATATATACACTTCAAACATGGCAAACAGACACCCAATACACACAGTCATCTGACAATTTAATAAACACGTTAATGAATTAGAAGACTTTGAGATTCATGTGTGTGTAGTACATTTTTATCGAGTGCACCGGGATTCTCTCCCATATGGCCATCGCGCCCAGAAGACTTGTTAGTTGGGTTATGGGGGATAGTGCAAGATACAGGAGACTCCCCGTTCCAGAGGCGACCCTAGGTTTTTTAGTGCCCGGTGTGAAGCACCTAGTACAATGCACCTCGGTTTAACGTCTCATGCGAAAGACGAGTTAGTAGGTTAGGGTGTAGCGAGAACTCGAACCTGCGACCCCTGGGTTGTGAAGCCAGTGCGTTACCACTAGACCACGGATCCGCCGCTTTGAGATTTATCAATCAATTGGAGTTGTTTACCCTCGGGACTTCGGTTAAAAACCATTGCCCGAGCACACTGCTTAATACAAATACTTTGCTTATATTTGGCAATACATATATAAAACTGTGCAGTGTGGGCGCGGTGCTAAAAATAAAAATCTATGCTTAAAAATAGGAATACTTGTAAATCTAGTACAATAGCTTACATGACACATGAAAGCACACTGTTCTTGTATGAAGAGACAACTACCAGGGTATACACGGTTTAAAGGGGAGCAATTCTGCAATAAGCTTTTATTTGTCAACAGGAGTTACCTCCCTTATACTAATAAATAGTTCAAATGTAAAACCATATGTGAATGCAAAAATGACTAGTATTTTGTAATTATGTTGGATATTTGGGCAATAGCAACAGGGGAATAAATAAAGGATAAACACTGAGTTTGATCTAAACTAACATGAGAAAGGGAAAATTGGAAGAAATAGCCCAACTTGAATAAGAATAAATTGGAGGGAACACATAATTTTATGTGAATCACCATTTTTCTAGACCCATTATGCAGCAAATGCTGCAACGGGATTGTTGGAGTCTTGTTTACTTAGAGATCTGGGAGAGTTCAGGTAATAATTACCATACACTATATGTCGTATTAAATTAAAAAACCAATGTGCGAATACACATGGGATAGTATTTACAATAACGACAACAAGCATTGTTAATCATTTCCAGATCACTAAGTGGTTCAGCATTGTTTTACAATTTCTGTGTTATTTGCATGTCTTTACGTACTAAGATAGAAAAAATAGGTTAAGAGATGCTTTCTAACCTGTATTCATTATAAAGGTCAAGTAATATTACTTGGATATACTGTATAAAATGAACTATTTAATTAATAGGAAGTTAAGTAATATAGGACTACTAATGTACCTTGCATCTTCAAGTGTATGTTGTTGGTATGTAGTATTTTATTTATTTTTTTAAATTGTTATATTCATTCTAATGATGGATGTTACAATTGCATGACATGCTTTTAACTATTGCTGAGCACTTGTAGACAGGGAATATAACTTATTGCTCCAACCTGAGACCCTGTCCATTGGGATTTATACAAGATTGTTGGGCTATTTAATGGAATGTAACCTTCCCCAGGGTGACAATTTAAGATCAAGGACAGACATAAAAGTATGAGAATCCAATATACAGTAAAATTATGATAAAACTTATATTACATCCTTCCGGTACTATCAAACGGCTTACTTTTTAGGGCCTTTAAAAATAATATAGATAAAACAAGATATAATTAATAAAAAGAACTAACTGGGCTGTACAATTATATACAGGTAAAAGGGGAATCACCCTGGGGGGCACATGTAAGGCAGACTTTGTCTCGTTCGTGATTTTTAAGAGATTGGGTAGCACCGGTGGGGGAAGGGAATTTTGGCAGGCAGTGTTAGAGAGGTATTTTGAGATATTGGGACCAGGGGGGCGCACAGGTTTATATGATTTACATAGATAGGGACACTTAAAAGAGGTAGTTTAACATATTAAAAGCTAAAATGTGAATAATCCCTGCAATGAAAGAGTTGTTCATTAAAAGTATGCCGAATACTGCATTTAAGAATAACTGCAGAGGATCTCAATATGTAGTATCACACAGAATTTATGGAAAGATTGATCGTTATTAACAATATGATCAAAATACTTGGCAAACAATTAAGAAATTTACTACCCATGTGAGTTACTACAATATATAGTACACATTAAAAGATTGATAACTGGGTCCTCCCCAATTAATATAAAATCTGCAATAAAATGGGGTTTATTCATACTTGACAATAGTAAATGGGGCAAACTGCTTTACTAAAAAATGGCTTAAAATAAGGGATCCTTGGTCAATCAGATTGGCCATGGTTGAGGGAGGGCTCCGTTAGCAACAGAGACATATATAATAACATGATATTTAAATGAAGACATGTGTTACTATCTTCCTGTGCGCCCGGCCCAGCACGGCTCATGTAGGACCACGGAGGGAAAGGGGGAAAAAGGAAATGGAATAGGCGGATTCCTGCAGCTATTAGAACATTATTTATTATTCCACTGAAAACAATAATTTACAAATTAAGTTAAGTTAAAATGGCATAAATTATTCAATTTGCCTGAGGTCCAGGAGGAATAAATTTAAATTATCAATAAGAGGTGCACAATATATGAGCACAAAATATTAAGAAGTCAGAAATAGAACCTCTTTAACCATGTAACACAGGCAAATATTATCTAAATTGTAACTAAGAGTACGGGACTGTTGACCATTGACCAGTATTGCACAATATAAACACTAGCTGGGTTTAACCCTCTAGATGCTCTACTGAGCATTGTTTATTATTGTCCCAGTGTACTGGATACTAGAAAGAAAATTAGTGTGTAACACACTGGAAAACAGTAGATAAATGTAATCATTGCTAAAAAGGAATAATTTAAGCATTGTACAGTTAGAAGCTATTCCGTGATATGAATAAATTGTTAAATCAACTTATTCTCCCAAGATATGGGAAAGTGGCTATTGAATTTAAGTTTTATTATAGAAGATGTTCCTATTAAGCTGCAGAGACATATATAATAACATGATATTTAAATTAAGACATGTGTTACTATCTTCCTGTGCGCCCGGCCCAGCACGGCTCATGTAGGACCACGGAGGGAAAGGGGGAAAAAGGAAATGGAATTGGCGGATTCCTGCAGCTATTAGAACATTGTTTATTATTCCACTGAAAACAATAATTTACAAATTAAGTTAAATTAAAATGGCATAAATTAGTCAATTTGCCTGAGGTCCAGGAGGAATAAATTTAAATTATCAATAAGAGGTGCACAATATATGAGCACAAAATATTAAGAAGTCAGAAATAGAACCTCTTTAACCATGTAACACAGGCAAATATATCTAAATTGTAACTAAGAGTACGGGACTGTTGACCATTGACCATTATTGCACAATATAAACACTAGCTGGGTTTAACCCTCTAGATGCTCTACTGAGCATTGTTTATTATTGTCCCAGTGTACTGGATACTAGAAAGAGAATTAGTGTGTAACACACTGGAAAACAGTAGATAAATGTAATCATTGCTAAAAAGGAATAATTTAAGCATTGTACAGTTAGAAGCTATTCAGTGATATGAATAAATTATTAAATCAACTTATTCTCCCAAGATATGGGAAAGTGTCTATTGAATTTAAGTTTTATTATAGAAGATGTTCCTATTAAGCTGCAGGGCCCCTATTTGAATTTATATTTTATCCGTGATCTGGCAGTCTACAAGATAAGTTTCCAGAGATTTGTACACTGGCAATTTATTTTTGCCAGTAGGATCTAAGATATTATTAAGGATAAAATCGATGTTTAATTTGGAAAGAGTGGATTTCAGCTGTTCTCTCTGTGTTGAGAACTGGGGGCACTGTGTCAGTAGGTGGTCGGCTGTGAAGGGGATCCCACATTGAGGACAAAGAGGGTCCAGCTTTAGAATATACTTCCCCGCACTAGCAGGCAAAAGACTGCTCCCCATCCACAGTCGGCTAATGCATTTGTCTATAATGATATTGGTAGATATATTGATGCGGCCGACTGAGGGTTTTCTGGGCAATTGGGAAAGGGGCTTTATATGAAGTGTTAGCGGGTGGTATTTTGTTCCACTCACGCATAACATAGGCCTTGGCCCCGGAGTACATTTTTGTTGGGGCTAGTGGGACCCCTATATTGACCGACTCCCTTTTGAGGCCCTCCTTAGCCTCCCTGTCCGCCTGATCATTCCCCGGGATGTCGACATGTGCTGGGCACCAAACTAAAGTTACCTGTAAAGATTTGTCTAGGCACTTTTGATTCAGTTTCAAAATTTCATTTAAAATATCAGGCCTAGACCTGCTATTTCTATTTTTGATGGACTCAAGTGATGATAGAGAGTCCGAGAATATAGCAGTCTTAGTTGGCTTGTTAACTAATATCCAGCACATTGCAAAGCTAATGGCCAAAAGTTCCGCCGAATATATAAAAAGATTGTTGCTGAGTCTGAATGTTCTTATAATTTTTTTGGAGGGAATTACGAATGAATTGGCTACCAAGCCAGAGTCAGGGCATGTGGAGCCGTCTGTATAAATTTTTAAATGCTCAGCATACTGAATATTAATGTAATTGAGAGCTTCTGACCTCACGAGGTGCGGAGAGTCAGATTTCGTTACTATTGTAGATAGATAGTTGTCGACATCCGGGGAATGAAGCAGCCAGGGGGGGGGGTTCGGAGGGATTCAGGTCTGCCACAGCAACCTCCTTGAGACCGGCCTCCTCCACCAGGGTCTGGGTGCTGGCCCCAAATGGGAAGGCAACATGCTTCTTTTTAAGCTCCCAGCCCCTGATGAAGGTGCCTGTCCCAAATAGCTTGTTAACGGGGTTTGAGCCGTGTCTGGACTGGGCCCTGGCCCAATATTGGAGGGTTTGTTGTTTTCGGCGCAGTCTGAGGGGCAGCACTCCGGCCTCCTCCTCTAATGTACAACCCGGTGTACACGGCATTGCCCGTAGGGCTATCCTGAGGGCCTTGTTTTGTATGGAACCTACCATTTTGAGGGCGTTTGGCATAGCACATGAATAGATTTGGGCCCCATAATCTATCTTTGGACGAATAAGGGACCTGTAGAGGAGAAGGAGGCTATTTTTATCGGACCCGAAACCTGTGCCTCTCAACATCCGCATTAAATTTAAGTCCCTTTCGCACCTTTCTGCCAAATATTTGAAGTGGTGAATAAATGTTAACCGTTTATCTAGGTACATACCTAGAAATTTCACCACTTTTTCAAAAATGATTTTGGTGCCGCCTAAAGTTAAGTCCAAAGAGTGCTGTTTTTGATTGCCAAACAGGATTCCTCCTGTTTTTGTGGGTGAAATTTTGAATCCCCATTCAATGGCCCATTTCCATATAGAGTCCAGCCCTGCTTGGGCCTTTTTTTGCAGGGTTGACAGCTTGGACCCCATTAACCAGGTGCCGGAGTCATCGGCAAATTGGGAGATAACCATGCCTGATGATTTAACGGTTTCAGGCAGGTCATTGACAATGATGGAGAACAGCAGGGGAGAGATGAAAGACCCTTGAGGGGTGCCTCTTTCAGTTATTGCTTCGTCTTAACTCACACCATCGACTCTGAACTTGATCTTACGACCCTCCAGGAAAGCCCTTACATAGTGGAAGCAGTGTCCGTTGATACCGTAATCAGCTAGCTTTGTTAAGATGCCGAAAGTCCAAGTTAAATCAAAGGCAGCTTGAAGGTCCAAAAAGATTGCAAGTACTGACTGCCCTCGGTTTTTAGCCAAAATTATGTCATGTTGTAGCCTAGCTAGCTGGTCTAGGGTAGAACGCCCTTTCCTAAAGCCAGACTGGAAAGGGTTCAAAATATTATTTGTTTCCAATAAGTGCTCAAGTCTATTTTTGATCATGATTTCTAATAATTTACCAGCGTGAGAGGTGAGACTTATTGGTCTATAAGATTTTGGATCTGATTTATCTTTTCCAGGTTTTGGTACCGGTATCACTGTAGCCTGCTTCCACTCGGGTGGTATAAGACCCGTCCTGTACACCCTGTTGTACAACTCAAGCCAGAAATAAAAAATGTGATCTGACATGTTCTTGAACATCAGATAAGAAAGTCTATCAGGTCCCGCGACAGAGTCCTTCCTGCCACCAATGGCTGCTTTTAATTCCGAAAGAGAAAATGGTTGATTTAGTGGGCAGTTATTATCCCCAGGCTCAGTTAAAATGTGTTTATTACGTGATTCAAACAATTTTTGATGGTCCAGAGTTTCAGAAGGCAGGTTTGAATCACTAGATACAGATTTGAAATGTTGAACCAAAAATTGAGCCTTGTCTCTTGGGGTACAGGCAATTTCGCCTTTAATTTTAAGTAAAGGCACAGGACAGTACGGAATTCCTTTAATTCTGTGAATGTGTTGCCAAAACTCCTTTGCAGTAGAGAGTTTAGTATCAATGAATTCACAGAATTCTTTCCAATTTTGCTTTTTAGCTTCCAAAATGACCCGCTTCGCAGTGTTTTCTAGAGACCTACAATTTTTAAGATTATGCTCCGCGGGGTTATTTTTAAAGATTTTTTTTTTTTTTGTGCTTTTTTTCTGTCCTGTACAGCCTTGGCGCATTCATCGCTCCACCACGGTACTGATTTGTTGCATTTGTTCCGGCCAGAAGAGACCGGTATGCTGCATTCTTGAGTGTGAATGTCTGCCAGGGAGAGATCTGCACAGAGGTCCCTAAACTGATCCCAGTTAGCCTTATTGAATATAAATCTAGGTTCCCCTGAACCCTGGGTATCAGTTCCCTGTGTAATATAGTTACACAGAGTGACTATTTGAGGTAAGTGGTCAGATCCTAGGCTATCGGGTAACGGTTCCCAGGCAGAAGTGCTAGAAATCTCAGGGCTGGCTACGGTGAGGTCTATATGAGTCATGGCTCCTGTGTAGTCAAGCCTGGTTGGCGAACCGTCATTGAGCAGAATGAGGTCTTGCTCTTCCAACCAGGCTGTGACTGCTTTACCTCCCGCATCAGATTTAGGGGAACCCCAAGCGGGGTGATGTGCATTAAAGTCCCCCGTGTAAATGACATCATGGGGTCCTTTAATGGTCCGTAATTGTGAGCTACTTTTATTCAAAGACTCAAGATCACATCCTCTTGAGTATGTGTTAACCAGGATAAGAGGTCGGTTCTTATTTATGATAACCTTAATTGCCAGCACTTCGATAACAGCACTACCATCATCTTTTAAAGAGTCATTCACACTCAATACCTCATAGTTGATGTTATTTTTAATATAAAAGGCTAACCCACCTGCAGAGTTATGGTTCAAGTTGCAGTGGTTTTTATGCTCAATATTAAAACCAGGAATAGTTTTATACTCACTGCCCCTAAACTTGGTTTCTTGTAAAATTAAGACTTGTATGAATGGGTTTGTGTCCAGGAAATGTTTAACTTCAGTATGTTTAACCGAAGACATACCACCTATATTAAATGAGGCAATGTTAAACCGACTGTCCATAGTGACCCTCAATTAACCTGCGTCTAATTTTTTTTTTTTTTTTTTCGATTTATCAATCAATTGGAGTTGTTTACCCTCGGGACTTCGGTTAAAAACCATTGCCCGAGCACACTGCTTAACACAGATACTTTGCTTAAAATTTGGCAATACATATATAAAACTTTGCAGTGTGGGTGCGGTGCTAATAATAAAAATCTATGCATAAAAATAGGAATACTTATCAATCAAGTATAATAGCTTACATGACACATAAAGCACACTGTTCTTGTATAGAGAGACAACTACCAGGTTACACACAGTTTAAAGGGGAGCAATTCAGCAATAAGCTTTTATTTGTCAACAGGAGTTACCTCCCTTATACTAATAAATAGTTCAAATATAAAACCATATGTGAATGCAAAAATGACTAGTCTTTTTGTAAAAATGTTGGATATTTGGGTAATAGCACTAAATAGGTATGGCGTAGTTTGTAACAAGGAGAACAAATAAAAGATAAACACTGAGTTTGATCTAAACTAACATGAGAACTGGGAAATTGGGAGAAATAGCCCAACTTCAATAAGAATAAATTGGAGGGAACACATAATTTTATGTGATTCGCCATTTTTCTAGACCCATTATGCAGCAAATGATGCAACGGGATTGTTGGAGTCTTGTGTACTTAGAGATCTGGGCTAGTTCGGGTAACAATCACCATAGCCTATATGTCATATTAAATTAAAAATCAATGTGTGAATACACATGGGATAGTATTTACAATAATGACAACAGGCATTGTTAATTATTGCCAGATCCCTAAGTGGTTCAGCATTGTTTTACAATTTCTGTGTTATCTGCATGTCTTTACATACTAAGATATAGAAAAGAGGTCAAGAGATGCTTTCTAACATGTATTCATTATATAAGTCAAGTAATATTACTTGGATATACTGTATAAAATGAACTATTTAGTTAATAGGAGGTTAAGTAGTATAAGACTACTGGTGTACCTAGTATCTGCAAGTGTATGTTGTTGGTATATAGTGTTTTATTTATTTATTTATTTATTTATTTAGATTGTTATATTCGTTCTGAGGATGGATGTTACAATTGAATGACATGCTTTTAACTAATGCTGAACACTTGTAGACAGGGAATATAACTTATTGCTCCAACCTGAGACCCTGTCCATTAAGATTTATACAAGATTGTTGGGCTATTTATTAGAATGTAACCTTCCCCAGGGTGAGAATTTAAGATCAAGGACAGACATAAAAGTATGAGAATCCTATATACAGTAAAATTATGATATATCTTATATTACATCCTTCCGGTACTATCAAACGGCTTACTTTTTAGGGCCTTTAAAAATAACTGAGATAAAACAAGATATAATTAATAAAAAGAACTAACTGTGCTGTACAATTATATACAGGTAAAAGGGGAATCACCCTGGGGGGCACATGTAAGGCAGACTTTGTCTCGTTCGTGATTTTTAAGAGATGGGGGAGCACCGGTGGGGGAAGGGAATATTGGCCGGCATTGCTAGAAAGGTATTTTGAGATATTGGGACCAGGGGGGCGCACAGGTTCACATGATTTACATAGATAGTGACACTTAAAAGAGGTAGTTTAACATATTAAAAGCTAAAATGTGAATAATCTCTGCTATGAAAGAGTTATTCATTAAAAGTATGCAGAGAATACTGCATTAAGAATAACTGCAGAGGATCTCATTATGTAGAATCACTCAGAGTTTATGGAAAGATTGATCATTATTAACAATATGATCAAAATACTTGGCAAACAATTAAGAAGCTTACTACCCATGTGAGTTACAACAATGTATAATACACATTAAAAGATAGACAGCCGGGTCCTCCCCAGTTAATATAAAATCTGCAATAAAATGGGGTTTATTAATACTTGACAATAGTAAATGGGGCTAATTGCTTTACTAAAAAATGACTTAAAATAAGGGATCCTTGGTCAATCAGATTGGCCATGGTTGAGGGAGGGCCCGGTTATCAACAGAGACATATATAATAACATGGTTTTTAAATTAAGACATGTGTCACTATCTTCCTGTGCGCCCGGCCCAGCACGGCTCATGTAGGACCACGGAGGGAAAGGTGGAGAAAGGAAATGGAATAGGGGCTTTCCTGCAGCTATTAGGACATTGTTTATTATTACACTGAAAGCACTAATTTACAAGTTAGGTTATTATATGAGCATAGAATACACAATATATGAGCATAGAATATTAAGAAGTCAGAAATGGAAGCTCTTTAACCATGTAACACAGGCAAATATATCTATACAGTTAGGAGCTATTCAGTGATATGAATAAATTATTACCTCAACTTATTCTCCCCAGATATGGGGAAGTGTCTATTGAATTTAAGTTGTTATTACAGGAGATGTTCCTATTAAGCTTTTTAGATTTATCGGGAAACACATAGAATATATACCAGTGCTGTTTTACTCATTTTTGTTTGTTACATTGCGCGAATAAATGCTTTAAAGTCGGCATGCAAAATGTTGTTGTTAATGCACCGCTAATTAAAGGAATGAAATTAAATTAACAGTAACACCTAAACCGCATAATGCATAATGCATCATACATTGTTCAAACATTTGTCTCCAATTAGCGTCAGTGTGAAAACATCGCTCTCCAATTAGCTTCGGTTTAGCACCCAAATAATGATACGTACAAAACCAGCGCAGTTATAGAACTATTTTTAGCCATTGTGGTTACCATTCAACGTATTGACAAGCGTGACCAAAAAAACCCGCTATCTGGTTTTACGCTAACTTAATTGATAATTGTGTTTCCAGTTACGTTTATACCGCGAATTACGTATTTGAATTTCCCCACATCTGTTTTATGGGTCTGCCATGCGTATATCGAGGCGTCCTGTCGATCGATCATACAAACGGTTTAAGTTAACACAACGCTCTATTGTTTTACGTTGAACACGTAATTTTGTACGAAACATTACTAAGGCATATCTTAGCTATATGTATAAATAAATATTCGCTCAATTTTAATTTATTTCATGCGTTAAATTTAAATTTAGTGGTGTTGACACTGCGAAATAACGTGTGATTGTTAATACATGATAAAGACGACAGTTAACGTAGGTGACTTCATATCCGTTTTATCTTCTCCGTATTTTATTTCGTGAATGCTTTATACAATTTATTTAACATGCATTCACAAAGAAGAAAAAAAGGTTTCAATTGACAGAAAACAAAAATGATCATATTTGTATGTTGTTGTTATTAGTAGTCACTAATATTTGTATTGCTCATGTCAAAGGCAATTTATTGTCAGCATTATTATAGATTTACATTTAATATTTACCAGTACCTAATAATATGTTGCTATAAATGTTCACCAGTAATCCGTGAATCTGCCTTTATTTCGCATGCGATTTTCACTTTATTATCAGAATTATTATTGTTGTTTTATGCAACATTTTATTCTACCTGACAGAAAAATACAGCTATAAATGTTCCTTTATCATTAATATTTTTGCGTTTATCATGTGATACAAGATGAAACTCAAATATTTTGTTTTGTAACTACCTATCATGAGAATTTTGCTATTCAAATTTTCACATGTACAACAAATAGTCTGCACTTACCTTGTGATACAAGATCAAACTGAAGTATCATTGTTTTATGTAACACGGTATACTACCTAAAATGAAAATGTTGCTATTCGAATTCCCACATGTACATCAATTATTCTGCGCTTAGCATGTGATACTAGATGAAACTCAAATATTATTGCATTATGTAATACTTCACTCTATGCATTAACATTAGTTTGCTTTTACCAGGTGATACAAGATGAAACTCAGGTTGCCCTTAAGTAGAGCGTTGTTAGCCTGGCTGTTCTTTGCCCATGGGTTCCTTCCTATTGTCAAATGTGAGTAAATTCACAATTATATATATATATTTTAACATAAAATGTACCATAGCATGGCAAAATAACATTGTCAAGACATACAAACAACTTACAACAGAATGCATGCATTAATAAATGAGCCATGTTAATCAGCATTATATGCCAAGGATAACACAAAAATTGAAGTCAGAAGAACTTGTATTTTCATTGTGGTCCTTAAAGGACTTTTATAGAATAAGACCAATTATAGTGTTTACATATTCACTATAATGAAATTTGCATCAATTATAATTATAATGCGTTTGGCGATGTTGTTTACGTTTACGTGATTGTATATTTGATTTGATTTATATATATATAGAGATAGATATATATATATATATCTTCAATTCAAGATGTGCTAACATCGGAACTATGATATTGTTCGGTGACTAGTTTAAATATTGTTATATAATGTAAATAATGATAATCCCATATATTGATACACATTTGGTAAACAAGTTATTTTATTATTGCAATAAAACGCCAATTTTCCGCGTTCTTGTATAGGTATTTTATTGAGTGGATCATACATGTTCCATTGTTCCGTCGTCAGGTTTAATGTTGTGGGGAATACCGGATTCTAGCAAATAAACTATTTACATGTACAATTAAATTAATGTTCGTCTAATGCCCGATGCATTGTGTCTGCAGCTGGTGCAAACATTCTTTAACCTCATGAACTTGCTGACAAACTAATGGCGGTTGTATCGAGTAAGACCAATTCCAATGTTTATATTATCACTATAATGATATTTGTCTCAATCCATTATTACAGGTAATTTAATCAGCAACTCCCAGGAATTCGCCATTTTAAATACAGCTGAGGCAAATTCCGGATCTTCTGATGAAACATTCCCGGCAGATGCTTCCCCGCCAAACAACGCATTCCCACCGGACAACGCTTTTCCGCCAAATAACGACGGATTCCCGCCAAATAACGCACTACCACCGGACAACGCTTTCCCGCCAAATAACGATGCATTCCCGCCAAATAACGCCATTTCGCCAGTTAATTTATTGCCGCAAGATAATCTCCCTGGACAGTCGTCATTTCCTTCAGATCATAATCAGCCCGACCCTAATCCACCAGGCTTCAACCAAGGCTTGCCACTGGATAACTCGCCCCCTTCAGATAATGGGAAAGGTCTTAGGCCAATCATGCCATCAGACACAAACGATACATTCATCACTGGCACCAATATCAGTCAAGGCATGCCCCTTGGTACCTCAATAGACTGGAGCGGTAACCAAGGAACGCTAGTTGGCACCGCAAATCAACCGAAACCAACAGTGGACCCGAAATATGGTTTCTTCCTTCCGTGGATTCCGTCTGGGAGTTCGTTTTTCAATTTAAAAGACGGTTCAACAAGTTTATTTCAACCGTCGGATAACTGGCAGAGTGGCGAAATGTTGGGTGCAGCAAACTTTGGCGTAATTTCTCTGCCACCGACGCCTATAAAGCCAACTGTTTCGAAGCCGTCTGGTCCAATCTCGAATACAATGCCAATGAACCCGAAACCGATAACACCCATACAGATACCAAAACCTATCGGGCCTGTAGTCATAAACACGCTACCAGCAGACCCAGGAACGCCTTCAGAACCGAGTAAACAAATCATAAACACTGGAATTAATCCTAAACCCATAAATACCGGAGCTGCCATCCCAATGGGCACAGTGGACATAATAAGCACAATCCCAGTCGGCCCAATTAACATGGGTGGAATACCGTTGGGGACGGTGGATATTCAGAGCAGTCCAAAAGGAACAGGCAAAATTCCGAAAGGAGGTGTTAATTTAGGCACGAGTGTAGATAGTAGTACAGTTTTTTTAAATAGAGCATGAAAGAGACGTCTTGTGTTAAAAAAACAAATAACAAATATATTTTCAATTACAGTGTATTGTTGGTAGAAGTAGTAGCAGCAGCAACAGTAGTAGTAGTGGTAGTAGTAGTAGTAGTAGTAATAGTAGTAGTAGTAGTAGTAGTAGTAGTAGGAGGAGGAGGAGTAGAAGTAGTAGTAGTAGTAGTAGTAGTAGTAGTAGTAGTAGTAGTAGTAGTAGTAGTAGTAGTAGTAGTAGCAGTAGTAGTAGTAGTAGTAGTAGTAGTAGAAGTAGCCAGTAGTAGTGGTAGCCAGTAGTAGTAGCAGCAGCAGCAGTAAAAGTAGTAGTAGCATCAGTAGTAGTAGTAGTAGCAGAAGAAGTAGTAGTAGTAGTAGTAGTAGTAGTAGTAGAATTAGAAGTAGTAGTAGTAGTAGTAGAAGTAGCCAGTAGTAGTGGTAGCCAGTAGTAGTAGCAGCAGCAGCAGTAAAAGTAGTAGTAGCAGCAGTAGTAGTAGTAGTAGTAGTAGTAGTAGTAGTAGAAGTAGTAGTAGTTGTAGTAATGGAATTGAAAAAGAATAGTAGTAGTAGAAGTAGTAGTAGTAGTAGTAGTGGCAGTAGTTGGTTTGGATTTAAAATTGCATAGCGTATGTACAATAGTTTTAAAAGAGCATAGGTTTTTTTGTAATGCATTGCGTAATCTCAAAATTAAGTCACGGACATCAGTTATATAAAAGAGGCGTCTTGTGTTCAGAAACATGTAACACAATTAATATATTTTCAGTGACAGAAGCCCCCATTCCAGTTTCTCCGACCTGTGAGATATTAGGTCAAGTTACCTTGAGAAATATGGGCCTAGACAAACAGGAAAATGCCATGCTGAGGCGTCAGTGTGCAGAAGAGCGCAAGCAAGCGCGCAAAGCGTTGAAGCAACAGCGGCAGCAACTGAAAGCGCAGAATCAACTAATCAAAGCAGCTAAACAGGTACAGAAACAGATACAACTAGCCGTAAAGCAAGGGCAGAAGGCAGTTCAGCAAGAAGTGCGTGCGGCTAAGCAAAAACAAAGGCAGATAACCATGGCGGCGAAGCAACAGCAAAAGGTTATTAGACAAATCCAAAAAGCAGCGAAACATGCAGAAAGAGTCGCCTTGAAGGCGTTTAAGCAGGACCATAAGGGAGCCAGGCCGGTTGGGGTGGTTGATTTATCTGTTGGTAAGGTATATTAATTAACGTTATAATGGGCTTATATACCTTTCAACTGTGCAATAAGCTAATTATGTATTGTGCTGTTTAGACACATGTTACACATCCTTGCTGTAAATCAAACTACGCTATGTGTTGTTGCTGTTTTAACTCTATCATTAGCACTATCACAATCACGTGTTCGTGACACAGTGTGTTGGTGTCTATTTGTTTTCGTTGTTATTGCAATGTGTATGTTGTCGCTGTAAATGTTTATATTCGTATGTATTTGTTCGTCGGTTCTCTTTAACGTTCTTAAATGTCCTGAGTGTGTGCTCATGTTGTTTCGAAATGAAAACCAGCTATAATGACATATGCGTACAATAAACAACGTGAAACTCCAGGTGCATCAGCAGGAGAGTATTATTGCACACTGTACTGTCTCTTATGTACTAAAATGTCAGGTAGCCGTTTCAAAGAGAAACTTGCGTGTAAAACTTTCGACTAATGTTTACGTTAACCGTACCACAAAACGTAAGTGGGTTTCAGAAAGCATGTCGTAAATTTCTCTTTAAAACGGCCTGGACAGATATTGATGAAGACGGATATTGCTTAACTTTTATATACTTAACTTATATTGCTGCCTATATATTCCCTACCTTGTAAGTAATGACAGAATAAAACGTCTGGATATCAGCATTTAAATACATCTAAATATATGCTATATTACTCCAATAAACTACATTATAATAAATTACAATAATCGACTATTTAAATGCTAGTATTTTTCCTGTGTATTTATACAAATATATGACATCATTCAAAAATAGAAAACACCGATTCGCATGTGTGAAATGATGACATTTGATAGCAGTATTCAAGGTTATTTTGAATATTAAAGATCTCAGTCAAAAATAATGTAATTGCATTATTTCATCTACAGGACTTGTACGAAGCTATTACAATAATCGATTAATTTTATACTAGTATATTTTTTATGTATTTATATAAATCAATGCCTAGGACATCATTCAAAAACTAGAAAACACCGATTCACATGTGTGAAATGGTGATATTTCAGTAATTGGCTAATATTTTGAAAATTAAAAATCTCAGTCAGATTCCATATTATTGCATTATTTCATCTAATTGTTTTAAACGTGTGAAATGATGATAATGATGACAAGTGTATAGCAGCTCTCTTTGTGCTGTGCTTATACAAAGTACCCCAAACTTTCATTTTAGAAAAAGTACCATCAGGCCAGGCAAAGGTCAAAGGAAACCAGAAACCGAAGGGCGGTCAGGGTGGCGGAAAGAAAGGGGGCGGTGGAAAGGTCAAGGACCCAAAGGTGATGGAGCCCAAGAAGATGACCCGTGTCGAACTGGTGTCGGAGGTTACTCCCAGCCCCATCCCAGATATGTCTCAAATTGAAAACATCCCGGGTTTCGGAATGATTGACTGGAGCGGTTGAAAAAAACACCATGTCGTGAATTGAAACGTTTAATTATAGGATAATTTATGTTCTGATTTCGTCATTTCGAATAGATTCCTACGTAAACGAAAGACTAATTATTATGCGCGATAAATACTAGTATTGCATGTTCATTCCCTGCCCATAATTAATGAAGTACATGTACGGTCATTCAATTTCCGGTATTCCAGAAATATCTGAGAACGAAATTTGTGAACGAAAGGCTGATTGTAATTGTGTCTAATGTGAAAATATTGATATATTTTATTGTATATGTTCATAAAAGTTAAACATTACTCTTTTATCAGATGCATATAATTTATCTGAAAACATGAGACACTAGATATTAAAGAAAGTGGAAGATGTAAATTCATTTTGGAATGTACATTTGCTTCATAAATGTTAACAAGTTGCCATATCCACAAAGCTAGTAAGAACAGTCTTAACTTAAGTCACATTTATTATTAAGTGAAAAAAATCAAATAGTTTCTTTGTGGAAATCAATATTTTTTTAATTTCAAAATGGTAAATAATTTATACCATCTTTTGATTCTTTATAGATCAAAAGATTTTAATCTGCAAATGAACAAGCCACATACTTAAGGAATTTTATTACTATAAGAAATGTACTTGTGTTTTCACTAAGTAGCTTTGTGCCCTGGGGCCGTATTCCAGAAACATTTTAAGTGAAATCTTATCATTAGCCTTAAAATCATATTTTATCTTAAGCATTTTTTTCCAGGTATACATTAAATTCTGCTAAATGTCCGCTAATTGTCAACTTGTCATATTTACTTAACTGTAAGTTGATGCATTAGTTTGTGTAGTTTTACAAATTTTACCTTACACAAGTTGGAACTTAAGTGAAAAATTTAAAATTAACGTAAGATGTTTCTGGAATATGGCCAGGTCTTCAAATTTTCAAAATGTAAGGCTGTCAGCAGTATATATGTGGAAGTTCGCCCAATGATTAAATTGATATATGTGCGACTCATAACACGTAACACAGTTCACTGTGATATTTGTTTAATTGTATTTGTAATATAACTTCGACTCTACCGCACATTATTTAATTAAACATATTTATAAACACAAAGATATATTGTTGATTAACAGTTTACTTCAGCGGAAAATGTGCAATACATCATATTAGCAATTGCCAGCATATTTTGCGATTTCAAGCAACGACTTAAGGACATGAACGAAAAAAAAACAACAATTGTGACAATGTCAAAAATCGAATAAGAAAGCATATACAAATTTGAAAAAAAAAGACTTTTGGGTGTTTTTACCAACATTTGTGAAAGCAGTGTGCAACTATTTAATTTACACAGATAAAAAAGTGTGTTAAAGTAGGTTCCCAATATGAAGATGGTATATTACAGTTTTGCAAGTAAACGTTTGCTTTAGCTTGTACCACTGCCATGAATTAGCGAAAGAGCAATGTTTTTTATCGAGTCATTGCTAGTTTTTTCCTGCCTGGTTGGTAGGTTTCGAAAAATCATGGGGACGCTAAACATAGAATCAAATTTGTATGGCCTTAAGAAAATCCTAAACCATTGTGGTTATGTTATGTATATTTGTGTGTCTGAATATTTTAGACATTTTGAATTGCTAGATTCAACTTGTTCAAACAATACTGAACAGATTAAATTTTATATTGACTGATTATGCGTAATATCTGTACAGACTGAATATTTAATACATGGCAAACTTAACACTTAGTGTTTTTGTTTTTTTTATTTTGCGTTTTAAATGTATGGTTGTAATAAATTTGTAGATGCAATTATTGGGGCATTTGTAAATTATATGAAAACGTTATTATTATTATATTTATTATGACTATTATTACTTTTATTATTATTATTATTATTATTATTATTATTATCACCATTGTTATCATCAACACTTTATGGAAAGTCAAATACTCATTTTAAACATACAACCCTTTAATATTTGTAAGCGGTATTTTGTCATAATTGCAGTTTTCCATAGTATTTTGCAATAAGAACAGAGCTTCAAATGGCATTTTCCGAGTTTTGAAATTCGTGTCGACAAGAAGCAAAATATATAGTCATACTCTTCGATTCCATCCATATAATTCAAATCTTTTTTTGTGAATTAACATCTTCAAACGTATACAATGGGAAATACTGTCTTTGAATTGTTGTTATTGATTATTTGTCGACTATTTTAGTATGTAAATGGTCTTCAATGCATCTCAAAGGGTCCGATTGAACGACAAATACTTGGCTACTCCGATTTATCAGAAAATGATATTACATTTTATTGTGGACAATCGACATTTGGTTTCCAAGTAAGTAATATGATGCACTGATTTTGTCATATATAATATGTATTAAAATAATACAGATTGATCTGCACCACATACTGTAACGAAGGGAGTATCACCCTTCAAAACCCTAGTGAACATGCGAAAACAATGTATGCCACTTTAAATTGCATTCAGAAAGCAAACATTCTTTTATATAATAATTACGTTTTGCTATAAATTTATGTGAGTTATTTTTCTTCTCCTTGTATAATTTTGACTTTATATGCTCATTATAACTTAAGTATATTTGAATATTATTATACATTTATGGCGTAATTTTATTAATTTTTAAAAGGGCTATGTCAACGAAAAAGTGATCTTCTTTAGCAAATGTAATTATGTTAAAGAATTGAGCAATACAATGGCTACTACAATAAACAATGTATGAATAAAGTACTTGATTATGATAATTTTTATTAAAACCAATAAAGAAAATACTTAAAAAAGACAACCCACGACGACAGATTCGTAAGAACAAATGACAGCAGACAGCGCTGTAACCAGCCGCGCTATTCTGCATTCCCACAAATCTGACGGCAAAGTGTAAACAAGAAAAGTACCAAACCAACACGACATACTGAACAATCTCGCCTTTCTTCTTAAGCCAGATAGTCAAGCTGATAAAAGCAATAGTATTACCTGATAGACAGTCAGCTGTTCGGTACAAATCGGAAATCTTCCGAAGATTTTCGGCTTCTATCGACTTTATCTGATGATCGATACTGCCTTATCTAAGATTCAATCGGTAATACATGTTACGCTTTCATACCCTCAGCAATTTAATCTGGCTGTTCTGTTAGCGCAGTGTTTGAGTATATTACTATTAAAGAGATAAAGCGACACAGTTCTGTTTGTATTAACCAAATGTTTCGAAGAAAAAATTCGTTTATGAGATTGCGTATGTCGTTGGACGGGCGGGCATAATAGCGGCGTCAACTTTTCGTTAAATGCATTTCGAAAAAGATGGTTTTCGTGGAATTTCCATGTGTCTTGTTCAATTTTATTCTCTGTTGGAAAATATTGAGGTTAACAATTATTCCATAGTCTTTAATAGCAACAACAAACTACAACAACAACAACAACTACTACTACTACCTACTACTACTACTACTACTACTTCTACTACTACTACTAATACTACTACTAGTACTACTACTACTACTACAACTACTACTACAACTACTTCTACTACTACTACTACTACTTCAACTACTACCTACTACTATACGGCTACTACTACCTACTACTATTACTACTACTACTACTACTACTACTACTACTACTACTACTACTACTACTACTACTACTACTACTACTACTTCTACTACTACCACTACTACTTCAACTACTACCTACTACTATACGGCTACTACTACCTATTACTATTACTACTACTACTACTACTACTACTACTACTACTACTACTACTACTATTGCTACTACTACTACTACTACTACTATTGCTACTACTACTACTACTACTACTACTACTACTACTACTACTACTACTACTACTACTACTACTACTACTACTATTACTACTACTACTTATACTACTACTGCTAATAATTACAATTATTATTATTATTATTATTATTATTATTATTATTATGACTGATGTTATTAACTACATTTTGTGATTACTCAAGCTTTGTTTGGCAATAAACAAGAAATGACCATGGAAAATAAGGACAATTTTCTACCGTGAAATTGCATCTATGACATATTGGGGATTGCACAAGCAAATGTTTTAGTGGCCCCATTTAACACATTCGCCTATCCGTGGAGACCGGTATAGAGCCCCCTTTCAGACAAGTTTGCGCACCCTTGTCAAAACATAATCACTTTGGACTCTTCAGTATAATTTTACAAACAATTAGGACAGCACCCATGCATAATGATCGTTATAAGCTGATTATACCACCAACAAATATAGTGCCTTCATGATCCCATTTTTATTTGATATATAATACTTTAATTAATATAGAAACTTAAAGTTAAATAACTTAAATTTATAAATTGTAATGGTTACATTATCAGAACTTTGTAATTTCAGTTACTCTAGCTTGTTTTGTCTTAATTTAATAAAGGAATTATTGTTACACGTATTAAAAAAACTGTTTATTTTTCCTTTGTTTCTTTCATAAATTTTGGGCATTATGCTGACGTTTTTGTTTTTGGATCACAACATTAAGGCATAATTTCTTATCTTTAATTAAAAAATAATTGAAGGTATGTTTTCGGCTATCAATTAAAATGCATAATTTGAACTATTTCAATGTCAGATATAACAAAACAAAATACATCTAAATTTCCTTCTGAATTTCATTATCTTAAATAAGCTAAACTGCATATTATAAGGTCTATGATACCGAGATTAGTATCTGTGTATTACCCCAAATAAACGCCGCGGGGAGCATGCACTGCTAGAACGGAATTAACTCGGTATCGTTCGACGACGCTCGTTTATTTCCGTATTGAGTCACGGAAATGAATTCTAAACTATAGGTACCTCATTTAATCTAAATCAAAGAATGAATTTTCCAGATCCGTCTGTACTTTTCTAACAAACTGAAGACACTTGTGTTGATAAATCCACATTATGTTATTCGCATGACAAAACAAGCCAACTGAAATCCGCCATATAACGGAGTTTGTTTTAGTCTGCAATTCCCGGTCTCTTCTTCTGAAATGTGTGAACTAAGTCACTGCGATTACGTTATATACAACATTATTAACTAAAATAGAAAATGGTCGTCCTTAATAAATATGATAGCTCAATTCATTGAAATATATTAATGAATTGGTAATTTAATCTTTATTAAATGTACACAGATTTTATATAGTATTTATATCTTTGTGATAACTTAAAATACAGATCCTTTAAAACGCGAGTGCAAAGAGGTGTTCCTGATTTTATAAAAATATGATGTGAAATTGAAATTGCTATTAAAAATAACTTCTTCAATTGTCTGTTGTTTAGGGATTATATTATGTATGGCGTCTTTGCTATAAGTTTAGACAGTTCTTACAGCGCATGGACTGTTTAAGGTCTGTAAATAGCGAGATAGTTTATTTGAGGTCTGCATCTTTCTGACCGAAGTTAATTTTCTAGAATGACCATTATCTTCCGACCCATTCTTACTTCAATAAAGCGTTTGTGCAGCTAAAATATCAGTTTTCGTAACACCGAATACTCACCTCGTTCTTGTAGTATCTTTTAAGAAATCAAGAGTGGTTGAATTCTAATGTCGCTACAAAACTTTTGTCAGTGCTAAGAAGTTTGAGTGCTCTTCATTATCATTTATTATTAAAACAAAAATATATGTGAATAACATCAATATGATGCGAGAACAGACTGACTCCTTTATTACGAATATGAGTAATATTGTCTGTATAATATGGTGCATAAAATTTGTGTTCAGTTTTATAAATAAGTCATAAGATTACCATATACAACCAAGCTGTGTAAGCTGGCATTTTACACCTATCAAAACGGCTTTTTCTGGTATTGCATGACGATGATCTGAAAATTTAAAATATGATGCTATATTGTATTTTAATCTTTTAAAAAGAATCGATGTAGTTAATACTTGTGTTTCTTACATTTCATCGTGCTTCAGAAAGTTGCATTGTTTGGCGAATTGCGATGCTACAGGGTTAATCTTTATCTACATGTACATGCATTATGAATGATTTAGGCCAAATGTGAGGTTCGGGCGCACGTTAACCGGTAAACTCCCAATATTTGCAGTGACCGTTCAAAGCGGTGAATCCAGTAAATTCACATTTGTGTTTACGTGTTTTTGTATTGTATGTGTTGTTTATGCAATTGGTCGCTTGCCTTAAAAATACCTTGTGCTGCTAATAACAGTAATCTCTGCTGATGCAGCTTTAGTTTCACTTTGTTGATATTTTGTATGATTCAAACCAGTATAATACAATACCCACATACAACATATTTCAGGTTCTTCAATTTCCGACTCTTCAAATTGCTCAAGAATCTTTTTAGGAGAGTGTGTAAGTAACGTGTGTAGATGTGCAAGTAACGCCGATTTGAAGGCCTCCACAGGAAAGTGCGAACTTAAGAGTAAGTAATATATGAGCAGCCGCATAAATATCACTTTAAGACGTATTGTCCTGGTCAGTCATTCCTTACCGGATTCAATGACACGAATAAGTAACATGCAGAAACATTTATCCCTTCTTCATGCCGGCATTGACGAAAAAACACCCTGTGCTATAAACTTTGCTTTATTTTAACACTGTGGGATAAGCAGACACGCGCAGTATTATGACGTCATCTTGTTGATTTTCGTGATGGCATGTTTTTCTTAATATTTAGTGTGTTTTCTTTCGTTTATTTTCATAATCAATACAGAAAATAATGGGATAAATAGAATACCAGGTAAGTGTTGAATAAAGATAAGTTTATTTGCTCGGCACAATAACGTGAACCACTCGCCTTATACTCGTGGTTCACGTTTTCTAAGCCTCGCTAAATAAACATATCTTGATTTCACACTAACGTAGTATTCTCTTTGTATTTGATTAAATGCAAGGTAACATTCTAGTTTCTTTTTTGGTAACAATGAAGACCATCACTTAAGGTTGGTAATTCAAAAAGATGTATTCAGCGCATGCAAACTTTGTATTTTTGCAGACACTATCAGAAGCAGCTTTTTCTATTCATGTATTGTTTTTACCGTTTGGACAAGACAAGGTCAGCGGTGTATGTCAGGTTTTCACATTCCAGTGTAAATATATTATTTTTCACATAAAAGGATAAGAATATTAACATTTTTGACGTACGGACTAGTGCAGAAGTATGGATACTTTGAGTGTTGTGTCGGAAGAAGAGTGTACTTCAGGGGGTGAGGATAAAATGACTTTTCAATATTGTGTACCGATAGCTAACCGGTTTGAACAAAGGCCAAATGGCGGATCCGACGGTTTTGAATCTGTCAACAGAAAGAGAAAGAAACAAAGCAGCGGCTCATCTGATGCATTTGTGAGTATGAACACAGATGATAAACTTGTATGCATCTTTGATCAAATCAATAAAACTTACGATAAAGTCAGAAACATTGAAAACCAGCAAACTGCATGTAACAATGAAATGGGGAATCTAAAACAGAGTTACCTGGATTTGGACTATAGATTGCAGAAAATGGAAGATTTGTACAAATCACAGGTTTTGAACTCTAAATTACTATCATACAAATCAATCGATGCTGAGGCAAGAAGTATGAGAAACAATATAGTTATATATGGCCTTACAGAAAACATTCAGAGAGATGCAAAAGCTTTGGTTTATGGGTTTATTGAGAATGAACTAGATCTTGACACCAGTGAAATGTATATAGAACGGGCACACCGAATGGGGAGGATGAAAAGGGAAAATGGGAGTAAACGACCGATGGTTATACGTTTTAGAGATTACGTAGACACAGAAACTATTATGGAAACATATAAACTAAAAGGAACCCCGTTCGGCATTGACAGGCAATACCCCAGAGAAATTTCCAAAGCACGATCAGAACTATACAACAGTCACGAAGCAAGAGAGGCTCGGAGCAAAAGGCTGAAAGTTCAAATCAGGTACCCAGCAAGATTATATGTTGAAGGGAAAATGGTGACAGATAAACTGCCAGACTGGTACAAAATCCTGAACTCTGACAGATTAGAAGAATATTGTACGACAGAAACTAACATCAAACATCGTAATCATCACAGGGTGTATTCAAACGAGACAGTCGTTGAGAACGTTTGCCCGAGAATGGATCAGGACAGTGATTCTGGGAGCGAAGACGTATTTAGAGTGGAAAGCGATGTACAAAGCGACCAGGGCCCCAAAATAGACCACACCCCTGTAGTTAACATGAGAAGAGCACCCGAACCTGTTGTTCAGGTGATTTCAGAAGAAAATCAAGTAAAAACCAAAACAAAACCCAGAGCAGATAGCAGAGATGATGCTGCGGCATTAGAAATACGAAATACGTCTTTCAGCGCAGTTGTGAGATCAACACGAAACACAAAAATCAATGAAATTGAAAAACAAAGCAAGAATAAGTCAACAAACAAACCTAAACCGGAACCACGTGGAAATTTCGCGAACAAATCTATATCTAAAAATAGAACTGGAAAACCGTGCAGTGCAGCGAATTGTAATGACTCGATGGGATCCCAGCAAACCGACACGGATAGTACAGAGCGTGTAACACAACCATCCAATCAAACGCGGCTATAGGAAAGCGGTG
The DNA here is from genome assembly GCA_027627225.1 of Congeria kusceri. Lineage (NCBI taxonomy): Eukaryota > Metazoa > Mollusca > Bivalvia > Myida > Dreissenidae > Congeria > Congeria kusceri. The sequence goes on along the minus strand of CM051029.1, from coordinate 35,233,299 downwards.
AGGGGTCAAGTAAGGTCAACCTGTGTTTACTGAACATTCAAGGACTTGTGGGGAAAACGTATTGCAAATTAGACGAAGAAGAAATACAAACATTATTTATGACACATAAAATTTTGCTATTTACGGAAACATGGCTCAGTGATTGTTACAATTATAAAGTTCTAAATTTTCATACATTCATTTTAAACAGAGATAAACGTGATGGTACGAAAAGAAATAGTGGAGGTATTATTATTTACGTACATGACTCTATAAACAGACATGTCGATTTTATTAAAAGCTATGATGACTGCATTATATGGATAAAAATACAAGGACGTCTGTTTAACTTAGAAAGTGATGTTTTACTATGTTTAACATATAATGTGCCACAAGGAAGTAGCAGAGTTTTGTTAAGCGAAAATAATATTTTTAATAAAATTACTGATGATATGATACACTGGGAGAATTTATATGGAAATGACATACATTTTATTGTTACTGGTGATTTAAATGCTAGAGTAGGTGAAAAGGCTGATTATGTCGAAAATGAAAACTCTTTTGTATCAGATATTTTACATGATGGATATGTTCCTGATATTATGTTACCTAGAACAAGCCAGGACAAATGCATAAATGAATATGGGAAAAACTTATTAGATTTTTGTATGTCAACTGGCTTGAGAATATTAAATGGGAGATGTGGTGCTGATAAAGATATTGGAAAATTTACATTTGTAAGTACTCAAGGATATAGTGTTGTTGACTATGTATTATGTAAACCAAATTTTATTAAATATGTAGATAAATTTGAAGTATTAGATCCCAATATTATGTCTGATCATTGTGCAATATTGTTTTCCATTAATGCTGTAGATGATGAAAATTCTGCTGTTGTTACTAATAATGATGAATTTGTTCATTATAAATATAAATGGGATGTTAACAAAAAAGATGCATACATAAATGCTCTTTCAGATTTAAATGTAACAATAAAACTTGATGAATTTTGTGGAATTATTGAGTCCACAGATAATAGCTGTGACCTTGATTGTAATCTCCAATCATTATGCAATATTTTAGAAGACGTATGTAATCCACTTTTTCAAAAACACATCAAAAATAATCAGACAGAACGAATTAAAAAGTTTGAAAATAAAGAATATTTTGATAAAGAATGTTATGATTTCAAAACAAAATATTATAAGAAGCTAAATAACTACAGAAATAATCCCAACAGGGAAACAAGACAAGAAATGGTATACGCAAGAAATAAGTTAGAACAACAGTTAGAAAAAAAAGATATATATATGATGTAAATGAAACAAAAAGATTAGAACAAGCAAAACTTGGTAATGCCAAAATGTATTGGAAATTACTAAAAGGATCTGTTGTAGAAAATAAATGTCCAATTCGTACAGAAGAATTTTTAGAATATTTTAAATCTATTAATGATCCACAATCTGTGTTTTTTCAACCTGATGAAGATATTTTATATTTTAATGAAAGATATTTGAATGGGGAACTACATGTCATGTTTGATGAACTGAATGTTCCAATAGAGGTAGATGAAATAAAAAAATCATGTGCTTCTTTGAGTAATGGAAAATCAGCTGGACCAGATAAACTTTTTAATGAATTTTTCAAATATGGGATAGAAAATATATCTTTCACAAAAGTATTACATAAACTGTTTAATAAAATCTTTAACCTTAGCTATTTTCCAGATAAATGGACTGAAGGACATATAATATCTATTCATAAAAAGGGAGACACGACTATACCTGGTAACTATAGGGGCATTACATTACTTAGTACTTTTGGAAAGCTTTTTACAAAAATTCTTAATAGTAGATTAAATATCTGGGCCGAGAGATATCATGTATATATTGAAGCACAGGCTGGTTTTAGAGGCAAAATGGGAACAGTGGACAATATTTTTGTTTTACACAATACTATTATGCATCTGATAAACTCTAGTAAGAAATTATATGCGGTCTTTATCGATTTTACGAAGGCCTTTGATTATTTAGTGAGGGATGTCATTTGGTTTAAGCTTATTAAATTTGGAGTTCGAGGAAAAATGTTAGATATAATTAAATCTATGTATATAAGTGTTACGTCAAAAGTTAAACATAAAAACAACCTTAGTGATGATTTTGAATGTTTTCTCGGGGTCAGACAAGGCGAGTCGTTATCTCCTTTCTTATTTTCCATGTACTTGAACGATATTGAAGAATATTTAATAACACATGACTTTGGGGGGCTTAATGTTGGAACTCTAAAATTGTTTTTATTGTTATATGTAGATGACATTGTCTTGCTATCAGAGACTGAAACAGGACTTCAAAATGGATTAAAATTGTTAGAATTCTATTGTAATAAATGGAAACTGTGTATAAATACTGAAAAAACTAAGGTCATGATTTTTAGAAAAGGTAGATTAAGACAAAACTTAAATTTTACATACAAGGGAAATGTACTAGAAATTGTTGAAAAGTTTACGTACCTTGGTATTGTTTTTACAACTGGAGGCTCTTTTAATAGTACTTTTGATTCCTTAACCGGTCAAGCAATGAAGGCTGTTTATAAATTAAAAAGTTGTTTTACCAGATACCCTACAATGTCAATAAGCCACAAGTTAGACCTCTTTGATAGATTAATTACACCAGTTTTGAGCTATGGCTCAGAGGTTTGGGGATTAAATAATAATGTACCGCAGCTGGAAAAAATAGATTTAAAATTTTGTAAAGAATTACTTGGTGTAAGGGTACAAACACAGAATAATTTTGTCTATGGGGAATTAGGAAGAACCCCACTAAAGCTTAAGTTTCACTTAAATGTTTTAAGATATTGGTTTAAAATACTACGTATGGAACCAGTCAAGTATGCAAGACAAGTCTACGAAAATATGTTTGAAAATGTGGAATATAAAAATGCCACAAAATCATGGGCATATAAGATAAAATGTCTTTTACAATCTCATGGATTTTACCATGTGTGGTTGTATCAAGGACCCGCAGATATCGATATGTTTTTAATAATGTTTAAAGAAAGAATAAAAGATTTGTTTATACAAAATTGGGCAAATGAATTAAATGATTCAAGCAGAGCAAGCTCGTATATTACATGTGCCGATTTTAGATTACAACCATATCTTTACCAAATTAACATTGACAGCTGCAGAATCGCATTATCTAGGTTAAGAATGTCATCGCATAATTTGGAAATAGAAGCTGGTAGGTGGAAAAAACCAATACCCATTCCACGCGAAAACAGAGTATGTCGTGTATGTAACAAATTAGAAGATGAGTTTCATTTTTTGTTTGAATGTAAATTGTTCAGTGAATTAAGAAAACAGTACATTAACAAATATTACTATTACCGACCAAACATACCGAAATTTATTGAACTTCTTCATTGTAATAATTTAAAAATAAATAGAAATTTAGCAATTTATGTTAAAAAAGCTTTCCATTTGAGAAATATGTATCATACATATTATTAATAATACTTGTAAACCTCTCACAGGTCTCATGTGACTACGTACTTGTGAATTCATACTGTTTATGACTATTAATTATACGGAACCCTGATTTGTCTAGTATTTATGTATAAGTATGAACAAGACAAACTATTTGTATTGTCTAGTGTTTATATTTTATGTTAGAACATGTTCTGTAAAAAAACAAAATGCACAGATGTCTCACTGACATGCATTATTGTATAAGGAAATGGTCTGAATTGAAATTTGAACCGCAGTGACCTCGTTATATATATGATATGTACTGCTTGTATGTGTACTCATGGGCATTTCTGCCTCGATGTATTTGGAAATAAACTGTAAACTGTATCTAAGTTTTTATTTCAAAACCTTGCATTCAAAGCATTTTATCGATGTGTTTTTTTTTGGCAGAAACCCGCAGTAAGTGTAATGATTTCTTTGAATGTGCACACATATTTGATGCTCATTGCGATACAAACAGTACCCGTACATGTGTTTGCAACAGTCGCTTTAAACTAGGAAATGGACACTGTGCACCTATAAGTAAGTACACCATGTCGATTAATATCGTTTAACTATATATATAATTGCAATACAGGTGATTCAAATGTTCATATACTAGTACGGCAATTTGTTGTGTGATCATCGATATTTCTGTGACCGTCCGTGAGTAGGTGAGTATGTGATGTGTTTGTGTATGTTACAAGTTTATAAGTTTATTTCGCATACCATCCAGAAGGCCAACAGCCCAAGTGGACAATATTTCGCAAATAAATAGATAACATATGCACACACATAAGTGTACAGTTGTACACACAATTACATTTGGAACATAGAAATAAGTAAAACCTATTGACACAAATGGACTATGTAGAATTTCAAATGGCAATATTAATGTACAAATCCTATCGGCAAAATGTATAATATAGCATAGGACATTACAATGTAAAACTAGTTTCAAATTATCAGAATACATAAAGAAAAACAAGAAAGTTATAATAATAATAATAATAATAATACTAATAATAATGTTAATAATAATAATAATATGTCAAATGGGATTGAGCGAAACCTATTGACACACATGTATAATTTAAAATATCATATGGCAATATAAATGTACAAATACCTATCAATAAAATATAGAATAGGACATTACAATTGTTTACTTAACGTCTTGTTTCAAATATCGTTTAACATGGTCAAATTATGTTTTTGTTAAATTTATTATCAGATGTTTTGCAAACTTTATCCAATATTTAATTATATTAATATATCATCTTGACTGAAAGTTAACACGTCCAAGCTCACCATAAACAAAGTCATTTTGGGTGCATCGTTTTACACCAAGTATTTGTTTACAAACTTGCATATAAATCCGTTCAATAGGCATACCTTTAACAAATCTCTACACTTCGCTCCCGTAGTAAAGAATTGGTGTAATAAGTTTATCAAAAAGATCAAGTTTGTGACTTAATGGAATGTCCGTAAATATATAAAAATATTTTTTCAGTTTAAAAATAACTTTTAGAGCCTGTCCAGCAAGAGTGTTTTCGGCATCGCAGAATAAACCACCAGGTGTGAATACAATACCAAGATAATTAAATCGGTTTACAATATTTACAGTTTTGTTATTATAGTAAAACATATTGGCAGAATTGCTACCGCCTTTACAGAAAATCATTATTTTAGACTTTTCAATATTAACGAAAAATTTCCATTTAATGCAGTACTCCTGTAATAAATCTAAATCGATTTACAGTTCTTGCGCGGTATTAGCAAAGATTATCGTATCGTTGGCGTAAAGTAAGAGGAACATTTAAAAAGAGTTAATGTCTATACCGTTTATACCTTTCATGTAAAATTCGGTTTCCAAATCATTTAGGTACATTGAAACAAAAATGGATACAAATATACACCCTGCCTAACGCCCAGTATGCATTCAAAGCTTTCACTGAACGTGTTACCGTGTTTAACTTTTGATTTGATAGCGTTATACATTGATTTCATTACATTAAGTATATTTCCACGTATGCCCAATTTAATTAACTTAAACCATAGGTTGTCCCAACAATATAATCAAAGGTCTTAGTGAAATCTATAAAAGCACAATGTAATTGATTATCTTGATTTAAAACATGTGTTAATAATCTTTATTAAAGAGTACATGCAAATACGGCGTTAGAACGTCTTTGCCATGAATGCAAAATTCGTTTAAATATAAATCAGGCCCTGCACTCTAACCAGGTTTAGTTTCTTTAAGGACTTTTTAAATTTCATTTATTGATATGGGAAAACATAATTTTAAATTCATCGTTTTCATATCTCTCTATAAAGTGTAGAACATCTTCATCGGGTGTAAAATAAGTGCTGTCTGGATTGTAAATGCACTGAAAGTACTATTTAAATTTGTCTATTGTAAATATTTGATTTATGCGAACCTGCTGAATGTTTCAACATTTTCCAATATAATTTGGCATTTTTAAATCTTGCCTGTATTTTTTTTTAGTTTGGCCTCGATCATATTCAAAATTTGATTTTCTTATACAGTTCTTATATTGTGTTCTATAAAGTTACGCCTGTTTTCATCGGTTTTATTATTTCTATATAAGTTCAAGTGCCTATAAAAATATTTATCTTCTCTGCACAATCAGAGTTAAACCATTCTTTATTATTATTAAAACAATATTATTGAACTGCATCTGAGCTGTATTTTTTCGTTTAATTAAAGGGGAGACTACTCCGTCAAAAATATCACTAAAATGCGTTATACATACATAAATGTCATTTGCAGTACAACATGTATTTATCCTATTTACCCATCCATTTATTTTCATCGATAAATACTTCTGAGGATAACATTTCATTATATGTACTTTTTTTCACTGTTCCAATCATTTTTTTACGCTGGTTGCGTTAAATTACTACTTTGTTCAGTATGTGTATCTGGATTCTTAAAAGAAAACGAAACATATATAAAAAATATTTGGTTCATTAACACAAAATGTATTATTATTTTGGAATAAGTTTGGAGTGGCTAAAACATAGTCAACTACACTAGAACCAGCTCTGCCAACATATGTATATTTACCCTCTAAATCCCCATGCGCTCTACCGTTAAATATACGCAGCCCGGTTTGTTTTCACAAATATAACAAATTTAAACGCCCTTTATCTTGAGAGGAACTAACTTGAATTCATCAGGTATATAGCAATCAGGTAAAAAATCGATATTTTTACAATTCTCATGATGAACAAAACCTTGCAAGTCTGACGTATGTGCGTTCATGTCGCCAAAAAACAATTAAATTGAAGCCGCTTACATTTTTAGAATCAAGATCAATAATGAACTCTAATAATCGGTCAAATGTATGACAATCCTAGTAAAGCTTGTCGAGAACTACCCTCAGGGACAACATAATACAGACATATATATAAATCATTGCTAAAGCTGACTTTAGATGCCTCAATTTTCACGCATACAATATCATCTTGTGAGTGAAAAACTAAAGTATTCTTACTTACATATTCATTTCGTACATATACAATAATACCACCTGACGCTCGTTTGCAAGTTTTTTAAGTTTTCAGTTCTGTTAAGTTCATAATGCTCAAATCCATCAAAATTTAAGTCCGAAAACTCATGGGCCCATGTTTCAGTCAATAAAACAATATCGTGACAGTAAAATATATTAACAAGTTCTTGTGAGTGGAGTTTGTTCGATCTGCGCATGGAAAGACCCTGAATATTCAGTAATGCACAACGCAGATTGGCCTTCTCAACACCGTCCTACTTTATAACACGGCTCGGTTGACCTTGGTCACCTCCTACGCCGCCCACGCCAGCACAAGGTGTTGATTTACACGTAGTCAGGCAGTTATTTTTAGAAACTGTCAATCCCGTCGATCTTTTTGGGGAACACTCACGACTTTTACTACTCTACGGTTTTTCAGACTGTGAGCTTTTCTCTGTCCTCGTCAATGAGCGTAAATCAGGTGGACGACCCCGTGCAGTTGCGTTCTCGTGAAAATTTATGTCTCGGTTGCTGGAATCGCACACAATTGATTTCATTGCTGTTTCTTTACCGGCATTTGCAGCATGTTGATTTATGTAGATTTGTGTTTTGACTTACTGTTGTTAGTTGTAGGGGGGCGCAGTAGTTAAAAGAGCATTTGCTTGAACTGTAGACTGTACTATTATATTCATTGTAGGAGACAGGTGTACTAATTGCTCAGATGAATGTGGAAACATAATACAGGATGCCTTCTGCAGCGCACTGACCGGTGTATACAGTTGCTGTGATACATGAACGGCGATAAACAGACAATGTCGGCCAATACGTGAGAAACAATGGCTTTATGAGAACTGCACAACTCAATTACTGTTAGATAATGCCATGGTGTAATAGAAAACCCTATTTGCATCGTGCATAACAAACAATTTAATCAATAACTGGCAAATCAAATGTGAATACAATTTTCTTTATTTATGTGTTGTCCTCACACGTGTTGCATTTTGTCATACAGATATTATTACATAAGATATTACGTAGGAATATACTGGATTAATAAAATACATACGCAAAGGCTTTTGTTCCCAAGTACTGATCTATGAAACTCTGAATATGTCATATTTGTGTTGGTTGCAGCCTGTGGAATCGACAAAAGAACGAAACGGCGTTTGTGCTTGCAGTGTTGCGTCTGAATTAAACATCAAGACTGGAGTATGCCAAAGTAGAATTACAGATATTTTACTATCACTGATTACTAAGCGTCGTTTTGTTGATAGAGTGTTATGGCATATAACCTGGAGCCATATTCCAGTAACAAAAGTGTAGCTTAATGTATTTTGACATAAGTTCCGATTGAATATGTTAAGGTCGTATTTTTCAAAATAAATATAAATTAGTGAATCCAATTTTAGCTAGCATAATACTACTTAATACTACGTTGATAATTAGCGAACACTAAGCAGAATTTCATGTTTACATGGAATAAAATGCTGAAGAAAAATGACGATGTTAAGGCTGATGATAAGATTTCACCTAAGATGTTTCTGGAATACGACCCCAGATGACGATTTGGTTGTTATTACAATTGTGTGTACTTGTGCGTTGACATATGTTGGCACATGTTGCAAACCTTATCTGAGACGTTTGAAATGAATTCGATGAAACGAGGGAGATTCTCTTGAGTGGCATGCACTGTTAAAAACTTCAATTCTTTCAATTGCACAATGGAACACGATCAGCATAACCAATAAAGTAGATACAACATATATATTCAGTTCAACAAGTTATATATATATAACATATAATTGAGGGTAACGAGAGCAGATTGCAGTAACCTGTTATTATGTTTGGGACATTAACTTTTACATATCTGCATGTGTGTGTTTTATAAGGTATTGGCGATTCTTGCTATTCCGACGAAGCGTGTACCTTGGTTAAGGATGCCAAATGTGACATACAATCTAAGATTTGTATATGTGATACCACGAAAAAGTTTTCTAACAATGCCTTTATTAAAAAGGTACATTCTTTGATAATATTGTAATTGATATCAGAATTATATTGTGTTATTATTTGGTAAAAATGTTGTGCATGTTTGTATGCGGTTAATAAATATTGACACAACTTGGAATAGCAAAAGGCTGGACTGCGTTGTAAATAGTGTATGTCCTTCAACAGAACCACAAGACCCAAGCATGCATGGGGCGCATCATTGTCGCGAGATCGTGGGTGAGGTATGCTGTGACGTTGTTACGAAGAAATGTACCTGTGCCAGTACACATATTTCATCTAACGGAGACTGTATTGCTAAATGTAAGAACGTATATGAAAGAAATAGTAATGTAACCGTAAAAATGACTACTAGCATTTGTTTATGTTCATTTATATATTAGTATACCAATATACATTTGATAATGTTATATAATGTATTAAAATTCATCTAAACAGAGTATAATATAAAAAGATTGAAGTACACATTAATATGGTATTAATGTTTTTTAATAGTTATAAATATATAAAATTATATAACTAACTTGTATTACCAGCGTGTGTGTCTGATCAAGAGTGTAGCAAAATTGCAAATGCCCATTGTTCCAATGACAAAGTATGTATCAGCAAAACAACCATGGAATTTAACACAACAAACAGGCTCTGCGAACAGAAAGGTCAACAATAGATATTGATTTATACACGTGTATAATGTGATCTGTGCATTTTATGAAAACTTCAATAACATAATGTATTGTTTAAATCTAAAATTACTAAATAATGTCAGTTAGCAAGGCTCCATTGGTTAGTTTGTTGCATATGGGATTGTATAATATTACAAACACTTACATTCAAAATAGTTCTAGGGAGCTTCTGTACTGCCGATGAAGAATGTGCTCATATCGACGGCTCTGTGTGTGATAAGGCGAACCCGCATGTCTGCGTTTGTGGGGATGCTTTTCAAATGGTCAACGGATCTTGTAATTCAATACGTACGTTATACAGTTATTCATATGCTTTTTGAGAACATTTAAAATTATAATCCCAGAACTGATTAAAGAATTCTGGCACACATGACATATGCTGTTGCCATTGTCTACATAAGAAAAAATGTTGTACTTTTCTTTGCAATAGAATATTATGTATACATAAAAATTTATATATCGTAATTGCTTGAACTACTTATTATTGTATACTGTATTTCAGACCCAGACATTCTTTATCTGAATAAAGCGGACATTCTTGTGGCTGAGCTTATTGAAAACAATGAACATGTTGCTATGTTCCGATGCGATTGCAGTATAGACCACGACTTCTTTTACAAAATCCGCTGGATATTACGACATGATTTTATATGTTTGTCCAACAGGGTTTAGAAACGATGCAATCAATCATATTGGTCATATTTAAGTATAGTACTGTATAACAATGCATGATTTTATAATATAGTAGAACAAATGTTTTTTTACATTCAGTAAAACAGTACTCAATAATAACAAATTGTTTGAAACTATTAATTATCAAATATTGTATATACATATATGTTGTGATGTGTAGAAAAAGATTGAAGAATGTCATATTAATGTATACATTCAATTTTTTAGCAAACAAATGGTGTTGAAGTGAGATACTTAAGTTCTTAAATTTGCAAATTAAAAATACATGTATTATGAAATAGAAGTTATTTAAATTATTATACCAACTTGTATAAAATGCGATCATGTAATTGAGTATGAACACAGTCGCTCTGGTATATGAAACAAATATATATGCATATATGTGTATGTGTGGGAACCAGTATAATTTTCGCTTCTTTTTTTACTCAAATTAACGAGGCTATTTCCTCGAAAACAGGTGGCAACTGCAGTAAAAATCTGAAATTTCAATATTAATATTGGCGTATAAAAAAGGTTACACTCATTTTCATGTACATGTATAATTGAAGAAAAAGAATTAATGCATTCTGAGTACAAATATTATTTAGGTCATGTTTGTCTAGCCCTTTTGTTGTTTACGCTTTGACGTCAGATGTGTGTGTATCTTATAAAGCCATAGTATGCACATGCGTTTGCACAATTCAGAATTGCGAAGTTGCCGTTTGTCCCTCAGTTCGTCCTTCCGTTCCATTTTCTTGTCCGGGCTATTTGTCAGCAACTACTGGCTAGAATTCAACGAAACGTTGTGAAAAGCTTAATTACTAAGAGGAGGTATACATATTACCAGAACGTTTTTCTTCAATGATTTTTATATGAGTTATGGGATTTTTGAAATAAGTGTAAAGAGCGCAATTTTTGTCCGGGCTATTTTTCAGCAACTACTGGCCCGATTTGAATAAAACGTTATGGAAAGCTACACTAACAAGAGGAGGTGTGCATATTACGAGGACGTTTCGTTTCAATGAGTTTTCTTGGTGTAATGGGACTTTAAAGATGTTTGTGCTCACATACAGTTTTGATGTCAGTTTTGGTCCTGCAGTTCTATTTGTGTTGTCATTTTACTATCTTTGTCCTTCTCATTGTATTTATGTTAGTTGACAAAGCGCAGTCGGGAGCATCCATCTGTTTTCATGGATCATTGCTACATATAATGTAACAAAGCAATTCTTAATACATTTTATACGTTATATGATGACATACTTTATAATGAATCTTACTACTCATATCTACAGTTTTCCACCACGTCGCTTATATTTTCACGAGGACAACATGCTTCAATTACTGTCACGCTGTATGTCCCTTTTGGTTGCGGATCCCATTCAGGAAACTGTGGCCTTCAGTACCTTCTGTATGATCCATCTGACTCCTCCAATTGCAAGGACTCGACTATAATCGTTACGGCAAAAACAACGATAAATATTATCTGAAAAGAGACTTTCGGTTGATTTTAAAAACATACTCGGATGGCAATACGACAGATATTTGGCAGGGCTTTATAGATGAAATTGATGTTAGTGATATAGAAAGTAACGTCGCATTTGTTAAAAAAATGCATTTTTTTTCAAATATTTTGCCAATTTTATTAGGGCACATCATAATACGACGTCAAAATTGTGAAAGTACCGACGTCAATTAACAACTTCATTTCTATTATGACGTCAATGTCACAAGTATTATAAGAAATTTAACAACGGCTTAAATAAATCAATGAATTGTTGTTCTTTATATATAATATATATTTCTCTGTATGAATGTAGATAATACTGCCCACTGGGATGTCGGTTAATATTTACTTGGTGATTTCGATAACGTATGACATTGTGATGATGTTGACATTTATCCCTCGCCCCACGACGTAAACCAAGTTGAGGGCCTGTGTGGAGATTTCAACGGTGACCACGACGACGATTTCATCATGCGAGACTCGGGTAAATTGTGGACATCCAGTTCGAACAATTCAAAAAGAGACTGGCCATGGGCAGTTTTTCCGGATGAGTTTTCGTTTTCATGGGGGTATGTGTAATCAATATGCAAAAGGCAGGGTTCATAAAGACCTGGAAACGTCATGGAAAATGGGTATTGTCTGTAAATATGACTGAATCTTGAAAATTTACATTCTATCATAGAAATATCATGGAATTTTCAGAACTTGTCAAAAAAATGTTAAAAAGTATCATTTAATTATGTCTTTAAGACCAAAAAAATATGGTGAACATACATGTATTTCATTGCTGCAAGCAATTCTATCCTACTTTGCAAGGGGCTAATTGGCGTGAATACATATTTTATTATGTAGATACAATAAAATGAAGATATTAGTGTACTTTTTTAGTTTAGTTTGCTTGGACGGTATCATGGAAAACTGAGCAATTTTATGGAAAAAAATCATGGAAAAGTCAGGGACGTTTGGTTTGAATACTTTGTGTGAACCCTGAAAAGGCTTCTGTTAATCGCGTTGGGTTTTTGATCATGCATCTAGAATACCTTTTGAATCTTAATTAAAATTGGCATAACATTCGCAGAAATGCTTGTTTTAACGTGTTCGTATTCGTTTCGCACAACTGATAGAGATTTATTTATATTTTACTGTAATTAACAGTACTGCCGGTAAATGGAACAAAGGCCTACTTACCCAGCATTGTACGGAAACCCATGGCAGTGGAATCCAAATGAACAGTATTGCGTTTGCCCTGGGGTTAATTCAAAGGACTATGCATCGGTATGTTCCAAGGACGAAGAAGATTCTTGCATTCCGGCCTTGAAAAGAGAAGATACGCTAGTAACCAATAGTAAAATGGTATCAAGAGACCAACGGGACACGCAAAAAGTATCTCCAAAACTGCGATTAGAGGATCATGTAAAACAACGTCTAGAGAGAATGACTAAGTCATGGCGAAGTAAATTAAAAAATCTACGAAGCAAAGTAAATGTCTCCAGATTTTCTTTCCGTTACAAATTATAAATAATATTTGTAAAAACATAGAGAAATATCTAGCTTATCAGTGTTGCGCCGAAAATATTAACCGTTGTGTGAAAAAGGTACCAAATTAAAATAATGCAATTTTTCCAATGTTATGCTGATATAAATAAAGTGCATTACAGTATTAAAACGTTTTTGTTTTAAAAAGAGATAGAAAAAAAAGTCAAGTTGATAGGCTATCTTTAACAGAATACGTGTTCTTGTTGATATAAATAACTTGTAAAAATGTATATTAGAATACGCCGCAGTTTAATAACTGATGTAAATTACGATAACAGAGAGATACACTCTCGCCGCTACCAGAAATGAATCCCAATGAAGCACTTGAGTATTGTGCGATGGCATTCCTGTCATGTGCATTAGTGAACGCAGCAAAGGACAAACTAGACATAGGTCTCAATCAGACACTGGAAGACTGTGCATTTGCCATGACGGTAATTAACCTCTCTAGCTCTAAAGCGCGACCAAAATCGCTGAAGCAGAAAGACAATGTATTAATATTAAACGTTGAGTGAGTTCATACCAATGCGTTACCAAGAAAAACATTTATGAAAAGCATAGCGTTTGTTGCTAAAAGGATATTGTTTGTATAATGTCTCTTTCAGACTACTGGAAATTCGCAGTGTGTAACTGCACACTGTGATTCCAAGACACAGGCACTCCAGATGGAAATACACAAAAATGAAACGATTAATGCGACATTTCCAGACATTGTTACAGTCGTGGAAGAAAACTCCTGTCCATTCAACTGTAGTAATAATGGAAACTGTGTGAAAGGTCAATAATATGTATCTTTAAAAAATTTAGTTTTCGAATTGAAAAACGAGTTGCGAAGGACACAAAGCTTTGTATATGGTTTAAATCTAAAATATTATAACTGATGTTTACAGGCAGTTGCAACTGTGTTAACGGCTATGGGACAGATCTTTGTCGAATCCAGCTCTCGTTGCCTCCTGAACTTCAGGAAATTGGAAACAATGGCATCTGTGACACTGGAAAAGGCGACGTATGCGATTGCATCCCAATTGTTGGCAACGGCTTTGTCGAGGACGCCACATGTAACGTGACCTTGTTTGGGGTGACATATGTTTATTAAAATTTGCTATTTAAAGGAACATTGAAATTCTTTAATCAACGTGTAAAGTTTATTTCGCTGTATTTAATAGTAGTAGTAGTAGTAGTAGTAGTAGTAGTAGAGCATGGACATACATGTATATGACAGAGATGCAACACCGATCATTAAACATATACACTTTAAATTTAGAACTATGAAAAATGAAATAAACATCAAGAAATGCAATCAGTTGATGGCAACTTAATATATAAATATTCCGGATAAAAATCAAAGATCACCACAATGATTTCTTTTTTTACGGAATGTGTACACGTATATAACGATTTATTAATATTAAATAATGTTGATTGCGAATGACGTAATTAAAAAATTGTATAGATGTCAAACTCTAAAAACTAATTTTAATTAATTACCATAATATTCAATTAGGCTGACCGTATACATGAGAACTCCACCTAATTACCCAGAGCATTGATTTTCACACCTGATACAGACCACAGATATCGCAATTAAAGGGGAATATTTGCGACTGGGCCCTGAAACTGCATCATTATACCCGAAACTTCGCTACATGCGATATCGTTACAACCGATTTTATATCAATTGAAATATATAGGGATTAGGCCGGGACCTTGGACTCATCATCGTAATATGCGATATATCGCTATACGCGATATTGTTACAAGTGTAGTTCATTGAAATTGTTGTTGTTGCTGTTGTTGTTGTTGTTATTATTGTTGTTGCAGTAGGAGTATTTTATCTACTCTAAGCACGCTCATCAAGTCATATTGTGCTTGCCTCTTTCAGCCCAATAACACTATTGTATTCATCAAAATAAAAACACATGAGTTACCTTGCTTTTAGCTTTTACAATGATTTAAATGAAGTGTGTGCACCAGTGAACGAGGTCAAGAGAAGGAAAAAGAGATCCCTTGATATCATCTCAGCAACCATGCTTCAAATTGCTGTAAGTAACTACGCAGTTGTGTTGCCAACAACACTTTCGCTGAGGATCCGTGCAAGGAATGCAAACCGGACGAATCTACTTTTACTGGGACTGACGGTATGGCGACTTAATTTTTGCGGCCTTAAGAAAAATAACGCTTAAAAGGCTTTGCATCAGTTTAAAACCGTTTTCGTATGTGTTTGTTTACATAATAACATATGGGTTGGTGTTCAACAGTAATCAGGATATTTCTTGGCTGATATTAATCTTTCAAATCAGATTGGTCATCTGTTAAATTTTGTATGTCTGATCCTACAATATCGGGATTCACCAACCCTAAACACGAATCGTAATTTGCTAATAATGATCCCATAGATCAAGTTATTCATTTTGATTGCATGTTTTGTGTGCCTAGTGTGCCCGATGATCAAGAGCACAAGTAGAGACTACAACTGAAACACCTTGGGAATAGCCGTTGGAATACCAGTTGTATTGCTTGTCTGCGTTGGCAGTACTTGCTGGCATTTGTATTATGAGAAGGAGAATGAAGAAAAAAGGCACCCGTTGTTACCGAAAGGTACAGTGAACATAGATTTAAAGATGAATGGTTTACCCTTTTTAAAGTATGTAATCTTCGACGCGTATATGGAAAATATGTGAAATATTGTATGCTTTATTGTAAAGTAATAATATGTTGTCAATATATGATGTATGTGTATCTTGTCAGATTTGAAAATAAGCAACACGCCCCGGAAAAATGATAATTCCGTGTACTTTGACAACGAGTCTGTAGAGATAGGTGGAGTTGTAGGGCACAAATTCCCGGAATAATGGAATAAAAACTGGGCAAAGGCTCGCCTATATGCACACCAGTCTATAAAAAAAACTGTCCTGGTTAACCATTCAAATTACTTACAATACATATACTAAAGTATTATATTTTATTTTAGAACTGTGAATATTATTAATGAAATATGCTTGCAACATAATCAATTTTCTTAATGTGTTCGGTGTAAATAGTTTGTGTTTTTTTTTGGCAATTCAATGTTTATGATGTAGTGTTAGATAACATATATCATTAATATTAATTTTGACCCATTTATGTCGTTTGACATTCTTTTAAAGTTCGACACGTAAATGACAAATCTGTTTCACTAATAGTGTGGGAAGTTTATTAGTTCTAACAAACCGGATACTGCAAGTTTATTTTAATAATGTATACAATTATATATTATCAATATTAATATTAACAGATATATGTCATATGATTGATAATATTATATTATCATATAGGCAAATTAAGGTCAATGTAAGTTGTAGTATTTTTAAAGTACATGTGTCAACAAGATTGTTATTGTTATTTGTATTCATGTTCTAATGATGTAAATAATGTGTGTTCCGTATGAACGTAAACAAGTGTAACCTACATTGCTTTGTTGTATTTTCTTATGAGGCGTTAAAAATATGTTTTTTCAGGCTCCCCGACTTTCCCTAAAAAAATGCCCCGACCTTAGAACATTTTATTGAGTTTGTAAGATTTTTTTTTTAATAATTAAATGTTCTTTGGTTAAGTAACTGTTCTGTTTAGACAGAATCAACTTCATAGTAATGTTTAATGATATATCCGATATATTTTGCATATTTATTCAGTTGTAGATTCTTCAAGTTGACCAGTTACCAAATAGAAAAATAATAAATCCCTACCTAGCTACCCTAATTGTTTTGGTCATGTTACCTGAAACAAACATATTGTTACGCCTAACTGTACTAGATACTAAGTTACGTAATGGTAACCAACTTGGAGCAGGCAATGATTTATCATTTGATTCAAAAATTGCAGTCCTTCGCTTTCTTTTCCAAACCGGCAAGCACTTATGTCGATGACTCGAGAGGATATGCGTTTTATGTCGCAGTATGCTGCCTTGTTAATACCGATCTTTATGACAAATTGGTTAATTATAATTCTGCTAGTTTATTGTAGCGCCAAGAGTTTTTGTTCATACACGAATAGTGGTCACAATCGGCTTGTTAAGTCGTTGTAGTTTGAATTCACAAATCGAATATTCGTTTTAAAGTGAATGTTAACAGGGGAAGAAACCCGTTTAGTAAGCAGGGATAAAGAGTGCCATTGAAATTACGAACACAAATACATTTTATTTAAAAGATGTTTCTTCACATATCACAGAGATTGATAAAATTCGTGTAATGCATAATTAAATGTTCGATTCAAACAGTAACATTAAATATAACGAGCTTAGATTATATGTTCCTACAAGAAAAAGATTATGAAAAACCAGCAGTTGCACAAAAAGAAGTTCGTTCCCCTTTATTAAAGCTAGTGGCCTCTAAAATGCGTTTAACAACACTTAAAACACAAAACAACCGAAAAAATAACAACTAAAATCGAGAGTAGTGTCATGCTGATCGTTTTAAACAGTTTGCTTCAGCTTAAAATGTGCAACATCAATATGTTGCAAATTGAGGTCATTAGTGCGTTAATCTGCTCTGTAGCATATTGCGATCATTTCAGAGCATGTGTCGATCGTTTATATAAAAAAATGTATAATATTATTTATTTTATTTACAATACAATTTTACTATTTTGTCGCATAATCGTTCGAATATTCAGGAAAACCATCTACGTAAGATGCACTGAAAATACATTCTCAACGCTGGAAAGGTCAACGTGTTCTAAATGTGTCGTTGCTACTGACAACCGATCATGCAGATCAAGACGAAACACCGCACCGGAAGCGCTGAAACTTTGATTTTGTGCATTTAACGACATCCTCTGTTCAGACAGAACCCTTTGCGTTCCATGCTTGTGCGACAACACGTGGATGAAGTGCGACATCGTTTCTGGGTTCAAAGAGGATGCGTTCGTTTTTGTCACCAATTTGATGTTGACCACGTAATTTCCTGGTTGCCGTATGAAGACTTCACCTTCATCGTGTAGATGTGTAATGTCTTGGTGGGTAGGTCCGACTAGTGTCATTCTGTCTTTGTTCCAGAGCAACTTGAGATGACCTAGGACAAGAGGATAGCTTAACGTTTTGGAGAAGGGAACTCTGCGTATACGTTAAAGGATTGGGTATCGCATATAATTAAAATGATACGTACCTAATTAAATAAAAACTTACAAATATACAGTATGCATGTTCATTGAATGATAATTGTTATGGTGCTACAATAATCCTGAACATCATATACTTTGTTAACACAAAAACCTACTATGCATGAATTCCGTTGTACAAGTTTGTTCTTTAAAGAAAATACCTTCTTCAATTTTATAAATAAAAGCATGTCCACATACCTTATAATAAATACAATATAGCTTCTTATTATATGCATAATACAGCTTGAAAATAACGGACCACATATAAACGCCATTTAAATATGATTAATATAAAAACAATTGTATACTTCAAATACCTTCTTTTGATTTTGTTCCGATTATTCCAACAAGCTTGGCGTAAGGACTAATCTTTACGTGGGACTCGCACAATAAGTTGATCGCGTGCGGATAAGCTTATGAACAAATAAATCTTAATAGCATTAATATAATACTTAAAAATATCGATTGATTTGTATTAAAGACAACTTATAGGTTTGCTAATGAACAAAATATAATATATATGGGAAATTAGTAAATAAATAGCGTAAATATAAAATGATAAATCATTTTTATATTTTACTTATACATGTGGCGTGGTGTGCAATCATATTCAAGTAAAAGTATTTTTTTACAAAAACAAATTAAAAGACCTAAATAATAAATTGTATTTAAACTTTCTTATTAAAGTAGCATACAAAACATATAAATTTAATTCTGCATGGATAAATATATATAATTTAAGGTCATGAATATGTTGTTGCATGATTAATATTGATTATTATTGTCTTTAAAATATACTCACAATGCGTGTTTTGTCGGTAATACCCTTCCATAATTTGCTGGAAAAGAAGAAATACAATTAGATGTGTTTCAATTTATACCAAAGTTCGTGTCAATATCATTCAAACAGAAAGAAATATTATATAATAATTGCAACTTTACAGGTCGCGAAATACAGACACTTAAAACTGCAGCTATTCAACTGTTTTTGGTGTTGGTGGTGGTGGTCGTCGTCGACGTCGTGGTCGTGATCGTGGTGTTTGTGGTGCTGCTGCTGATGGTGGTGGTGGCAATAGTATATATGGTAAGCTTACTGATACTAACTAACCTTCCTTGCAGACAAACGAAGTATATCTTCCGCATGTCCACAGCACCAGTCGTTTGTTCGTTGCAGGGCCTCGATATGGCTAGAAATATCCTCTGGGTCGTAATACGGTTGAAGGTCCGTACAGTTTACACACAGCTGGGCGGCATGTGAAGCAGCATTGGCTTTTCTCGCGACCATCCAGTATATGGTCAGTCCTAAGAAGACTCCTGACATCGCCATAATAGTGGTCAGCAATGCAGTTAACGCATACTAGAAAATTCAGTTAAATGCAATGAATAACATGTCAGTACATTCTATTTTATCCAATTACTGTATCGATTTACGTGGGCTTTTCAGCTAATATTGGCCTTTTGAATAAATACTTGTTTATCATGTCAATTATTCCAACAGAACTTAAAGAAATCAAATAAACGGAATTATAATTGACCAAATTTGGGCGAAGTTCATTTGCATGTTAATGTAAAAATGCTACTAAACATTACTCACACTGCCGATGTCAATCTTCTTCGACGATGCTTCCTAAGATAGACAATTCAGAGAAACAAACATGTGCAAATATAATATCAAACAAATAAAACCTCAGTTGAATTTTCTAAACTTATACTACACTGAATAACAGATAATGGGTAAGCAAACGTTGTGTATATAGATATGAAGATAAAATAAATGATTAAATGCGATAAAGGGATAAACTAAGCATGTTTCTCACAATACATTAATCGCACAGGAATAGAAGCGGTTTAAATGTAAAACTGGTGATATCAGCAAATGAATATAACGATGATTGTTCCGTGTCGTAGTATAATTTATGTCCGATAATGTTTCATACAAACCAAATTATTGAGATATGCATGACCCATATTTAAAGATAAGTCGTATTACAAAAGGTATTTTAAAAACATGTCGATATTAAGCAATTTTTCCAAGAAAACAAGCAATCGATTACAATTTTTTTCGAATGTTTTTTAGAGGTCTGTACGAATGACTGGTTAAACTAAGATTACGAACGTAGAAAGTAACATAAATGGAAGGTAAAAAGAAAGAATACTCCTTTGAATTAATGTTTACCCACCATGCTATTTATTTGAAAGTACGAGACTATATGTTTTTAATGTTGTTAAGCAGAAAAACTCATCGATTGAATAAAGCAGTACATGTTCAGTGCTGAATACATAAACTAGAAATCCATCATGAATAATGTATGGGCATATTGTTCATCAATTTTATATTGACTCTGTATGCTTTATAATCGCAAACTAAATACCAAAACATATTACCGCCATGTTATTACATCCGTAATATAACGATCCTTTACAGATCACAGTAGTTATACTATACTTCCTTTTTAAAATGGCCAAATAGCTCGGCGTTACATGATTCTATTCAGATAAGGGTAAACTACGGAATTCCGTTAGGGCTATCGCCTATGAATGTGTCGATTTGAAACGCGATACTCGATAGTACGATGATGAAAACGCAAAATCACGATACTACAATAATGAAAACACGATGACGAAAACGCGATAATACGATAGTACGATGATGATAATGCGATATTATATTGTGTTTTCACCGTCGTACTGTGGCGTTTTCACCTTCGTACTATCGCATTTTTGCGTTTTCGTTATTGTAGTATCGCATTATCGTCATAGTGTTGTTGCGTTTGCATCATCGTAGTACCGTAATTTCGCATTTTCATCATCGTACTATCGAGTATCGCGTTTGAGATCAACACATTCATATGCGATGATCCTAACGGAATTCCGTAGGGTATCAGTTGATGCGTAGCGCATTGAAATATATTTAAATGTGTTACGTATTGTACAACGTATAGATATAGTTTGTAATCGTATACGTTAACATTATCGCTTACCCAAGGTTTTATTCATTACGTATACTACAACAGTATAGAGTTGTAATGGCATATTACACTTGGTTATTTGACCATTTACATCTAGAGCTTTTTATATAATAAATTAAATCATATTTAAAATTTAAAATGAACGTATCGAGTTATGGCTGGCATGTCATTCAACAACATTTACTTTAAGCATTGATAACTGAGCAAAGAGGACCCAAAATTATTTTCTGTGCTGTAACTTCGGCGTGTCCTTTAACAATTAATATACATGGTCCATCAAGAATGAGCATCCTCTAATCCTGAAGTACTTCATATGTTTTCTTTGAACTTATTGTAAGTCTGTCAGCAGCATTCAATATAACAACAGTTCAATAGTGATGTGATACTAAGTGCAGGTCAATTTTATGAACTCTATGTGTTTACAGAATTGACATTGAAAGAGCAGACAATGTATATTACTAGTCAACCATATTTGAGAATGTTATGAGTTAATAATATCCATGCAAAATGTATTTCATAAAATAGAAGTTCAAAACACTGCATACAGCAGTTGTACATAACATGATTTCAGAGCATTAGATATATATTTGTATTAAGTTCTGACGATGCCTTCTAAATAAAAACACCTTCAGCGCAGTTGTGAGATCAACACGAAACACAAAAATCAATGAAATTGAAAAACAAAGCAAGAATAAGTCAACAAACAAACCTAAACCGGAACCACGTGGAAATTTCGCGAACAAATCTATATCTAAAAATAGAACTGGAAAACCGTGCAGTGCAGCGAATTGTAATGACTCGATGGGATCCCAGCAAACCGACACGGATAGTACAGAGCGTGTAACACAACCATCCAATCAAACGCGGCTATAGGAAAGCGGTGAGGGGTCAAGTAAGGTCAACCTGTGTTTACTGAACATTCAAGGACTTGTGGGGAAAACGTATTGCAAATTAGACGAAGAAGAAATACAAACATTATTTATGACACATAAAATTTTGCTATTTACGGAAACATGGCTCAGTGATTGTTACAATTATAAAGTTCTAAATTTTCATACATTCATTTTAAACAGAGATAAACGTGATGGTACGAAAAGAAATAGTGGAGGTATTATTATTTACGTACATGACTCTATAAACAGACATGTCGATTTTATTAAAAGCTATGATGACTGCATTATATGGATAAAAATACAAGGACGTCTGTTTAACTTAGAAAGTGATGTTTTACTATGTTTAACATATAATGTGCCACAAGGAAGTAGCAGAGTTTTGTTAAGCGAAAATAATATTTTTAATAAAATTACTGATGATATGATACACTGGGAGAATTTATATGGAAATGACATACATTTTATTGTTACTGGTGATTTTAATGCTAGAGTAGGTGAAAAGGCTGATTATGTCGAAAATGAAAACTCTTTTGTATCAGATATTTTACATGATGGATATGTTCCTGATATTATGTTACCTAGAACAAGCCAGGACAAATGCATAAATGAATATGGGAAAAACTTATTAGATTTTTGTATGTCAACTGGCTTGAGAATATTAAAGGGGAGATGTGGTGCTGATAAAGATATTGGAAAATTTACATTTGTAAGTACTCAAGGATATAGTGTTGTTGACTATGTATTATGTAAACCAAATTTTATTAAATATGTAGATAAATTTGAAGTATTAGATCCCAATATTATGTCTGATCATTGTGCAATATTGTTTTCCATTAATGCTGTAGATGATGAAAATTCTGCTGTTGTTACTAATAATGATGAATTTGTTCATTATAAATATAAATGGGATGTTAACAAAAAAGATGCATACATAAATGCTCTTTCAGATTTAAATGTAACAATAAAACTTGATGAATTTTGTGGAATTATTGAGTCCACAGATAATAGCTGTGACCTTGATTGTAATCTCCAATCATTATGCAATATTTTAGAAGACGTATGTAATCCACTTTTTCAAAAACACATCAAAAATAATCAGACAGAACGAATTAAAAAGTTTGAAAATAAAGAATATTTTGATAAAGAATGTTATGATTTCAAAACAAAATATTATAAGAAGCTAAATAACTACAGAAATAATCCCAACAGGGAAACAAGACAAGAAATGGTATACGCAAGAAATAAGTTAGAACAACAGTTAGAAAAAAAAGATATATATATGATGTAAATGAAACAAAAAGATTAGAACAAACAAAACTTGGTAATGCCAAAATGTATTGGAAATTACTAAAAGGATCTGTTGTAGAAAATAAATGTCCAATTCGTACAGAAGAATTTTTAGAATATTTTAAATCTATTAATGATCCACAATCTGTGTTTTTTCAACCTGATGAAGATATTTTATATTTTAATGAAAGATATTTGAATGGGGAACTACATGTCATGTTTGATGAACTGAATGTTCCAATAGAGGTAGATGAAATAAAAAAATCATGTGCTTCTTTGAGTAATGGAAAATCAGCTGGACCAGATAAACTTTTTAATGAATTTTTCAAATATGGGATAGAAAATATATCTTTCACAAAAGTATTACATAAACTGTTTAATAAAATCTTTAACCTTAGCTATTTTCCAGATAAATGGACTGAAGGACATATAATATCTATTCATAAAAAGGGAGACACGACTATACCTGGTAACTATAGGGGCATTACATTACTTAGTACTTTTGGAAAGCTTTTTACAAAAATTCTTAATAGTAGATTAAATATCTGGGCCGAGAGATATCATGTATATATTGAAGCACAGGCTGGTTTTAGAGGCAAAATGGGAACAGTGGACAATATTTTTGTTTTACACAATACTATTATGCATCTGATAAACTCTAGTAAGAAATTATATGCGGTCTTTATCGATTTTACGAAGGCCTTTGATTATTTAGTGAGGGATGTCATTTGGTTTAAGCTTATTAAATTTGGAGTTCGAGGAAAAATGTTAGATATAATTAAATCTATGTATATAAGTGTTACGTCAAAAGTTAAACATAAAAACAACCTTAGTGATGATTTTGAATGTTTTCTCGGGGTCAGACAAGGCGAGTCGTTATCTCCTTTCTTATTTTCCATGTACTTGAACGATATTGAAGAATATTTAATAACACATGACTTTGGGGGGCTTAATGTTGGAACTCTAAAATTGTTTTTATTGTTATATGCAGATGACATTGTCTTGCTATCAGAGACTGAAACAGGACTTCAAAATGGATTAAAATTGTTAGAATTCTATTGTAATAAATGGAAACTGTGTATAAATACTGAAAAAACTAAGGTCATGATTTTTAGAAAAGGTAGATTAAGACAAAACTTAAATTTTACATACAAGGGAAATGTACTAGAAATTGTTGAAAAGTTTACGTACCTTGGTATTGTTTTTACAACTGGAGGCTCTTTTAATAGTACTTTTGATTCCTTAACCGGTCAAGCAATGAAGGCTGTTTATAAATTAAAAAGTTGTTTTACCAGATACCCTACAATGTCAATAAGCCACAAGTTAGACCTCTTTGATAGATTAATTACACCAGTTTTGAGCTATGGCTCAGAGGTTTGGGGATTAAATAATAATGTACCGCAGCTGGAAAAAATAGATTTAAAATTTTGTAAAGAATTACTTGGTGTAAGGGTACAAACACAGAATAATTTTGTCTATGGGGAATTAGGAAGAACCCCACTAAAGCTTAAGTTTCACTTAAATGTTTTAAGATATTGGTGTAAAATACTACGTATGGAACCAGTCAAGTATGCAAGACAAGTCTACGAAAATATGTTTGAAAATGTGGAATATAAAAATGCCACAAAATCATGGGCATATAAGATAAAATGTCTTTTACAATCTCATGGATTTTACCATGTGTGGTTGTATCAAGGACCCGCAGATATCGATATGTTTTTAATAATGTTTAAAGAAAGAATAAAAGATTTGTTTATACAAAATTGGGCAAATGAATTAAATGATTCAAGCAGAGCAAGCTCGTATATTACATGTGCCGATTTTAGATTACAACCATATCTTTACCAAATTAACATTGACAGCTGCAGAATCGCATTATCTAGGTTAAGAATGTCATCGCATAATTTGGAAATAGAAGCTGGTAGGTGGAAAAAACCAATACCCATTCCACGCGAAAACAGAGTATGTCGTGTATGTAACAAATTAGAAGATGAGTTTCATTTTTTGTTTGAATGTAAATTGTTCAGTGAATTAAGAAAACAGTACATTAACAAATATTACTATTACCGACCAAACATACCGAAATTTATTGAACTTCTTCATTGTAATAATTTAAAAATAAATAGAAATTTAGCAATTTATGTTAAAAAAGCTTTCCATTTGAGAAATATGTATCATACATATTATTAATAATACTTGTAAACCTCTCACAGGTCTCATGTGACTACGTACTTGTGAATTCATACTGTTTATGACTATTAATTATACGGAACCCTGATTTGTCTAGTATTTATGTATAAGTATGAACAAGACAAACTATTTGTATTGTCTAGTGTTTATATTTTATGTTAGAACATGTTCTGTAAAAAAAAAAATGCACAGATGTCTCACTGACATGCATTATTGTATAAGGAAATGGTCTGAATTGAAATTTGAACCGCAGTGACCTCGTTATATATATGATATGTACTGCTTGTATGTGTACTCATGGGCATTTCTGCCTCGATGTATTTGGAAATAAACTGTAAACTGTATCTAAGTTTTTATTTCAAAACCTTGCATTCAAAGCATTTTATCGATGTGTTTTTTTTTGGCAGAAACCCGCAGTAAGTGTAATGATTTCTTTGAATGTGCACACATATTTGATGCTCATTGCGATACAAACAGTACCCGTACATGTGTTTGCAACAGTCGCTTTAAACTAGGAAATGGACACTGTGCACCTATAAGTAAGTACACCATGTCGATTAATATCGTTTAACTATATATATAATTGCAATACAGGTGATTCAAATGTTCATATACTAGTACGGCAATTTGTTGTGTGATCATCGATATTTCTGTGACCGTCCGTGAGTAGGTGAGTATGTGATGTGTTTGTGTATGTTACAAGTTTATAAGTTTATTTCGCATACCATCCAGAAGGCCAACAGCCCAAGTGGACAATATTTCGCAAATAGATAGATAACATATGCACACACATAAGTGTACAGTTGTACACACAATTACATTTGGAACATAGAAATAAGTAAAACCTATTGACACAAATGGACTATGTAGAATTTCAAATGGCAATATTAATGTACAAATCCTATCGGCAAAATGTATAATATAGCATAGGACATTACAATGTAAAACTAGTTTCAAATTATCAGAATACATAAAGAAAAACAAGAAAGTTATAATAATAATAATAATAATAATACTAATAATAATGTTAATAATAATAATAATATGTCAAATGGGATTGAGCGAAACCTATTGACACACATGTATAATTTAAAATATCATATGGCAATATAAATGTACAAATACCTATCAATAAAATATAGAATAGGACATTACAATTGTTTACTTAACGTCTTGTTTCAAATATCCTTTTATCATAAAACATAAAGAAAAACAAGAAAATAATTATAAAATTCGCACTATGAAAAGGTAATGATATAATTATTATTATCTGTTATTACAAATGCAAATTTATAGTAAAGCATAAGAATGCTGTAAATGAAAGTACACCTTTTTAGCTCACCTGAGCACAAAGTGCTCATGGTGAGCTTTTGTGATCGCCCGTTGTCCGTCGTGCGTGCGTGCGTGCGTCATCAACTTTTCATTCAAACAACATCTCCTCCTAAACCACTTGGCAGATCTTCACCAAACCTCACAGGAATGATTATTAGGTGACCCTCTTTCAAAGTTGTTCAAATCGTTACGGTCCGCTGCATATGTAGGTTACCAGAGCTAAAAATAGATTTAATAAGTGTAAACTTTAAATTTTTTCTATATATTTGGTATTTAATATTCTATTGTGGTCCTCGACAAAGATTGTTCAAATATTGCGCCTGGGGTCAAAACGGGCTACGCCCCGGGGGTCACATGGTTTATGTAAAATATATAGCAAAATTACTTTAAAAATCGTTTTCTCTGAAACCACAAGGCCAGAGGTTTCATATTTGGTATGTAACTTCCTATAGTGGTCCTCTACAAAGATTGTTCAAATTATGCCCCTGGAGTCAAAACTGGCCACGCCCTGGGGGTCATATGGTTTATATAAAATATATAGCAAAATGACTTTTAAAATCTTCTCCTCTGAAAACGAAAGGCCCACAGGTTTCATATTTGTTATGTCACATTGTATAGTGGTCCTCTACAAAGATTGTTTAAATGATGCCCCTGGGATTAAAACTGGGCAAACCCCGGGGGTCACATGGTTTATATAGACTTAAATAGCAAAATGACTTTAAAAATCTTCTCCTCTGAAACCACAAGGCCCAGAGGTTTCATATCTGATATGTAACATCCTTCAGTGGTACTTTACAAAGTTTGTTCAAATTATGCCTCATGGTGTCGAAACGGACCACGCCCCGGGGGTCACGTGGTTTATGTAGAATATATAGCAAAATGATTTTTAAAATCGTCTCCTCTAAAACCAAAAGGCCCAGAGGTTTCATATTTGGTATGTAACATCCTATAGTGGTCTCCTACAAAGGTTGTTAAAATTATGCCGCTGTGGTCAACACTGACGACGCCCCGGGGGTCATATGGTTTATTTGGAATATATAGCAAAATGACTTTAAAAATCTTCTTCTCTGAAACCGCAGGGCCCAGAGGTTTCATATTAGGTAAGTAACATCCTATAGTAGTCCTCTTCAAATATTGTTCAAATGATGCCCCTGGGGTCAAAACTGGCCACGTCCCGGGGGTCACATGATTTAAATAGATATTTATAGCAAAATGACTTTACAAATCTTCTCCTCAGAAACTGCAATTGCGCAGAGGTTCTTTTTTGGTATGTAACATCATATAGTAGTCTTCTACAAAGATTGTTGAAATTATGCCCCTGGGGTCAAAACTGGTCACTCCCCGTGGTCTAATGGTTTATATCGACATCTGTGCCATTGAACATGTTAAAATTCGTTTTCTGAAGTTATTAGATCTATAAACGTGTGCATATTTGGTCCTTGTTGATAATATAATGGATTGTATTTTATTCTTAGTTCCTATAAATTTACATTCAAGGATAAAATTAAACTCATCTTCAAGTTCATTACAAACGGTACATTTTTTATATTATGGAATAGGAGTGGGTCTAGCTCATTAGCCGCTCTCAATACACAGTCTATGTTACGACATGCGTAATTTAGATAAACTTGCTCGAAATTTCTTGACATGACAAAAATACAGGTATGGTTGATATTAAAATATAGTAATATGTTTGTATAAATTAGCTCTACTGGAGTTTTGAAGTCTTTCATTCCAATTCTGAATAAACGTGTCGCTCAAACTCTGCCTAACAGCTGAAATAAAAATGTTCTAATTTCCAACATCTCGAAAAAGCCATGCAACATAAAAACCCAAATTACTCAATGGATCTCTGAATAATGTACACCAGTTTTTCTTGTATTGATATTAATTACTATCGTTTAACATGGTCAAATTATGTTTTTGTTAAATTTATTATCAGATGTTTTGCAAACTTTATCCAATATTTAATTATATTAATATATCATCTTGACTGAAAGTTAACACGTCCAAGCTCACCATAAACAAAGTCATTTTGGGTGCATCGTTTTACACCAAGTATTTGTTTACAAACTTGCATATAAATCCGTTCAATAGGCATACCTTTAACAAATCTCTACACTTCGCTCCCGTAGTAAAGAATTGGTGTAATAAGTTTATCAAAAAGATCAAGTTTGTGACTTAATGGAATGTCCGTAAATATATAAAAATATTTTTTCAGTTTAAAAATAACTTTTAGAGCCTGTCCAGCAAGAGTGTTTTCGGCATCGCAGAATAAACCACCAGGTGTGAATACAATACCAAGATAATTAAATCGGTTTACAATATTTACAGTTTTGTTATTATAGTAAAACATATTGGCAGAATTGCTACCGCCTTTACAGAAAATCATTATTTTAGACTTTTCAATATTAACGAAAAATTTCCATTTAATGCAGTACTCCTGTAATAAATCTAAATCGATTTACAGTTCTTGCGCGGTATTAGCAAAGATTATCGTATCGTTGGCGTAAAGTAAGAGGAACATTTAAAAAGAGTTAATGTCTATACCGTTTATACCTTTCATGTAAAATTCGGTTTCCAAATCATTTAGGTACATTGAAACAAAAATGGATACAAATATACACCCTGCCTAACGCCCAGTATGCATTCAAAGCTTTCACTGAACGTGTTACCGTGTTTAACTTTTGATTTGATAGCGTTATACATTGATTTCATTACATTAAGTATATTTCCACGTATGCCCAATTTAATTAACTTAAACCATAGGTTGTCCCAACAATATAATCAAAGGTCTTAGTGAAATCTATAAAAGCACAATGTAATTGATTATCTTGATTTAAAACATGTGTTAATAATCTTTATTAAAGAGTACATGCAAATACGGCGTTAGAACGTCTTTGCCATGAATGCAAAATTCGTTTAAATATAAATCAGGCCCTGCACTCTAACCAGGTTTAGTTTCTTTAAGGACTTTTTAAATTTCATTTATTGATATGGGAAAACATAATTTTAAATTCATCGTTTTCATATCTCTCTATAAAGTGTAGAACATCTTCATCGGGTGTAAAATAAGTGCTGTCTGGATTGTAAATGCACTGAAAGTACTATTTAAATTTGTCTATTGTAAATATTTGATTTATGCGAACCTGCTGAATGTTTCAACATTTTCCAATATAATTTGGCATTTTTAAATCTTGCCTGTATTTTTTTTTAGTTTGGCCTCGATCATATTCAAAATTTGATTTTCTTATACAGTTCTTATATTGTGTTCTATAAAGTTACGCCTGTTTTCATCGGTTTTATTATTTCTATATAAGTTCAAGTGCCTATAAAAATATTTATCTTCTCTGCACAATCAGAGTTAAACCATTCTTTATTATTATTAAAACAATATTATTGAACTGCATCTGAGCTGTATTTTTTCGTTTAATTAAAGGGGAGACTACTCCGTCAAAAATATCACTAAAATGCGTTATACATACATAAATGTCATTTGCAGTACAACATGTATTTATCCTATTTACCCATCCATTTATTTTCATCGATAAATACTTCTGAGGATAACATTTCATTATATGTACTTTTTTTCACTGTTCCAATCATTTTTTTACGCTGGTTGCGTTAAATTACTACTTTGTTCAGTATGTGTATCTGGATTCTTAAAAGAAAACGAAACATATATAAAAAATATTTGGTTCATTAACACAAAATGTATTATTATTTTGGAATAAGTTTGGAGTGGCTAAAACATAGTCAACTACACTAGAACCAGCTCTGCCAACATATGTATATTTACCCTCTAAATCCCCATGCGCTCTACCGTTAAATATACGCAGCCCGGTTTGTTTTCACAAATATAACAAATTTAAACGCCCTTTATCTTGAGAGGAACTAACTTGAATTCATCAGGTATATAGCAATCAGGTAAAAAATCGATATTTTTACAATTCTCATGATGAACAAAACCTTGCAAGTCTGACGTATGTGCGTTCATGTCGCCAAAAACAATTAAATTGAAGCCGCTTACATTTTTAGAATCAAGATCAATAATGAACTCTAATAATCGGTCAAATGTATGACAATCCTAGTAAAGCTTGTCGAGAACTACCCTCAGGGACAACATAATACAGACATATATATAAATCATTGCTAAAGCTGACTTTAGATGCCTCAATTTTCACGCATACAATATCATCTTGTGAGTGAAAAACTAAAGTATTCTTACTTACATATTCATTTCGTACATATACAATAATACCACCTGACGCTCGTTTGCAAGTTTTTTAAGTTTTCAGTTCTGTTAAGTTCATAATGCTCAAATCCATCAAAATTTAAGTCCGAAAACTCATGGGCCCATGTTTCAGTCAATAAAACAATATCGTGACAGTAAAATATATTAACAAGTTCTTGTGAGTGGAGTTTGTTCGATCTGCGCATGGAAAGACCCTGAATATTCAGTAATGCACAACGCAGATTGGCCTTCTCAACACCGTCCTACTTTATAACACGGCTCGGTTGACCTTGGTCACCTCCTACGCCGCCCACGCCAGCACAAGGTGTTGATTTACACGTAGTCAGGCAGTTATTTTTAGAAACTGTCAATCCCGTCGATCTTTTTGGGGAACACTCACGACTTTTACTACTCTACGGTTTTTCAGACTGTGAGCTTTTCTCTGTCCTCGTCAATGAGCGTAAATCAGGTGGACGACCCCGTGCAGTTGCGTTCTCGTGAAAATTTATGTCTCGGTTGCTGGAATCGCACACAATTGATTTCATTGCTGTTTCTTTACCGGCATTTGCAGCATGTTGATTTATGTAGATTTGTGTTTTGACTTACTGTTGTTAGTTGTAGGGGGGCGCAGTAGTTAAAAGAGCATTTGCTTGAACTGTAGACTGTACTATTATATTCATTGTAGGAGACAGGTGTACTAATTGCTCAGATGAATGTGGAAACATAATACAGGATGCCTTCTGCAGCGCACTGACCGGTGTATACAGTTGCTGTGATACATGAACGGCGATAAACAGACAATGTCGGCCAATACGTGAGAAACAATGGCTTTATGAGAACTGCACAACTCAATTACTGTTAGATAATGCCATGGTGTAATAGAAAACCCTATTTGCATCGTGCATAACAAACAATTTAATCAATAACTGGCAAATCAAATGTGAATACAATTTTCTTTATTTATGTGTTGTCCTCACACGTGTTGCATTTTGTCATACAGATATTATTACATAAGATATTACGTAGGAATATACTGGATTAATAAAATACATACGCAAAGGCTTTTGTTCCCAAGTACTGATCTATGAAACTCTGAATATGTCATATTTGTGTTGGTTGCAGCCTGTGGAATCGACAAAAGAACGAAACGGCGTTTGTGCTTGCAGTGTTGCGTCTGAATTAAACATCAAGACTGGAGTATGCCAAAGTAGAATTACAGATATTTTACTATCACTGATTACTAAGCGTCGTTTTGTTGATAGAGTGTTATGGCATATAACCTGGAGCCATATTCCAGTAACAAAAGTGTAGCTTAATGTATTTTGACATAAGTTCCGATTGAATATGTTAAGGTCGTATTTTTCAAAATAAATATAAATTAGTGAATCCAATTTTAGCTAGCATAATACTACTTAATACTACGTTGATAATTAGCGAACACTAAGCAGAATTTCATGTTTACATGGAATAAAATGCTGAAGAAAAATGACGATGTTAAGGCTGATGATAAGATTTCACCTAAGATGTTTCTGGAATACGACCCCAGATGACGATTTGGTTGTTATTACAATTGTGTGTACTTGTGCGTTGACATATGTTGGCACATGTTGCAAACCTTATCTGAGACGTTTGAAATGAATTCGATGAAACGAGGGAGATTCTCTTGAGTGGCATGCACTGTTAAAAACTTCAATTCTTTCAATTGCACAATGGAACACGATCAGCATAACCAATAAAGTAGATACAACATATATATTCAGTTCAACAAGTTATATATATATAACATATAATTGAGGGTAACGAGAGCAGATTGCAGTAACCTGTTATTATGTTTGGGACATTAACTTTTACATATCTGCATGTGTGTGTTTTATAAGGTATTGGCGATTCTTGCTATTCCGACGAAGCGTGTACCTTGGTTAAGGATGCCAAATGTGACATACAATCTAAGATTTGTATATGTGATACCACGAAAAAGTTTTCTAACAATGCCTTTATTAAAAAGGTACATTCTTTGATAATATTGTAATTGATATCAGAATTATATTGTGTTATTATTTGGTAAAAATGTTGTGCATGTTTGTATGCGGTTAATAAATATTGACACAACTTGGAATAGCAAAAGGCTGGACTGCGTTGTAAATAGTGTATGTCCTTCAACAGAACCACAAGACCCAAGCATGCATGGGGCGCATCATTGTCGCGAGATCGTGGGTGAGGTATACTGTGACGTTGTTACGAAGAAATGTACCTGTGCCAGTACACATATTTCATCTAACGGAGACTGTATTGCTAAATGTAAGAACGTATATGAAAGAAATAGTAATGTAACCGTAAAAATGACTACTAGCATTTGTTTATGTTCATTTATATATTAGTATACCAATATACATTTGATAATGTTATATAATGTATTAAAATTCATCTAAACAGAGTATAATATAAAAAGATTGAAGTACACATTAATATGGTATTAATGTTTTTTAATAGTTATAAATATATAAAATTATATAACTAACTTGTATTACCAGCGTGTGTGTCTGATCAAGAGTGTAGCAAAATTGCAAATGCCCATTGTTCCAATGACAAAGTATGTATCAGCAAAACAACCATGGAATTTAACACAACAAACAGGCTCTGCGAACAGAAAGGTCAACAATAGATATTGATTTATACACGTGTATAATGTGATCTGTGCATTTTATGAAAACTTCAATAACATAATGTATTGTTTAAATCTAAAATTACTAAATAATGTCAGTTAGCAAGGCTCCATTGGTTAGTTTGTTGCATATGGGATTGTATAATATTACAAACACTTACATTCAAAATAGTTCTAGGGAGCTTCTGTACTGCCGATGAAGAATGTGCTCATATCGACGGCTCTGTGTGTGATAAGGCGAACCCGCATGTCTGCGTTTGTGGGGATGCTTTTCAAATGGTCAACGGATCTTGTAATTCAATACGTACGTTATACAGTTATTCATATGCTTTTTGAGAACATTTAAAATTATAATCCCAGAACTGATTAAAGAATTCTGGCACACATGACATATGCTGTTGCCATTGTCTACATAAGAAAAAATGTTGTACTTTTCTTTGCAATAGAATATTATGTATACATAAAAATTTATATATCGTAATTGCTTGAACTACTTATTATTGTATACTGTATTTCAGACCCAGACATTCTTTATCTGAATAAAGCGGACATTCTTGTGGCTGAGCTTATTGAAAACAATGAACATGTTGCTATGTTCCGATGCGATTGCAGTATAGACCACGACTTCTTTTACAAAATCCGCTGGATATTACGACATGATTTTATATGTTTGTCCAACAGGGTTTAGAAACGATGCAATCAATCATATTGGTCATATTTAAGTATAGTACTGTATAACAATGCATGATTTTATAATATAGTAGAACAAATGTTTTTTTACATTCAGTAAAACAGTACTCAATAACAACAAATTGTTTGAAACTATTAATTATCAAATATTGTATATACATATATGTTGTGATGTGTAGAAAAAGATTGAAGAATGTCATATTAATGTATACATTCAATTTTTTAGCAAACAAATGGTGTTGAAGTGAGATACTTAAGTTCTTAAATTTGCAAATTAAAAATACATGTATTATGAAATAGAAGTTATTTAAATTATTATACCAACTTGTATAAAATGCGATCATGTAATTGAGTATGAACACAGTCGCTCTGGTATATGAAACAAATATATATGCATATATGTGTATGTGTGGGAACCAGTATAATTTTCGCTTCATTTTTTACTCAAATTAACGAGGCTATTTCCTCGAAAACAGGTGGCAACTGCAGTAAAAATCTGAAATTTCAATATTAATATTGGCGTATAAAAAAGGTTACACTCATTTTCATGTACATGTATAATTGAAGAAAAAGAATTAATGCATTCTGAGTACAAATATTATTTAGGTCATGTTTGTCTAGCCCTTTTGTTGTTTACGCTTTGACGTCAGATGTGTGTGTATCTTATAAAGCCATAGTATGCACATGCGTTTGCACAATTCAGAATTGCGAAGTTGCCGTTTGTCCCTCAGTTCGTCCTTCCGTTCCATTTTCTTGTCCGGGCTATTTGTCAGCAACTACTGGCTAGAATTCAACGAAACGTTATGAAAAGCTTAATTACTAAGAGGAGGTATACATATTACCAGAACGTTTTTCTTCAATGATTTTTATATGAGTTATGGGATTTTTGAAATAAGTGTAAAGAGCGCAATTTTTGTCCGGGCTATTTTTCAGCAACTACTGGCCCGATTTGAATAAAACGTTATGGAAAGCTACACTAACAAGAGGAGGTGTGCATATTACGAGGACGTTTCGTTTCAATGAGTTTTCTTGGTGTAATGGGACTTTAAAGATGTTTGTGCTCACATACAGTTTTGATGTCAGTTTTGGTCCTGCAGTTCTATTTGTGTTGTCATTTTACTATCTTTGTCCTTCTCATTGTATTTATGTTAGTTGACAAAGCGCAGTCGGGAGCATCCATCTGTTTTCATGGATCATTGCTACATATAATGTAACAAAGCAATTCTTAATACATTTTATACGTTATATGATGACATACTTTATAATGAATCTTACTACTCATATCTACAGTTTTCCACCACGTCGTTTATATTTTCACGAGGACAACATGCTTCAATTACTGTCACGCTGTATGTCCCTTTTGGTTGCGGATCCCATTCAGGAAACTGTGGCCTTCAGTACCTTCTGTATGATCCATCTGACTCCTCCAATTGCAAGGACTCGGCTATAATCGTTACGGCAAAAACAACGATAAATATTATCTGAAAAGAGACTTTCGGTTGATTTTAAAAACATACTCGGATGGCAATACGACAGATATTTGGCAGGGCTTTATAGATGAAATTGATGTTAGTGATATAGAAAGTAACGTCGCATTTGTTAAAAAAATGCATTTTTTTCAAA
Organism: Congeria kusceri; assembly: GCA_027627225.1. Taxonomy (NCBI): domain Eukaryota; kingdom Metazoa; phylum Mollusca; class Bivalvia; order Myida; family Dreissenidae; genus Congeria; species Congeria kusceri. Next base: position 35,196,882 of record CM051029.1, on the reverse strand, counting down.
TATTTTGCCAATTTTATTAGGGCACATCATAATACGACGTCAAAATTGTGAAAGTACCGACGTCAATTAACAACTTCATTTCTATTATGACGTCAATGTCACAAGTATTATAAGAAATTTAACAACGGCTTAAATAAATCAATGAATTGTTGTTCTTTATATATAATATATATTTCTCTGTATGAATGTAGATAATACTGCCCACTGGGATGTCGGTTAATATTTACTTGGTGATTTCGATAACGTATGACATTGTGATGATGTTGACATTTATCCCTCGCCCCACGACGTAAACCAAGTTGAGGGCCTGTGTGGAGATTTCAACGGTGACCACGACGACGATTTCATCATGCGAGACTCGGGTAAATTGTGGACATCCAGTTCGAACAATTCAAAAAGAGACTGGCCATGGGCAGTTTTTCCGGATGAGTTTTCGTTTTCATGGGGGTATGTGTAATCAATATGCAAAAGGCAGGGTTCATAAAGACCTGGAAACGTCATGGAAAATGGGTATTGTCTGTAAATATGACTGAATCTTGAAAATTTACATTCTATCATAGAAATATCATGGAATTTTCAGAACTTGTCAAAAAAATGTTAAAAAGTATCATTTAATTATGTCTTTAAGACCAAAAAAATATGGTGAACATACATGTATTTCATTGCTGCAAGCAATTCTATCCTACTTTGCAAGGGGCTAATTGGCGTGGATACATATTTTATTATGTAGATACAATAAAATGAAAATATTAGTGTACTTTTTTAGTTTAGTTTGCTTGGACGGTATCATGGAAAACTGAGCAATTTTATGGAAAAAAATCATGGAAAAGTCAGGGGCGTTTGGTTTGAATACTTTGTGTGAACCCTGAAAAGGCTTCTGTTAATCGCGTTGGGTTTTTGATCATGCATCTAGAATACCTTTTGAATCTTAATTAAAATTGGCATAACATTCGCAGAAATGCTTGTTTTAACGTGTTCGTATTCGTTTCGCACAACTGATAGAGATTTATTTATATTTTACTGTAATTAACAGTACTGCCGGTAAATGGAACAAAGGCCTACTTACCCAGCATTGTACGGAAACCCATGGCAGTGGAATCCAAATGAACAGTATTGCGTTTGCCCTGGGGTTAATTCAAAGGACTATGCATCGGTATGTTCCAAGGACGAAGAAGATTCTTGCATTCCGGCCTTGAAAAGAGAAGATACGCTAGTAACCAATAGTAAAATGGTATCAAGAGACCAACGGGACACGCAAAAAGTATCTCCAAAACTGCGATTAGAGGATCATGTAAAACAACGTCTAGAGAGAATGACTAAGTCATGGCGAAGTAAATTAAAAAATCTACGAAGCAAAGTAAATGTCTCCAGATTTTCTTTCCGTTACAAATTATAAATAATATTTGTAAAAACATAGAGAAATATCTAGCTTATCAGTGTTGCGCCGAAAATATTAACCGTTGTGTGAAAAAGGTACCAAATTAAAATAATGCAATTTTTCCAATGTTATGCTGATATAAATAAAGTGCATTACAGTATTAAAACGTTTTTGTTTTAAAAAGAGATAGAAAAAAAAGTCAAGTTGATAGGCTATCTTTAACAGAATACGTGTTCTTGTTGATATAAATAACTTGTAAAAATGTATATTAGAATACGCCGCAGTTTAATAACTGATGTAAATTACGATAACAGAGAGATACACTCTCGCCGCTACCAGAAATGAATCCCAATGAAGCACTTGAGTATTGTGCGATGGCATTCCTGTCATGTGCATTAGTGAACGCAGCAAAGGACAAACTAGACATAGGTCTCAATCAGACACTGGAAGACTGTGCATTTGCCATGACGGTAATTAACCTCTCTAGCTCTAAAGCGCGACCAAAATCGCTGAAGCAGAAAGACAATGTATTAATATTAAACGTTGAGTGAGTTCATACCAATGCGTTACCAAGAAAAACATTTATGAAAAGCATAGCGTTTGTTGCTAAAAGGATATTGTTTGTATAATGTCTCTTTCAGACTACTGGAAATTCGCAGTGTGTAACTGCACACTGTGATTCCAAGACACAGGCACTCCAGATGGAAATACACAAAAATGAAACGATTAATGCGACATTTCCAGACATTGTTACAGTCGTGGAAGAAAACTCCTGTCCATTCAACTGTAGTAATAATGGAAACTGTGTGAAAGGTCAATAATATGTATCTGTAAAAAATTTAGTTTTCGAATTGAAAAACGAGTTGCGAAGGACACAAAGCTTTGTATATGGTTTAAATCTAAAATATTATAACTGATGTTTACAGGCAGTTGCAACTGTGTTAACGGCTATGGGACAGATCTTTGTCGAATCCAGCTCTCGTTGCCTCCTGAACTTCAGGAAATTGGAAACAATGGCATCTGTGACACTGGAAAAGGCGACGTATGCGATTGCATCCCAATTGTTGGCAACGGCTTTGTCGAGGACGCCACATGTAACGTGACCTTGTTTGGGGTGACATATGTTTATTAAAATTTGCTATTTAAAGGAACATTGAAATTCTTTAATCAACGTGTAAAGTTTATTTCGCTGTATTTAATAGTAGTAGTAGTAGTAGTAGTAGTAGTAGTAGAGCATGGACATACATGTATATGACAGAGATGCAACACCGATCATTAAACATATACACTTTAAATTTAGAACTATGAAAAATGAAATAAACATCAAGAAATGCAATCAGTTGATGGCAACTTAATATATAAATATTCCGGATAAAAATCAAAGATCACCACAATGATTTCTTTTTTTACGGAATGTGTACACGTATATAACGATTTATTAATATTAAATAATGTTGATTGCGAATGACGTAATTAAAAAATTGTATAGATGTCAAACTCTAAAAACTAATTTTAATTAATTACCATAATATTCAATTAGGCTGACCGTATACATGAGAACTCCACCTAATTACCCAGAGCATTGATTTTCACACCTGATACAGACCACAGATATCGCAATTAAAGGGGAATATTTGCGACTGGGCCCTGAAACTGCATCATTATACCCGAAACTTCGCTACATGCGATATCGTTACAACCGATTTTATATCAATTGAAATATATAGGGATTAGGCCGGGACCTTGGACTCATCATCGTAATATGCGATATATCGCTATACGCGATATTGTTACAAGTGTAGTTCATTGAAATTGTTGTTGTTGCTGTTGTTGTTGTTGTTATTATTGTTGTTGCAGTAGGAGTATTTTATCTACTCTAAGCACGCTCATCAAGTCATATTGTGCTTGCCTCTTTCAGCCCAATAACACTATTGTATTCATCAAAATAAAAACACATGAGTTACCTTGCTTTTAGCTTTTACAATGATTTAAATGAAGTGTGTGCACCAGTGAACGAGGTCAAGAGAAGGAAAAAGAGATCCCTTGATATCATCTCAGCAACCATGCTTCAAATTGCTGTAAGTAACTACGCAGTTGTGTTGCCAACAACACTTTCGCTGAGGATCCGTGCAAGGAATGCAAACCGGACGAATCTACTTTTACTGGGACTGACGGTATGGCGACTTAATTTTTGCGGCCTTAAGAAAAATAACGCTTAAAAGGCTTTGCATCAGTTTAAAACCGTTTTCGTATGTGTTTGTTTACATAATAACATATGGGTTGGTGTTCAACAGTAATCAGGATATTTCTTGGCTGATATTAATCTTTCAAATCAGATTGGTCATCTGTTAAATTTTGTATGTCTGATCCTACAATATCGGGATTCACCAACCCTAAACACGAATCGTAATTTGCTAATAATGATCCCATAGATCAAGTTATTCATTTTGATTGCATGTTTTGTGTGCCTAGTGTGCCCGATGATCAAGAGCACAAGTAGAGACTACAACTGAAACACCTTGGGAATAGCCGTTGGAATACCAGTTGTATTGCTTGTCTGCGTTGGCAGTACTTGCTGGCATTTGTATTATGAGAAGGAGAATGAAGAAGGCACCCGTTGTTACCGAAAGGTACAGTGAACATAGATTTAAAGATGAATGGTTTACCCTTTTTAAAGTATGTAATCTTCGACGCGTATATGGAAAATATGTGAAATATTGTATGCTTTATTGTAAAGTAATAATATGTTGTCAATATATGATGTATGCGTATCTTGTCAGATTTGAAAATAAGCAACACGCCCCGGAAAACCAAAAAAGTGTGCATGATAATTCCGTGTACTTTGACAACGAGTCTGTAGAGATAGGTGGAGTTGTAGGGCACAAATTCCCGGAATAATGGAATAAAAACTGGGCAAAGGCTCGCCTATATGCACACCAGTCTATAAAAAAACTGTCCTGGTTAACCATTCAAATTACTTACAATACATATACTAAAGTATTATATTTTATTTTAGAACTGTGAATATTATTAATGAAATATGCTTGCAACATAATCAATTTTCTTAATGTGTTCGGTGTAAATAGTTTGTGTTTTTTTTTGGCAATTCAATGTTTATGATGTAGTGTTAGATAACATATATCATTAATATTAATTTTGACCCATTTATGTCGTTTGACATTCTTTTAAAGTTCGACACGTAAATGACAAATCTGTTTCACTAATAGTGTGGGAAGTTTATTAGTTCTAACAAACCGGATACTGCAAGTTTATTTTAATAATGTATACAATTATATATTATCAATATTAATATTAACAGATATATGTCATATGATTGATAATATTATATTATCATATAGGCAAATTAAGGTCAATGTAAGTTGTAGTATTTTTAAAGTACATGTGTCAACAAGATTGTTATTGTTATTTGTATTCATGTTCTAATGATGTAAATAATGTGTGTTCCGTATGAACGTAAACAAGTGTAACCTACATTGCTTTGTTGTATTTTCTTATGAGGCGTTAAAAATATGTTTTTTCAGGCTACCCGACTTTCCCTAAAAAAATGCCCCGACCTTAGAACATTTTATTGAGTTTGTAAGATTTTTTTTTTAATAATTAAATGTTCTTTGGTTAAGTAACTGTTCTGTTTAGACAGAATCAACTTCATAGTAATGTTTAATGATATATCCGATATATTTTGCATATTTATTCAGTTGTAGATTCTTCAAGTTGACCAGTTACCAAATAGAAAAATAATAAATCCCTACCTAGCTACCCTAATTGTTTTGGTCATGTTACCTGAAACAAACATATTGTTACGCCTAACTGTACTAGATACTAAGTTACGTAATGGTAACCAACTTGGAGCAGGCAATGATTTATCATTTGATTCAAAAATTGCAGTCCTTCGCTTTCTTTTCCAAACCGGCAAGCACTTATGTCGATGGCTCGAGAGGATATGCGTTTTATGTCGCAGTATGCTGCCTTGTTAATACCGATCTTTATGACAAATTGGTTAATTATAATTCTGCTAGTTTATTGTAGCGCCAAGAGTTTTTGTTCATACACGAATAGTGGTCACAATCGGCTTGTTAAGTCGTTGTAGTTCGAATTCACAAATCGAATATTCGTTTTAAAGTGAATGTTAACAGGGGAAGAAACCCGTTTAGTAAGCAGGGATAAAGAGTGCCATTGAAATTACGAACAAAAATACATTTTATTTAAAAGATGTTTCTTCACATATCACAGAGATTGATAAAATTCGTGTGTAATGCATAATTAAATGTTCGATTCAAACAGTAACATTAAATATAACGAGCTTAGATTATATGTTCCTACAAGAAAAAGATTATGAAAAACCAGCAGCTGCACAAAAAGAAGTTCGTTCCCCTTTATTAAAGCTAGTGGCCTCTAAAATGCGTTTAACAACACTTAAAACACAAAACAACCGAAAAAATAACAACTAAGATCGAGAGTAGTGTCATGCTGATCGTTTTAAACAGTTTGCTTCAGCTTAAAATGTGCAACATCAATATGTTGCAAATTGAGGTCATTAGTGCGTTAATCTGCTCTGTAGCATATTGCGATCATTTCAGAGCATGTATAAAAAAATGTATAATATTATTTATTTTATTTACAATAAAATTTTACTATTTTGTCGCATAATCGTTCGAATATTCAGGAAAACCATCTACGTAAGATGCACTGAAAATACATTCTCAACGCTGGAAAGGTCAACGTGTTCTAAATGTGTCGTTGCTACTGACAACCGATCATGCAGATCAAGACGAAACACCGCACCGGAAGCGCTGAAACTTTGATTTTGTGCATTTAACGACATCCTCTGTTCAGACAGAACCCTTTGCGTTCCATGCTTGTGCGACAACACGTGGATGAAGTGCGACATCGTTTCTGGGTTCAAAGAGGATGCGTTCGTTTTTGTCACCAATTTGATGTTGACCACGTAATTTCCTGGTTGCCGTATGAAGACTTCACCTTCATCGTGTAGATGTGTAATGTCTTGGTGGGTAGGTCCGACTAGTGTCATTCTGTCTTTGTTCCAGAGCAACTTGAGATGACCTAGGACAAGAGGATAGCTTAACGTTTTGGAGAAGGGAACTCTGCGTATACGTTAAAGGATTGGGTATCGCATATAATTAAAATGATACGTACCTAATTAAATAAAAACTTACAAATATACAGTATGCATGTTCATTGAATGATAATTGTTATGGTGCTACAATAATCCTGAACATCATATACTTTGTTAACACAAAAACCTACTATGCATGAACTCCGTTGTACAAGTTTGTTCTTTAAAGAAAATACCTTCTTCAATTTTATAAATAAAAGCATGTCCACATACCTTATAATAAATACAATATAGCTTCTTATTATATGCATAATACAGCTTGAAAATAACGGACCACATATAAACGCCATTTAAATATGATTAATATAAAAACAATTGTATACTTCAAATACCTTCTTTTGATTTTGTTCCGATTATTCCAACAAGCTTGGCGTAAGGACTAATCTTTACGTGGGACTCGCACAATAAGTTGATCGCGTGCGGATAAGCTTATGAACAAATAAATCTTAATAGCATTAATATAATACTTAAAAATACCGATTGATTTGTATTAAAGACAACTTATAGGTTTGCTAATGAACAAAATATAATATATATGGGAAATTAGTAAATAAATAGCGTAAATATAAAATGATAAATCATTTTTATATTTTACTTATACATGTGGCGTGGTGTGCAATCATATTCAAGTAAAAGTATTTTTTTACAAAAACAAATTAAAAGACCTAAATAATAAATTGTATTTAAACTTTCTTATTAAAGTAGCATACAAAACATATAAATTTAATTCTGCATGGATAAATATATATAATTTAAGGTCATGAATATGTTGTTGCATGATTAATATTGATTATTATTGTCTTTAAAATATACTCACAATGCGTGTTTTGTCGGTAATACCCTTCCATAATTTGCTGGAAAAGAAGAAATACAATTAGATGTGTTTCAATTTATACCAAAGTTCGTGTCAATATCATTCAAACAGAAAGAAATATTATATAATAATTGCAACTTTACAGGTCGCGAAATACAGACACTTAAAACTGCAGCTATTCAACTGTTTTTGGTGTTGGTGGTGGTGGTCGTCGTCGTCGACGTCGTGGTCGTGATCGTGGTGTTTGTGGTGCTGCTGCTGGTGGTGGTGGTGGCAATAGTATATATGGTAAGCTTACTGATACTAACTAACCTTCCTTGCAGACAAACGAAGTATATCTTCCGCATGTCCACAGCACCAGTCGTTTGTTCGTTGCAGGGCCTCGATATGGCCAGAAATATCCTCTGGGTCGTAATACGGTTGAAGGTCCGTACAGTTTACACACAGCTGGGCGGCATGTGAAGCAGCATTGGCTTTTCTCGCGACCATCCAGTATATGGTCAGTCCTAAGAAGACTCCTGACATCGCCATAATAGTGGTCAGCAATGCAGTTAACGCATACTAGAAAATTTAATCGTTCAGTTAAATGCAATGTATAACATGTCAGTACATTCTATTTTATCCAATTACTGTATCGATTTACGTGGGCTTTTCAGCTAATATTGGCCTTTTGAACAAATACTTGTTTATCATGTCAATTATTCCAACAGAACTTAAAGAAATCAAATAAACGGAATTATAATTGACCAAATTTGGGCGAAGTTCATTTGCATGTTAATGTAAAAATGCTACTAAACATTACTCACACTGCCGATGTCAATCTTCTTCGACGATGCTTCCTAAGATAGACAATTCAGAGAAACAAACATGTGCAAATAAAATATCAAACAAATAAAACCTCAGTTGAATTTTCTAAACTTATACTACACTGAATAACAGATAATGGGTAAGCAAACGTTGTGTATATAGATATGAAGATAAAATAAATGATTAAATGCGATAAAGGGATAAACTAAGCATGTTTCTCACAATACATTAATCGCACAGGAATAGAAGCGGTTTAAATGTAAAACTGGTGATATCAGCAAATGAATATAACGATGATTGTTCCGTGTCGTAGTATAATTTATGTCCGATAATGTTTCATACAAACCAAATTATTGAGATATGCATGACCCATATTTAAAGATAAGTCGTATTACAAAAGGTATTTTAAAAACATGTCGATATTAAGCAATTTTTCCAAGAAAACAAGCAATCGATTACAATTTTTTTCGAATGTTTTTTAGAGGTCTGTACGAATGACTGGTTAAACTAAGATTACGAACGTAGAAAGTAACATAAATGGAAGGTAAAGAGAAAGAATACTCCTTTGAATTAATGTTTACCCACCATGCTATTTATTTGAAAGTACGAGACTATATGTTTTTAATGTTGTTAAGCAGAAAAACTCATCGATTGAATAAAGCAGTACATGTTCAGTGCTGAATACATAAACTAGAAATCCATCATGAATAATGTATGGGCATATTGTTCATCAATTTTATATTGACTCTGTATGCTTTATAATCGCAAACTAAATACCAAAACATATTACCGCCATGTTATTACATCCGTAATATAACGATCCTTTACAGATCACAGTAGTTATACTATACTTCCTTTTTAAAATGGCCAAATAGCTCGGCGTTACATGATTCTATTCAGATAAGGGTAAACTACGGAATTCCGTTAGGGCTATCGCCTATGAATGTGTCGATTTGAAACGCGATACTCGATAGTACGATGATGAAAACGCAAAATCACGATACTACAATAATGAAAACACGATGACGAAAACGCGATAATACGATAGTACGATGATGATAATGCGATATTATATTGTGTTTTCACCGTCGTACTGTGGCGTTTTCACCTTCGTACTATCGCATTTTTGCGTTTTCGTTATTGTAGTATCGCATTATCGTCATAGTGTTGTTGCGTTTGCATCATCGTAGTACCGTAATTTCGCATTTTCATCATCGTACTATCGAGTATCGCGTTTGAGATCAACACATTCATATGCGATGATCCTAACGGAATTCCGTAGGGTATCAGTTGATGCGTAGCGCATTGAAATATATTTAAATGTGTTACGTATTGTACAACGTATAGATATAGTTTGTAATTGTATACGTTAACATTATCGCTTACCCAAGGTTTTATTCATTACGTATACTACAACAGTATAGAGTTGTAATGGCATATTACACTTGGTTATTTGACCATTTACATCTAGAGCTTTTTATATAATAAATTAAATCATATTTAAAATTTAAAATGAACGTATCGAGTTATGGCTGGCATGTCATTCAACAACATTTACTTTAAGCATTGATAACTGAGCAAAGAGGACCCAAAATTATTTTCTGTGCTGTAACTTCGGCGTGTCCTTTAACAATTAATATACATGGTCCATCAAGAATGAGCATCCTCTAATCCTGAAGTACTTCATATGTTTTCTTTGAACTTATTGTAAGTCTGTCAGCAGCATTCAATATAACAACAGTTCAATAGTGATGTGATACTAAGTGCACGTCAATTTTATGAACTCTATGTGTTTACAGAATTGACATTGAAAGAGCAGACAATGTATATTACTAGTCAACCATATTTGAGAATGTTATGAGTTAATAATATCCATGCAAAATGTATTTCATAAAATAGAAGTTCAAAACACTGCATACAGCAGTTGTACATAACATGATTTCAGAGCATTAGATATATATTTGTATTAAGTTCTGACGATGCCTTCTAAATAAAAACACCTTTTTGTAAGTGTTTTAACGAACTAATCAAATAGCAGTATATGTTCGTTGTCCATTGTCCCAAGGTACTAGTAACTCGGTTTACAAGATATGTTCTTCCCGAAACATAATTTTGTTTGTATTAAGCCGTAAATACAAACGCTGTGCAAACGTCACTCTTATTGGTTAAATTGGATGTCAATAACGTTAATAACTCATTTGTTTGGTACGTCATGTATTTTTCGTGTATAATGATGCGTGCGTAGTACGTATTAAGCATCCATTTAAAGGTACCTCTGCAATTGCAATGATTAATGTAAATGTGGGCTAATTATATAGCTAATTATTTATTCAGGAACGCATGACCGCCTTTAACGAAACAAACAATTTGCATTCGTATAAATCACGTTGTAGTTTGTGTTCATCGGTATATAGAAAGAGATCCGTGTTGTTTAAGGTAGGTTATCAATATATTTTTAGTTTTAATATGTCCTAATAAAACTATAATTATCATTAAATTGTTAATAAAGAAAATTGATTGAAAAAAAGTACTACCGGTACAATAGATGAATCATTTTAATGTTTTTACAATTTAACAATGTTCTAACGTTTAAGCACGTTTGTTTCGAATACATTGTATATTGAAGACTGTTTGTTTCACAGTATAACATTGCTGTCATGTTGTTTTATCGCCGTTTGTATTCCGGTTTTCAGATTTTAATCCAGATCTACACAAAATACGATTTCAAAACAAAGATGAAGCTGTTGGTGCTACTGATTTCTGTCGCCACCACGTGTCTTGGAAACACTCTTCCAGGTATGGTGCGGCACTGTAATCTTGTTTTATTTAAGTTTTATATTTAGAGGCTTGTATAATACATTTATATGTGCATAATGATGTGTATAGTATATACATTTATTTTATATTGTATTAACTGATATACAATCGAATAAGCAAAAAATGCCTAATTACAAGCATAGTTTATACATTTGCTATTTTATTTATTGATATATAAGCAAATTTAAGAATGCCTTAATACGTGTATTGTATAAACATTTGCTATTTTATTTACTGATATATTAGCAAAGAATGCCTAAATACAAGTTTAATTTATACATTTTGCAGGTGAGATTGTCGTACCACATCTGGATGTGAAAGACAATGCTATAAAACACGTGCTGATGGAGAGTCTCTCAGTGATGGAAAGTGATCAGAAACATCCACAAGTCAGTATCCCTGTCTTGAACGGCATTGTACCAGAGAGGGCCGTGAAGTTGCCACCAGTAATAAACAACAAAAAACATGCTACAGTCCACAGGAACTCACCATGGCAACAGAGAAAACAGTCGAGAAAGGAATTAAGAGAGAGGCTCAGAATAGCACGATTGCACAGAAAGACGCACAAAAAAATTCTAAAGAACCAAAAGCTGGACAAACTACACAAGAAACCGGTGGATATAGCTTCACATGAACTAAGCGAAGCGATAGAAAAGATAGTCGGCAAGCACAAGGATGGCATGGGTTCTGATCTTCCAACTGACTACATTAAAGAACACATAGTAGATATTTCAAAATCAACGCATGAATGTAAAACTCCTGCAAAGGTCGATAAGGTTGGACCCTCACATCGCATGTTGAAATTTCCAACAAAAAAACGTAACGGCCAAGGACGTAAGGGTGGATCAAAACGTTTAAGAAGCGGGGTAAGATTTTAGAGAATTTTTATAATTTTATGAATTTTATAATTGTATGGGTACTTGCTAAACTTATCATATATTACAAGCATTATTTTATATAAATGAATACCTTTAATTCATTTTAGCCATAGTTGCATAATTTTCACTCGTAATTAGAAATAACTGCATACGTTTAAATTGTTAAAGTTATACTTGCATATATTTCAATCGCTATTAGTTTTAATTGCATATATTTGAGTCGTTATTAGACAGGCCTGCAGGTATTGTAATGGTTATTTTTTCTTAAATAACACACAAATCGCATTGTTAGATTGTCTGAAAAGACTAATACAGAGCGGCCTCACATAATGTAAATATGTTTTTCTTCTCTGAATCTTTGAGAAATACAGATTAATAACTGCAACGTTATACTTAGAAACAGTGTCGTGTAAAGGCGCTTGTGATGATGAAAGATATTAATCAGAAAAGAATCTTGTTTCAATTTCAGCACTTTTGAAGCATTATGACATTACCAGGAATTTATGTTACAGCTGATTAGAAACAGGAAGTCAAAGCAAGTAAAATTACAAGCGACCAGAGGGAAGCCAAGGAATCTCGTTACCAAAAATATGAAGAAAGCTCAAAACAGACAGAATCGAAAGAAGAAGCTGAACAGAAACAACAAAAAGCAACAAGGATACGTCACCACAGGAAAGAATGCGAAACAGGCGTCGCCCGATCTAAACACTGTCTTCAAAACGACTCATCACAATTAAACCTAACCAGACGAGCAAAATCTACTGAAAATCAATCTTCATGAGTTCTTGTCTGATGTTATATCTGACTAAACTGGTTCAGACCGCAACTAAATGGTCTCTGTGTCGTTCGCCTTAGACATCCTAGCGATTTTGTTGTTATCGTTTTTATCGTTTTACTGGCATTTTACATTTTTACAAATGAACATGAAACTTAAAATAAAATATAAAAAAAACATGTTTTCAAACGACCAAAGCTTGTTTCAATTACGTGCGCATTAGAAACTTATTTATGATTATAATATTATGTAAAACAATATAGTATGGTATAATTAAGAGCTTCTTTTTAGTATACAGCCAGTTTAATGTCACAAAATCAATCCAAAAATATGTATAAAACATATGAATGTTTATGTTTAAAGAACTTTTATATCAAAATGGAAAATATACTAAAAATAATTATTTATATACTGATAAACAATGCAAATTCAAACACGCTTAAAATATAAAATCACAAGAATGTTAATATATACAGCATGTTCTATGCGTATTTGCATGATATAGTTTTTGTTTTCCATTTGGTTTTACGATTATCCCAACTGACTACAAGCATTTATTAGAGAGAATGTGTGGTCTTTTTATATCATTTATTCAACGAAGTGTGCGTTATGAACCTATATGTTCAATTAATATAAATAATGTGGCAACAGTAAACAGTTCTGTTAGCTTGAAAAAAAAACATTATTTAAAGGCTGGCATTTGTACATTATTATGGGTCAAATAAAAAATATCTACTGAATGTGTTGTATAACTGTGTCCTAATTATGGTTAGATGTTTCATAGGATTCATATGACAATGGTGTCATCTTTAGCATTTAATTAGGAAAGCAATATTCGGACAAATGTGTCTTAATGTACATTTAAAATAGGTTTATGAAACAAATATACATAGACCAGAAAGCACTGTTTGATTTGATATTAATGTTATCGGTTTTGCTTTCAGTTTGCATTGTGAACATGAGTGACACAATCATGTAAAACAGTCATAAAAAGCACTAGAAAAACAACAACACAGTGCTGTGTTTGTTGTACGGCTGAAGTTATATCTTTTTTAAACACTGGTCTTGTCATGTAAAGTGAATCAATGCATTGAGGATTAGAACGTGCTGAGCTGAAAGTCTGCGAATGCATTAGTTTTTCGAAGGTCGTCTTAAGGCCGTTGTTAATAGAGTGCATGACTATTTATCACAAATACTTCGCCTCTCGTGCTGTTGGTTTGAAGTTCTGGGTCGCATTGTTGTGCGTTATAGCGCATTCATTCAGCGTTAATACACATTTGCTCGCGTTATTACGTGTGTATTCGCGTTAAAACGACCTTTTCACACTTCAAATATATTTTCATTTATTTCTTGTGATACTAATAGGCTTTACGAATGTAAACGAAAATTTGGGATTCAAAACGTCTCAGTCTCAGTCTAAATCTAGATCTCTCGGTGAAAGCTAGGTACAAATGGCAAAAGTGTTCCAACATCAGTCTTGGTCAAAATCTAAATCTCTAGGTGAAAGCTAGGTACAAATGGCAAAAGTGTTCCAACATCAGTCTCAGTCAAAGTCTAAATCTCTAGGTGAAAGCTAGGTACAAATGGCAAAAGTGCTCCAACATCAGTCTCAGTCAAAATCTAAATCTCTAGGTGAAAGCTAGGTACAAATGGCAAAAGTGTTCCAACATCAGTCTCAGTCAAAATCTAAATCTCTAGGTGAAAGCTACGTACAAATGGCAAAAGTGCTCCAACATCAGTCTCAGTCAAAATCTAAATCTCTAGGTGAAAGCTAGGTACAAATGGCAAAAGTGTTCCAACATCAGTCTCAGTCAAAATCTAAATCTCTAGGTGAAAGCTAGGTACAAATGGCAAAAGTGTTCCAACATCAGTCTCAGTCAAAGTTAATAACAATTGTGTCACAATTTTGTTGGATGAAATTTGCAGCGCTAAATCGCAACAAACGTTTTGCTTTGCTGAAAAGCTATTTAAATCAGTATTGTAGTTACCCAAGCTAAATAAATTGTAAGCAGCATATACCATTAAACCAAATCTTGTTAACATTGTTAACTGCGCAGATTCATTCAACCTTAAATATGTATATACATCATGGAAGGTATGAGCATGTGATGTTCTAAAATCTCAATACTCTAAACGCCCTGAGGGGGAAAATTGCAATAAATTATGCTAATGTTTGAAATTTCATTTGGATCTAGCATAATAGGTTTGGCCTTTCACACAGTTGTATGTTGCCGTTTAAAGAGATGTAGACTATTATGTAAGGATTTCTGCTCTTTCTGCACTTGGTTCGCTTTCTTACGGTATGCATTAAAAGATGTGAGGGTCTTACTGGCCTGCTAGAAGTGGGTATGTTAGGCTTTCGATCCCGATTCATGGGCTCAATCCCTGGTGTCATGGTCTCTTCTTGTAAGCCAGATACTTCCGTTATGATGATAATATTATTCATAATATGTTTATCAATCACAAATATCTTTAATTAAGTCCCTTTAAGACTGTTATGAAAATATTAACATTTAAATATGGCAAGTCACGAATGAGCTGTACCGAAATTCGATCAGCTCATTTAAAAGGGACCTGTTCACAGATTGACGAATTGACAATTTTTCAACTTTTTGTCTCCGATTCATAAAAAATAAAAGAACAATGCATACAAGGGAGCAAAATAACACTACGGACCTAGAAATATACTGTAAAAACCGTTTTGTTCATGAGTATTCATCAGTTAAAATTTATAAAATCATAAAAAGTTTGTAATGCTAAACGATGGAATAATTTGGAGTGTTTCTGTTGTTTTCGTTGAAATTGTTGACTACACGTGGAACATTTACATAAAGTAAATATTGCAGGGTTATATACAGAAGTCGGAATTGCCGGGTGGGTAACGCATTAGCCCTTTAATCCGGACGAACCCCGGTCGGACCAATTTTTCTATTTCCTTTTTTTTTCTTAATACTTGTCTTGTTACTATACTTGAGCTTTTTAGTTCCGATGCTAATCTATAAAGACATTTAATGGCATTCTTAAAACATGCGAAAATCTATGAACGAGTCCCTTTAAAACATTTTATATCTGTAATAAACAAGTCTGACATGATTATAAAACACGTATACTCGTAATAAGTGCATAACGTTGTTTTTATCGGGTCTACATTTATTTGTTATCAATTGGCGACGATTCAACCATTCCAATCGTTTGCAATCAGGTACGATTATAAAGCATACAATAGTAAACTCTTGTGGCATAACCTTGGAAGTCTTCATTTTACCGGTCGAGTGTCACGAAATTTATGTGTACCTCAAACAAGGTCTCTCGGATCAAACACTCCTACGCATAATCTTAAACCCAATACCTCTTCCAATTTATCAAGATGAGATATAAGTATTGATCATGCTACGTGTGTAAAATATACTTAATTTGAATAATGCTAGTTCTTTTCTTTTTATCTGTTGACGTACGACTCTATATAAAATATCGATCTCCTGGCATGGCAAGTATCCACAGATTGGTAAATTGACAATATTCAAACAAAAAGGTACACCATATACAAAGAAGCAAAATAACACTCCTGATAGAGAAACATATAAGAAATATATTGACATTTATTTATTATTTATTATGCCACCAGTGCACAATTACGTTGAAGATGTTGACCCAATATTTGTAAGCGTTATATACCACTGACCGATAACACAAATTAACCCCGCCTACTTTCTGTAACATCATGTCCCTGACTGATAATACGTTTTAGCTCCGCCCACATTATCGAATATCATGCTACTGTGTCACGTGCAAGGATTGTTTAATCTCGACTACATCTCGGAACTACTTTTTGTAGGCGTGGAATGTCACTTACGTGTTTAACATGTAAACAAAGAATAGATCCATACAATGCCAACATTTTAATTCACAGAAATAAAATTTACTGGAACAAAACATTTAAACATTATTCAATTAACAAGAATACATTTATTATGTCAAATATGCATTATGCAAAAACATGCAATGCACAACATACAAAACATGTCACTAAATTCTTAGAAAGCTGATATTTTTAAAAGCTGAAAAAATTACAGATATCACAAAAATTGAAATTCATGAAAGAATTTGATGATATTTTGTGGCTGTTTTTTTTTATCTATACTGAAAATTTGGCTAGGGATATGGGACCAAATCACTCAGACCATTAATTGTATCAACAAGTGAAAAGGAACTGCAAAGTCCCTAATTATTAATCAATATCCATGGATACACTATTACATAAAATTCAGTGAAACCATTGCTGTAAGTTGCAGTATACTGTAAGTGTAAGTCTAACCAAGGAAGAAACTACTAAAATAATTTATTTTGTGTCACTTTAATACAAATGCAATGTTTTAGAAAAATGCTATTAATAACAGTTATTTTAAATAGACAATTAAATTAAAATGTTTTAATCATAAGAAAGCAAACAAATACTAGAATCTAGCCAGGTAATAGCAATTATTTTGTTTGAAATTATGGGTAAAAAAAATATAAATAAAATACAAAAAGTATAAAAAAATAAACATGCTGTTCAAGAAATTATGGTCAATTTAATAAAAATGAACTCTTTATTAGAAATTCAAATAAATACTTGCCATTATAATTTGATTCACAACAAATCAATTTATTTCTAAATGAAATGTCAAATGTAAATAAAAACATGGCTTTAAAACATGGTAATAAACAATAGGTTTAGTTAAATAACATGCAGAAAAGTCAATGTGTTATAATGTTGAATAGGGAAATAGAATCTACATGAGAAAGAGAAAAAAAGCCTCGCCTTTTTTCTACGCCATATCGGACTCGTCAGATATCACATGATATCAAAAGTCACCAACCATATATTCTCTATTAATGGATAATGATCAATTGTAATGACTACAATTATAAAGCGTTTGTAACGCTTTTTGTCGGTATTTTTGGTAAACACGTGTACACCTATATAGCGTAAAAAAACACGCTAATGTATATAAGTCCGGATGGCCTAGTGGTTAGCGGGGATCAAATGTTCAAGCCACGGCAGTGGAACATCTTTTAACTTTTTATATTTCTTTCTATAATATTTTGTTTTGGTCAGTTCAGATGCTTTAGTGTTTGCAATTAAGACATATAATGGCATTTAACATAACACCGGAAATTTTCGAATAAGTCCCTTTAAACAACTGTCAGTTTTTTCGTTAGTGAATGGAGCGAAACCTGTGCGAAGGAGGTTGTGAAAAACGTAGGTCAAGATAAGTACCACGCATTGCAGAGAATGAACAAGATCTGTATTGCTATCTCTAATGTAAACATAGCTGCACAAAATAAACGGAAAAAATATACATCCATTAGATTGCCTTTGGCAATTAGATTGCCTTTTGCGGTTTGCGAGCCTGTCTGTGGGTGTTTCGAAGTTTATCAGGTTCTTCTGCGGAGTGCCCTGATGAAATTCCACCTGTCCGGTATGTTGACCACCAACCAAACTCCGGGACCTGGATTTAAAACCGGAGAGACGCGATGAGAAACGTGTGTGCCAAATAATGCCAAACACCAATCGATTTATGACGTGATATAATATTCAACATGTTCCTTAGCATAAAGCAGAGATCGTATCAACTTCGCATCAACAATACTCACTTGTACGTCTTCCTTACTAAATTGAAATACATATGCATAAAGCTGCTTTGGAGATTATGTGGAAAAAAAATACAAAAAATACCATATTTCAAAAGTACTTCATACCGAGCTTGTTTGAAGACAAATATACTGTAAGTTGCAGATATGTCGGTGATGTTTCGATGGGTGTCCGTTTTCTAACACACAAAATAGAAACAAAAATCGTTAGGAATAAAGTGTAGTGATGACTTATATACAACACCTTTTAATTCATAGCCAGTAACTGCTTGCATAACATTCAAGTACTTTCGATCATGATGATACGTGCAATAACAAATAATTACTTATTAACTATGTGAGATTGACAACAATTGGCTGGTTTTAAATATTTGACTTGAGCTGTATGTTCATATTTGTGTGGTTATTGAATGCACGTAAAAATGACGTTGATTGTAAAATGTACCATTAACTTACGATGAACATGTTGTAAAATTTCGCATTTAATTCTTCACGCCTTGCAGCCTTGTGCTATTATATTAATATTATCACACTTTCCCTCACACGTTTTTTTTTACAGCAATGAGTTTATCTAGTATGAACTTGGCAAATGAAAGCACAATTATTGTCATTTAGTTTCAGGATTTGTACATGTGACTATCATTATTAAATGATGTAGTGGCACTCTTTAGCAACACAAATAATACACACTTTCTATTTTTAATAACTTGCACATAATTAATGATGCAAATAAACTAGGAAACAGCGTACTATTGCAAAATGTTTATTATCCACATAAATGCAAATGCTTTTCTGCAGACAGTTTATCTTTTTCTGTTTATTATTATCATTATTATTTCAATGTCTTTCCATCGATGTATTATTTATTGTTGTTATAAGTATATTGGTATATGTACGTTTATGCAATAATTACATTGAATTTGAAATAAAATTTAAGACATAGTTTGATCAAAACATTTATGATCCATGTGCTTTATTTTATTGAACAAACGGTTCCTCTACTCAAATGTAGTCATCCAAATTGATCAATCTTATAATGTCATGCATAGTGGTTACTAAGTCCAATGTTAATGCACCATTACCGTACGATATGCATTATTTGTGTGCTTGAACTTGTTTACTTCGAACGGATTAATGGTATATAGGTATGGCCATTGCCTTTATTCTTTAAATAAAGTTAATATATACCGATTTACCTGTCTGAACATGCACTGTCATTGCGTGGTTTATACATTATTTTTACTGAAGTGGGACAGACGGGTTTTTCAATAAAAGTTTATTGTGCATAAGAACCACTTGTAGAATGTACAGAGCTTACTTCGAACGGATTAATGGTATATAGGTATGGCCATTGCATATATTCTTTAAATAAAGTTAATATATACCGATTTACCTGTCTGAACATGCACTTACATTGCGTGGTTTATACATTATTTTTACTGAAGTGGGACAGACGGGTTTTTCAATAAAAGTTTATTGTGCATAGGCACCACCTGTAGAATGTACAGAGCTTACTTCGAACGGATTAATGGTATATAGAAATGGCCATTGCATATATTCTTTAAATAAAGTTAATATATACCGATTTACCTGTCTGAACATGCACTGTCATTGCGCGGTTAATAAAGTATTTATACAGGACAGGGACAGGCGGACTTTCAATCAAAATTGATAATGCATAGTCATCACCTGTACAATGTACACAGAGTTGTTGTAATGTTTAGGTAATGTACGAGTAAACATTTACGGTGTTATTCAAATACGATTTCAAATTACAGAAAGGCAAACACTATAGTCTATATGTACTGCCATAGAACGCAATTAATCTTCTTTATTCAGTATATGTAAGTAAATGCACAATCACAACTATTTTTAGCCATGGTGGTTACCATTTAACGTATTGACAAGCCAACGTGATCGACAAAAACGCTATCTGGTTTTACGCTAACGTAATTGCGTTTCGAGTTACGTTTACACCGCGAAGTACGTATTTCAATTTCCCCACGTCTCATTCATAGGTCAGTCATGCATATATCGAGACGTCCTGTCATCGATCATACACACGGTTTTCGTAAACACTACGCCCCATTGTACTACGTTGAAAACGTCATTCTGTACAACACATTACTCAGACGTATCTTACCTATATGTTTAATAAATATTTGCTCAATTTAATGCGTTATATTGAAATTTAGTGGAGTTTACTATTTGCTAAATAACGTGTGATAGTTAATACATGATAACGACGACAGTTAACGTAAGTTACTTTATATCCGTTTTGTCTTCTCCGTATTTTATTTCGTGAATGCTTTATACGATTTCTTTAACATGCATTCACAAAGAAGAAAAAAGGTTGCAATGACTAAAAACAAAATTGTTCATATAAGTATATTGTACTCAATAGTAGTAAATAATATTTTTATTGCTTATGTCAAAGGCAATTTATTGTCAGCATTATTATAGTTTTTATATGTAATATTTAACAGTACCTAACAGAAAATGTTGCTATAAATGTTCATCAGTAGTCCGTGAATCTGCCGTTATTTTCCATGTGATTTTCAATTTATTATCAGAATTATTATTGTTGTTTTATGCAACATTTTATACTACCTAAAAGAGAAATGCTGTTATAAATGTTCCTACATTAATAATAATTTTGCGTCTATCATGTGATACAAGATGAAACTCAAGTAATTTTTTTTGTAACTACCTATCATGAAAATGTTGGTATTCAAATCCTCACATGTACAGCAAATATTCTGCGCTTACCATGTGATACAAGATGAAACTGAAGTATCATTGTATTCTGTAATACTTCACTTTATGCATTAACATTAGTTTTTGTTTACCATGTGATACAAGATAAAACGGAAGTAT
>CM051029.1:34743247-35170747 GCA_027627225.1 Congeria kusceri | reverse complement strand
GCACCCCAACGATTGCGTGAACCACTACTGTGCACTCCTAAGATTGAGTGACACAACTGCATCCATTGCTGCACTCATAACAATGAATGATACCAATACATCCATTTTACACTTTTAAGATTGAATGTCACTACTGAATCGATTTTTGCACTCATAAGATTGAGTGAAAACACTACATTCATTTTGCACTTTCAAGATTGAGTGATACTACTACATTAATTGTTGCACTCGTAAGATTGAGTGATACCACTGTATCCATATTACATTCATACGATAGTGTGATACCACGACATCCATTTTACACCCATAAGATTAAATGATAACACTGCATTCATTTAGCACTCATAGGATTGTGTGATACCACTGTATTCATATTACTCTCATAAGATTGAGTGATAACACTGAATACATTTTGCACTCATAAGATTGAGTGATACAACTACATCCATTTTGCCTCATAAGATTGAGTGATACCAAGGCCTCCATTTTTCACTCATACCATTGAGTGGTAACACTGCATCTATTTTGCAATCATACCATTGAGTGACACTACTACATCCAATTTTGGAATAATAAGATTTGTTAACACTTCTGCAAATATTTTGAATTCTTAAGATTGGTTAACACTATTACACCCATTTTGCACTTTTAAAAGTGGGTGATACAACTACATCTATTTTACACTCTTAAGAGTGAGTGATACTACTGCATCCATTTTTGCGCTACTAAGATTGGGTGATATTTCTATAAATATATTTGCAATCTTAACCTGGGTGGTATTTCTGCAACTGTTTTGCACTACTTAATGTGGGAGACAATGCTGCATCCATTGTTTGCACTCATAAGATTGAGTGTTACAGCTGCATGCATTTTTGCACTCCTAAGATTGGGTGCTACTAATGCATGCATTTTTGCACTCCTAAGATTGGGTGATACTACTGCATGCATTTTTGCACTCCTAAGATTGGGTGATACTACTGCATGCATTTTTGCATTCCTAAGATTGGGTGATACTTCTGCACTAAATTTTACACTTCCAAGAGTGGGTGATACTACTGCATGCATTTTTGCAATCCTAAGATTGGGTGATACTACTGCATCAATTTTGCAATCTTAAATTGGATGATACTTATGCTATTTTGCACTACAAAATGTGGGGGTGCTGCAGTCTGTGCTACTGCTGCAGCCATTGTTTGCTCTTTTAAGATTTGGTGATACTACTGCATCCATCTGTGCAATCCTAAGAGCACTCTGCACTCTTGCGATTGGTGGACACTACTGTGCCCAGTATTGCACTGCTAAGTTGAGTAAAACTAATGCATTAATCTTTGCACTAGTAAAGTAGGAGCTACTACTGCAACCGTTAATGCACTTCTAAGATTGAAAGCCAAAACTGCATCCATATTTGCACTTGTAAAAGTGGGTGGTACAACTGAATTTAATTTTGCACCCGTATGATTGGATGATTGAATAATGATTTAATTCATGTAATAATTACATTAATTGTACACGTTAACATGTCATTAAATTCTAATCAGGATACAGATCGCAAACCTCTCCTTTAGCTTTCTGTACGTTTATGCAATGTACTACAGGTGGGGTGACAACCGAATTGAGATAGTGTGATTTTTAGTAAAAGATCCCGAATTAAATAGCAAGAAAATGCTCCTATTTGACTCCACGTACTCTGGGCTGGGCATCTCGGAAATGTTGAAATCCAATCTATGTTTTGCTAACTCGTAATAATAAATGATGTCGCACGTTATAAACTCCTTAATGTGAAGCAAAAAGTCATAAAGGATATTTGTTGGTTTCAGTGTAAGATCGTATTTTATTTCATGAGTGGTCATATAAAACATATTTTCACGAGTCGCGGATTTAATTTTTAAATGAATGACGCTTGTTTGAGACCTAATACCGATTAACTTCACATAACAAAAGACATCTTAGTCAAAACAACAAAAAACAGACACACACATATTAAACTGAATTAATTTGAGAAAACTGTTTAAGAACGGTCTATATTGAAAGAAATTGTGGTTGAGCCGGATTAAAAGAACTCTAAATATCCCCATGGGCAAAGAAACACTAGTAAATCGTGGATACAATTTTGTACATTAATATCACAAAATAGACGGTCCCAAATTGAAGCAATACAATGCATGCATTACAGATAAAAAAAAAAAAGGTCTGGTTGTGGTTTTGTACCTCAGTGTGTTAAAGCATATACATTTAATCACCGTTTGCGGATTGATAACATATATTAGCTTTATTTAATGCACGATTTATTATATTCCAAACAAACGTATCGTTTAGATTGTCAAATTAAAAAAAAAAAAAATTGGTCGCAAAAGCACTACCAATTAACCATTCGACGAGATTTCGTTTACATTGTGTTTAGCCAGTCAGAAAGCTCAGACTTAATTGTTTGACGGACATGTCTTGTAAAAACATTCGTATGCTCTCAACGCAGTATGTCGGAGTTTGACCTAAGTAGACGTGGTTATAAATTCCACAGTATATCGTCAATTGATCATACGACGAGACTTGATTGACAATGCGTTAGCTAGGACTTAATTGTTTGACGGATATGCCTTGTAAACACTTTCGTGTACTGACAACGGTGTTTGTCGGAGTTTGACCTAACTAGGCTTGATTATGAATTCCATCGTCAATTATATGTGTGCAATTAGTGTTGTTGGCGGTTCAGCTGCGATTCCTTTATACGTGTATGTGTCCATTTTTAGGACACCACGGGGCAGTTGTGGCGCAGATGACTTTACAAAGTCCCGACAGCCGGCCCTTTGTTGGGAAGATAAGTAATTCCCGCCTTTATACGTCTGTGTCTATTTTTAGGACACCACGGGGCAGTTGTAGCGCAGATGACTTTACCAGGTCCCGACAGCCGCCCCTTTGTTGGGAAGACAGGTAGGGGCAGGCCAGGAAGGGGTCGCCGGGCCCCTAATTGCAAAGGAAAGGAACGGAAACTGGGTCTTTGCGCGCCAGGTATGCATAGGAGTTGGTCGAACTGGGTGTTGCAAGAGCAGGGACAATTTATAAAGCAATTCGTTTAACAGTGAATAGTTATGATTGCATACATGTAGTTATATATATTCTCATGAAAACGTATACAACCCTCATTGCGAACTTACCTGTATGCAGTATTTCTTTTAGAGTTACATTTAGTCATTATTTACAGTAATACAGCACTTCTTGGAGTAATGCAGAATTTATTGTATAGTTAAACAGCGTGTCGTGTAGAGTTATAACTTGTGTTATAACTTCTTATGTTTATACAAAAAAAATGTTTGTCTTTCTATATTAAGTATTTTAGTCAATTTTATCATTTTTACAAAAAGCCAATCTTGTTGGTGAATACGGTACGAGTAAGTAATTTTAATTAATGTTTTTGTATTTCCTTTTATATAAATATTTACTAGAAATACCATATTTCTCAGTTTCGCTACGATGTAATACACGTTCATAGTTGTGTCTGTTTATACTGCAGTGCACTTGCATTTTTCATTGTCTAAAGCACGCTTTTCCAATGATTGCAGGGGCTGTGCGAAAGCTATGCGTTAATTGACGCTCGCGCGCAACAGTCCGCGATAATGTGTTCGCGCAATCTTGTTACACGTTTTACATACTATTAAATATAACAAAGCCAAAAGGACTGGAAACTGTGAAATGTAATGTTGTTCTAAATCTGTAATAAACAATATAATTACAGATAATGCGTAAGGTATTATTAACACCTATAGCGTATTTTCTGCACCTGTTTTAATATTTTGGACAACGAACTTAAGGAAACGACAAAGTAAAATAAGATTAAGTTTAATCTTGCATTTATGTTATATGTACCAATTTGCATTTATTGGCAAAATAATTAAATACATATATATCATTGCATTATTTCATCTACAAGACTTGTCCGAAACAATTACAATAATAGACTATTTAAATGCTGGTATATTTCCTATGTATTTATATAAATCAATGCCTATGACATCATTCAAAAATAGAAAACACCGATTCACATGTGTGAAATGATGACATTTAATAGCAGTATTCAAGGATATTATAAAAATTAAAGATCTCAGTCAAAAACAATATCATTGCATTATTTCATCTACAAGACTTGTCCGAAACAATTACAATAAGCGATTATTTAAATACGAGTATATTTTATATGTATTTATATAAATCATGGCCTAGGACATCATTTTAAATTAGAAAACACCGATTTACATGTGTGAAATAATGACATTTAATGGCAGTATTCAGGTTATGTTGAATATTAAAGGTCTCAGTCAAAAATAATATCATTGCATTATTCCATCTACAGGACTTGTGCGAAGCTATTACAATAATCGATTATTTTAATACTAGTATATTTTAAATGTATTTATATAAATCAATGCCTAGGACATCATTCAAAAACTAGAAAACACCGATTCGCATGTGTGAAATGGTGATATTTAATTTCAGTATTTGGTTAATATTTTGAAAAATAAAGATATCAGTCAAACACAATATCATCTAATTGTTTCAAACATATGTAAAATGATGATAATAATGGCAAGTGTATAGCAGCTCTCTTTGTGTTGTATTTATACCAAGTACCCCAAACTTGCATTGTAGAAAAAGTACCACCAGGCCAGGCAAAGGTCAAAGGAAACCAGAAACCGAAGG
Organism: Congeria kusceri; assembly: GCA_027627225.1. NCBI lineage: Eukaryota > Metazoa > Mollusca > Bivalvia > Myida > Dreissenidae > Congeria > Congeria kusceri. The sequence continues at coordinate 35,166,055 of CM051029.1, read as the reverse complement.
GCGGTCAGGGTGGCGGAAAGAAAGGAGGCGGTGAAAAGGTCAAGGACCCTAAGGTGAGGGAGCCCAAAAAGATGACCCCTGTCGAACTGGTGTTGGAGGTTACCACCAGCTCCATCCCGGATATGTCTCAAATTGAAAACATCCCGGGTTTCGGCATGATTGACTGGAGCGGTTGAGAAACCACCATGTCGTGAATTAACACGTTTCATTATATTATAATTTATGTTCTGATTTCGTTATTTCGAACAGGTTCGTGCGTAAACGAAAGACTGATTTTTATGCGCGTTAAAAATTGCTTTTTCATTCCCTACCAATAATTAATAAAAGTACATGTACGATCATTCATGTTTCGTTATTTTATGTGCACGAACGAAGGCTGTTAATAGTTGTGTCGTTCGTGACGATATAAAACTATGTTTATTTTATGGTTTACATGTTAACAAAAAGTACTATTTTTATTAGGTGCTAGTTATTTATCTGAAAAAAATGGAACACTAGATATTGAAAGAAAGTAATCTACTAGATGTGTATTTATTTCGGAATGTACATTTGTTTCATAAATGTTAAATATTTGCCATGCTCACAATGCTTCTAGGGAAAGTCTTAACTTAATTCACATTTAAGTGAAAAAATTCAAATAAAATTTTCTTTGTGAAAATCAATATTTTATCATTCAAAATGGTAAAGTAATTTATAGCATTTTTTATTCTTTACAATATTAAAACCATTAATCCGCAAATGAACCAGCCAAAGACTTCAGGAATTTTATTTATTATAAAGAAATGTTTTTCACTAATTAGGAGCTTTGTGCCCTTGTCTTCAAATTTTTAAAAATGTACGGCTGTCAGAAATATATAAGTACAGAATTAAGTTCGCTATGATTAAATAGCTGTGCGAATCGCAACAACTTATCAATGTGCATTTTGTTTTATTGTATTTGTAATATAAAGTCGACTCTACCGCACATTATTTACTTCAACATATAAACACGAAGATAGATTGTTGATTAACAGTGTGCAATACATCATATATGCAATTACCAGCGCATTTTGCGATTTCAAGCAACGACATTAAGAATATCATAAACCATTGTGGTTATGTTATGTACATGTGTGTGTCTGAATATTTTAGACATTTTGAATGTCTAGATTCAACTTGTTAAATTTGTGTTTGAATTTTAATTTTAATTGCGATGCTATGAGGTTAGATTTTATTTACACTTACATGTTTTGTGAATAATTCTGGGCCACGTGTGAGGTTCGTGCGCACATAAACCGGTTTAATCCCCCCCTCCCCCCAATGCTTTGCATTGACCGTTCCAAGGCGGTGACCCCAGTTTTATTTAAGTGTGTTTTGTGTTTGTTATGTGTTTTTGTGATGTGCTGTGTAAAACATTTTGGCAATTGGTCACTTGCCATAAATAAAGGACCTCGGGCTGCTAATAAGAGTTCTCTCCTGCTGTCGCAACTGAAGTTTCGCTTTGTTTATATTTAAATTTATGGTTTTAACAAATTTGTAGAGTAGATGCAATTATTGGTGCATTTGTAAATGATATGAAAACGTTATAATAACGTATATTATTATTATTATTATTATTATTATTAGTAGTAGTAGTAGTAGTAGTAGTAGTATTATTATTATTATTATTATTATTATTATTATTATTATGTTCATAATGTTTATTATGTTAGTATGTATGTGTATTATTATGTGTATTTTTATTATTGTTGTATAACTGTATTCTTGTAATACATGTCAATAAATGTTAATATTCGTGTTATATAATAAACTTAAATGTATTCTTAAACATTGAATATACTGTCGTTAATTTCTAGTTATTTTTAAACATTGCATTCATCTAAATTACACAATAAAGCTTTAGAATCAATGTTAACTTTATATACATTGAGAAAAGCCAAGTTTCGACCAATAGTATACGTTTAAATCGCTAATAGTGCAATTATATCTAGAACTGCAAATAACGGAAAACAATTTACCGTCCAATAATTACCAACCGATTGTCGGACATTATTATATATTGGCACATCATTTGCAACAGGTGTGCGCGAATTGCAGATAACTACAACATAAATGATAACCTTACTGTCTGCATGGGTATAAATACGGCTCCGAACGACTGGCAATTCAGTCTGTGATTATATGTTTGATAGTGGTTGAAAGAAAATGCAAAAAATAAATGTGCAAATGTATGTACCTATATATACATACCGGTACATGCAAAAGTATTGCTGATGGAACGCACAGACAGTTGATGCGTTTTGGATGGAAACATAATACATTTTTGGAGGTTGTTATGGAACAGAAAACATTGGATGAAATTTAAACAAAAACTTATGAAAGACAAATTAATTTGCTTACAATTGGAGAAAAAGCGGTAAAAACATTGTACAGACTGTCACTTTTATGCGACAACACTTTGAAAATTGGATAAGTTAAGATGGATGGTGTTATAACAAAAAATAGCTGAAGATAGGTGTAAATGCACGATTAGAACGGCGCTAAATTCATATTACATTTCATCGTCTATGTGACAGCAATATTCTAATGCGTCACGGCATGTGATCACTGACCACACTGAGCATCGGTGCTGTGGCGTGACTGCATGCCGTAGATTGCTCAGCTATAAAAGCCACATATCACATGAAGGTCTTTGGTAGCTAGATTTCAAGTCATATTCAAAATGCGCGCATTTTGAAAATAATTTTGAATATTTAAAATTAAAAAAGAAGATCTAGTTTGGACGTGAGGCAACATTTGCATGTCATTTGTCTTTGTATGCATAAGGTTAACATAACGTACGGAGTCGAGCAACGTTGATGAAAATCGTTTGAAAGTATCTACTGGTTTCTATTTTCGTCTTGCGTGTATTTATTATATGCCATGCGAGCGAAATTAGGGGCAAGTGGGTTATTTTCCATGGTCGACATATTTTCATCACAATTTAACGTTGACAACTAAAATTAGTTTTGTATTTTGTTGGCAAGGCAGTTGATCCGAAGAGCCAGATTTATGTGCAACAATAAATTACAAAACTCTATTGCAATATTTGGCATTGTTGCAAATCCGGTTTGCAATATGTAAATAGGTACTAAATACATCAAGACATGAACATGCATATATGGCACACACTAATTATATATTAAACATTTCAGACACTGGCATTGCAAAGTTCCGTACAGCAGACATTCAACTAAAATAAAATTGTATCATCTCACGCTTTGTTGTGGTTTATATATATTTTTTCTCCTGAAAAAAATCAAAACTCTTACTTGATCCATGTCTATGTTAGCCCAGTTTATGTACAAAGTACATTATGAATTAACATTGGTGCACTTAGCGTGTAAACTTCTCGTTGGAAAGTTTACATCGATAATAATAGTACCGATATGGACTGGATTGTTTCCATTGAAGTAGATCTTATGGCGATATATTAATATCATTAAAAAAACGTTTATGTACAGAATGAATACGTACACTGCATTACATACGTAGTGGTATATTGCCACCAGTTATGGACGCTTCCCACGAAATAATACTGTAAACTACACCTGAATAAAAGTTGTATGTTTTCTGAAACGCACGGCCTATGCATCAGTTTAAATCATGTCAAATAGCTGATGAAAACCGCAAATAACAACATCTCATTTGTCATAATTGATCACAAAACATAATCATTTTAAAATTCAGAGCAAACTTTTGAATTTGGTCAAATTACATTTGGTCACATCGTATTTCCTCAGTGTTTTACATGAATACATAAATCTTTGATGTATTTCAGATGTACCCGGTATACACATTTATGATTATCAATTTTGTAAGAAAAGACATTTTTCTCGGTAACGGAAATAATAGCCCGTCAGGTGCTCTGCTCAAAAACAATTTTAACCATGTAGTCACTCATTAGATACTCAAAGAGCGCTAAACCCATGGACAAACGTGATTTCATTAACCGAATTCTTAAATTTACAATTAAAATGTGGCGTGGCGTGGGAAAACCGGTCTTAATGCGCAGGCTTATCCATCTACAGTGGATTTATGTTTAGAAGTTACTTCCTTGAAACAGAAAATACCATAAAAGCGGAAAGTGTCGTCCTGGAGTAGCCTGTGCGGACTGCACAGGCTGATTAAGGACGACACTTTACATCGATGCATTAAGCCCGATTTTCCCAGGACACTCCTCAAATATATATTAGTTTGCAATACAAGGTACGGTCGTACTTCTCAAGCGATTCGAGTGGCGGGTATTAGCTACCACGCCGTGTATACAAGAGGCAAAGTTTTAAGGAACCCCTAATTCATAGTTTCCGCTCCGAATATCCAAAGGCGGGTTTAGTGGGGCGGAAGGCGGAAGCGGCGTACGCCTCCTCTAAAACTGTCCAAAATTCGATTTTCAAACCTCGCAATAACTTAAAACATGCTGCATTTAGTTGTTCAGGGACGTGTTCTATAATGGATTTATTGCAATTATCAAACCCGTCTTGTGGTATTTTCGTTAAATGGTTACTTTCCGACGATATTGCATCGTTCTATACGTATATCCTAACATCTCAGAAAGTCCAATAGCAGTTGTTTGGACTGTTGGCAATCCCCCCCCCCCCACCTCTAACACAAAATCGTGTAGCCGCGGCTGATATATCTCGATAGATGTCGACGTCTTACACTAAATAATGTTTTCATCTTGATTATGGTACTATGTTACTATGTCATTAATATTAAATGTTTTCATACGAAGATTATTATAGCTGTTATCGAGTTTGATACTTATGCACATACTGCAAGAAAGATATTTCCATATTTGCAAAGTTTAAAAGTCAGATAATAATAAAATTATCATTTAATGGTTTGATTAATCCAAATCAAAATCGAAAATCGAATGGTCACACCTTTCAAACTCAAGATTCCGGCAAGTATCTAGGATTCACCCTGACAAACAGTCTTTCATGGGACACGCACATCAACAATATCTGGTCAATGCCCACAGGACCCTGAGTTTCCTGAGAAGTAACATCAAGGAGTGCACACCACCAGTAAATGCAGCCTCATACAAAGCCCTGGTTCGTCCCACATTAGAATATGCCTCCACAGACTGGAATCCCTACCAGATGCAGCATATCGAGCAACTGGAACAGGTCCAGCGCCGTGCAGCCCGTTTTGTCCACAACCACGACCCCAGGATGTGTCACCAATATGTTAAATGACCTAAAATGGGAGTCCCTTGAGCATCGCCGCAGACGAAACAGACTTTGCATGATGTACTAGATCCAAAATGGACTAATGGACATCAACCCCGACTCCTACTTGCGCATGTGAGACTCTAGGACGCGTGGCCAGCACCGACTATACCAGGAGCGAGTTCACGCCCAATCTCTTGCCAACACATTTTTCATCAGGACAGTTCCGGAATATCACGTCCTCACCGCTGCGGTGGTTCCTGCGCCGAGTATCGACGCCTTCAAGAACCGCCTACAAGTCTAATTTGTAAAAACTACCCATGTATATAGTTTAAAAAAGAACATTTGGATTTTTTTATCAAGACTCTGTACGCCACCACCTCGCACAGAACGTTGAGCTAAATATTAAGTGCCCAACTCAGTATTTGGAAGTAGAAGAAGAAGAAAAATAGGCTACGCTTCCTGTAGGGTGATCTTGCATTTTACTCACACTGATTGATGATTGTCAACGAGAGGATGCAGTCATTGGACGATGAATTGTTATATTACATATGTTATAGTATTCTTTCAGTTTCTTGAATACAAACGTATATAGTCAAATTACTTAATAACAACTCAAGTGTGAAGTTTATGTTAACTTTATTCTAGCAATTTAATGAAAGGTATGCAAAGGCATTTGCATTTCTTTACGGCATAATTTGTCATGTACCAACAAAGACTGGATGTGCGTGCTGTCTGCATTTCTTACATGTATAGCATTTGGGCATGTAAATTAGGAATAGTCTGTTTCGTGAAATAAAAATCTGAATAATGGAACAGAATTGACTTGGGTAGGAAAAACATAACATACCGATACCGCGATAAAGTCGTATATATATATAATTTACATACGGGTTTGACACCCCAGGGGTCAACTTCCGAGCCCCTGATGCTGAGAGTGGGGCGAATGGAAACATCATTGGTCTACATCTATATGTAATGCATCTTTTGTACGCATAATTTTGGACGTAAAAAAAAGAAATACAAACTTAAAATAACGTACCTACATTATCTGCACTAAAAGTATATTGTGTCTGTTTGTTTATTCCCATTAAAACGATTGTATAGACTTTCTGAAATGGTTTGTTGTGTATTTGTTTCGACACTATCATACGTTTTATGTTTATTTAATAGCTTGTATATGGCTGCTACCTCTGTGTATTGTAGTTGAGAGCGCAGCTAGCCCGATTTCTGTCCTTGTAAGCCGCATTTTACACTGATCTTAATGTGACAGGTGCGCGCGCATCATAATGAAGTGGAAACCAAAATATAATGCGAAATATTCCTGTTAAATGCAAATAAATAATGTAATAGGTAAGTTTATTATTTACTGTCATATTTCTTGCATTAACGTTAATGTAAACTAACTTTTTTAATATTCGTGTTATATAATAAACTTAAATGTATTCTTAAACATTGAATATACTGTTGTTAATTTCTAGTTATTTTTAAACATTCCATTCATCTAAATTACACAATAAAGCTTTAGAATCAATGTTAACTTTATATACATTGAGAAAAGACAAGTTTCGCTAATAGTGCAATTATATCTAGAACTGCAAAGAACGGAAAACAATTTACCGTCCAATAATTACCAACCGATTGTCGGACATTATTATATATTGGCACATCATTTGCAACAGGTGTGCGCGAATTGCAGATAACTACAACATAAATGATAACCTTACTGTCTGCATGGGTATAAATACGGGTCCGAACGACTGGCAATTCATTCTGGGATTATATGTTTGATAGTGGTTAAAAGAAAATGCAAAAAATAAATGTGCAAATACTTATATATACATACCCGTACATGCAAAAGTATTGCTGACGGAACGCACAGACAGTTGATGCGTTTTGGATGGAAACATGATACATTTTTGGAGGTTGTTATGGAACAGAAAACATTGGATGAAATTTAAAAACAAAACTTATGAAAGACAAATTAATTTGTTTACAATTGGAGAAAATGCGGTAAAAACATTGTACAGACTGTTACTTTTATGCGACAACACGTTGAAAATTGGATAAGTTATGATGGATGGTGTTATAACAAAAAATAGCTGAAGATAGGTGTAAATGCACGATTAGAACGGCGCTAAATTCATATTACATTTCATCGTCTATGTGACAGCAATATTCTAATGCGTCACGGCATGTGATCACTGACCACACTGAGCATCGGTGCTGTGGCGTGACTGCTTGCCGTAGATTGCTCAGTTATAAAAGCCACATATCACATGAAGGTCTTTGGTAGCTAGATTTCAAGTCATATTCAAAATGCGCGCATTTTGAAAATAATGTTGAATATATAAAATTAAAAAAGAAGATCTAGTTTGGACGTGCGGCAACATTTGCATGTCAATGTCTTTGTATGCACAAGGATGACATAACGTACGGAGTCGAGCAACGTTGATGAAAATCGTTTGAAAGTATCTACTGGTTTCTATTTTCGTCTTGCGTGTATTTATTATATGCCATGCGAGCGAAATTAGGGGCAAGTGGGTTATTTTCCATGGTCGACATATTTTCATCACAATTTAACGTTGACAACTAAAATTAGTTTTGTATTTTGTTGGCAAGGCAGTTGATCCGAAGAGCCAGATTTATGTGCAACAATAAATTACAAAACTCTATTGCAATATTTGGCATTGTTGCAAATCCGGTTTGCAATATGTAAATAGGTACTAAATACATCAAGACATGAACATGCATATATGGCACACACTAATTATATATTAAACATTTCAGACACTGGCATTGCAAAGTTCCGTACCGCAGACATTCAACTAAAATAAAATTGTATCATCTCACGCTTTGTTGTGGTTTATATATATATTTTCTCCTGAAAAAATTCAAAACTCTTACTTGATTCATGTCTATGTTAGCCCAGTTTATGTACAAAGTACATTATGAATTAACATTGGTGCACTTAGCGTGTAAACTTCTCGTTGGAAAGTTTGCAACGATAATAATAGTACCGATATGGACTGGATTGTTTCCATTGAAATAGATCTTATGGCGATATATTAATATCATTAAAAAAAACGTTTATGTACAGAATGAATACGTACACTGCATTACATACGTAGTGGTATATTGCCACCAGTTATGGACGCTTCCCACGAAATAATACTGTAAACTACACCTGAATAAAAGTTGTATGTTTTCTAAAACGCACGGCATATGCATCAGTTTAAATCATGTCAAATAGCTGATGAAAACCGCAAATAACAACATCTCATTTGTCATAATTGATAACAAAACATAATCATTTTCAAATTCAGAGCAAACTTTTGAATTTGGTCAAATTACATTTGGTCACATCGTATTTCCTCAGTGTTTTACATGAATACATAAATCTTTGATGTATTTCAGATGTACCCGGTATACACATTTATGATTATCAATTTTGTAAGAAAAGACATTTTTCTCGGTAACGGAAATAATAGCCCGTCAGGTGCTCTGCTCAAAAACAATTTTAACCATGTATTCACTCATTAGATACTCAAAGAGCGCTAAACCCATGGACAAACGTGATTTCATTAACCGATTTCTTAAATTTACAATTAAAATGTGGCGTGGCGTGGGAAAACCGGTCTTAATGCGCAGGCTTATCCATCTACAGTGGATTTATGTTTAGAAGTTACTTCCTTGAAACAGAAAATACCATAAAAGCGGAAAGTGTCGTCCTGGAGTAGCCTGTGCGGACTGCACAGGCTGATTAAGGACGACACTTTACATCGATGCATTAAGCCCGATTTTTCCAGGACACTCCTCAAATATATATTAGTTTGCAATACAAGGTACGGTCGTACTTCTCAAGCGATTCGAGTGGCGGGTATTAGCTACCACGCCGTGTATACAAGAGGCAAAGTTTTAAGGAACCCCTAATTCATAGTTTCCGCTCCGAATATCCAAAGGCGGGTTTAGTGGGGCGGAAGGCGGAAGGGGCGTACGCCTCCTCTAAAACTGTCCAAAATTCGATTTTCAAACCTCGCAATAACTTAAAACATGCTGCATTTAGTTGTTCAGTGACGTGTTCTATAATGGATTTATTGCAATTATCAAACCCGTCTTGTGGTATTTTCGTTAAATGGTTACTTTCCGACGATATTGCATCGTTCTATACGTATATCCTAACATCTCAGAAAGTCCAATAGCAGTTGTTTGGACTGTTGGCAGTGCCCCCCCCCCCCCCCCTCTAACACAAAATCGTGTAGCCGCGGCTGATATGTCTCGATAGATGTCGACGTCTTACACTAAATAATGTTTTCATCTTGATTATGGTACTATGTTACTATGTCATTAATATTAAATGTTTTCATACGAAGATTATTATAGCTGTTATCGAGTTTGATACTTATGCACATACTGCAAGAAAGATATTTCCATATTTGCAAAGTTTAAAAGTCAGATAATAATAAAATTATCATTTAATGGTTTGATTAATCCAAATCAAAATCGAAAATCGAATGGTCACACCTTTCAAACTCAAGATTCCGGCAAGTATCTAGGATTCACCCTGACAAACAGTCTTTCATGGGACACGCACATCAACAATATCTGGTCAATGCCCACAGGACCCTGAGTTTCCTGAGAAGTAACATCAAGGAGTGCACACCACCAGTAAATGCAGCCTCATACAAAGCCCTGGTTCGTCCCACATTAGAATATGCCTCCACAGCCTGGAATCCCTACCAGATGCAGCATATCGAGCAACTGGAACAGGTCCAGCGCCGTGCAGCCCGTTTTGTCCACAACCACGACCCCAGGATGTGTCACCAATATGTTAAATGACCTAAAATGGGAGTCCCTTGAGCATCGCCGCAGACGAAACAGACTTTGCATGATGTACTAGATCCAAAATGGACTAATGGACATCAACCCCGACTCCTACTTGCGCATGTGTGACTCTAGGACGCGTGGCCAGCACCGACTATACCAGGAGCGAGTTCACGCCCAATCTCTTGCCAACACATTTTTCATCAGGACAGTTCCGGAATATCACGTCCTCACCGCTGCGGTGGTTCCTGCGCCGAGTATCGACGCCTTCAAGAACCGCCTACAAGTCTAATTTGTAAAAACTACCCATGTATATAGTTTAAAAAAGAACATTTGGATTTTTTTATCAAGACTCTGTACGCCACCACCTCGCACAGAACGTTGAGCTAAATATTAAGTGCCCAACTCAGTATTTGGAAGTAGAAGAAGAAGAAAAATAGGCTACGCTTCCTGTAGGGTGATCTTGCATTTTACTCACACTGATTGATGATTGTCAACGAGAGGATGCAGTCATTGGACGATGAATTGTTATATTACATATGTTATAGTATTCTTTCAGTTTCTTTAATACAAACGTATATAGTCAAATGACTTAATAACAACTCAAGTGTGAAGTTTATGTTAACTTTATTCTAGCAATTTAATGAAAGGTATGCAAAGGCATTTGCATTTCTTTACGGCATAATTTGTCATGTACCAACAAAGACTGGATGTGCGGGCTGTCTGCATTTCGTACATGTATAGCATTTGGGCATGTAAATTAGGAATAGTCTGTTTCGTGAAATAAAAATCTGAATAATGGAACAGAATTGACTTGGGTAGGAAAAACATAACATACCGATAACGCGATAAAGTCGTATATATATATAATTTACATACGGGTTTGACACCCCAGGGGTCAACTTCCGAGCCCCTGATGCTGAGAGTGGGGCGAATGGAAACATCATTGGTCTACATCTATATGTAATGCATCTTTTGTACGCATAATTTTGGACTTTAAAAAAAAGAAATACAAACTTAAAATAACGTACCTACGGGGCACATTATCTGCACTAAAAGTATATTGTGTCTGTTTGTTTATTCCCATTAAAACGATTGTATAGACTTTCTGAAATGGTTTGTTGTGTATTTGTTTCGACACTATCATAAGTTTTATGTTTATTTAATAGCTTGTATCTGGCTGCTACCTCTGTGTATTGTAGTTGAGAGCGCAGCTAGCCCGATTGCTGTCCTTGTAAGCCGCATTTTACACTGATCTTAATGTGACAGGTTCGCGCGCATCATAATGAAGTGGAAACCAAAATATAATGCGAAATATTCCTGTTAAATGCAAATAAATAATGTAATAGGTAAGTTTATTATTTACTGTCATATTTCTTGCATTAACGTTAATGTAAACTAACTTTTTTAATATTCGTGTTATATAATAAACTTAAATGTATTCTTAAACATTGAATATACTGTTGTTAATTTCTAGTTATTTTTAAACATTCCATTCATCTAAATTACACAATAAAGCTTTAGAATCAATGTTAACTTTATATACATTGAGAAAAGACAAGTTTCGCTAATAGTGCAATTATATCTAGAACTGCAAAGAACGGAAAACAATTTACCGTCCAATAATTACCAACCGATTGTCGGACATTATTATATATTGGCACATCATTTGCAACAGGTGTGCGCGAATTGCAGATAACTACAACATAAATGATAACCTTACTGTCTGCATGGGTATAAATACGGGTCCGAACGACTGGCAATTCATTCTGGGATTATATGTTTGATAGTGGTTAAAAGAAAATGCAAAAAATAAATGTGAAAATGTATGTACTTATATATACATACCCGTACATGCAAAAGTATTGCTGATGGAACGCACAGACAGTTGATGCGTTTTGGATGGAAACATAATACATTTTTGGAGGTTGTTATGGAACAGAAAACATTGGATGAAATTTAAAAACAAAACTTATGAAAGACAAATTAATGTGTTTACAATTGGAGAAAATGCGGTAAAAACATTGTACAGACTGTCACTTTTATGCGACAACACGTTGAAAATTGGATAAGTTATGATGGATGGTGTTATAACAAAAATTAGCTGAAGATAGGTGTAAATGCACGATTAGAACGGCGCTAAATTCATATTACATTTCATCGTCTATGTGACAGCAATATTCTAATGCGTCACGGCATGTGATCACTGACCACACTGAGCATCGGTGCTGTGGCGTGACTGCATGCCGTAGATTGCTCAACTATAAAAGCCACATATCACATGAAGGTCTTTGGTAGCTAGATTTCAAGTCATATTCAAAATGCGCGCATTTTGAAAATAATGTTGAATATTTAAAATTAAAAAAGAAGATCTAGTTTGGACGTGAGGCAACATTTGCATGTCATTTGTCTTTGTATGCACAAGGTTAACATAACTTACGGAGTCGAGCAACGTTGATGAAAATCGTTTGAAAGTATCTACTGGTTTCTATTTTCGTCTTGCGTGTATTTATTATATGCCATGCGAGCGAAATTAGGGGCAAGTGGGTTATTTTCCATGGTCGACATATTTTCATCACAATTTAACGTTGACAACTAAAATTAGTTTTGTATTTTGTTGGCAAGGCAGTTGATCCGAAGAACCAGATTTATGTGCAACAATAAATTACAAAACTGTATTGCAATATTTGGCATTGTTGCAAATCCGGTTGGCAATATGTAAATAGGTACTAAATACATCAAGACATGAACATGCATATATGGCACACACTAATTATATATTAAACATTTCAGACACTGGCATTGCAAAGTTCCGTACAGCAGACATTCAACTAAAATAAAATTGTATCATCTCACGCTTTGTTGTGGTTTATATATATTTTTTCTCCTGAAAAAAATCAAAACTCTTACTTGATCCATGTCTATGTTAGCCCAGTTTATGTACAAAGTACATTATGAATTAACATTGGTGCACTTAGCGTGTAAACTTCTCGTTGGAAAGTTTACATCGATAATAATAGTACCGATATGGACTGGATTGTTTCCATTGAAGTAGATCTTATGGCGATATATTAATATCATTAAAAAAACGTTTATGTACAGAATGAATACGTACACTGCATTACATACGTAGTGGTATATTGCCACCAGTTATGGACGCTTCCCACGAAATAATACTGTAAACTACACCTGAATAAAAGTTGTATGTTTTCTGAAACGCACGGCCTATGCATCAGTTTAAATCATGTCAAATAGCTGATGAAAACCGCAAATAACAACATCTCATTTGTCATAATTGATCACAAAACATAATCATTTTAAAATTCAGAGCAAACTTTTGAATTTGGTCAAATTACATTTGGTCACATCGTATTTCCTCAGTGTTTTACATGAATACATAAATCTTTGATGTATTTCAGATGTACCCGGTATACACATTTATGATTATCAATTTTGTAAGAAAAGACATTTTTCTCGGTAACGGAAATAATAGCCCGTCAGGTGCTCTGCTCAAAAACAATTTTAACCATGTAGTCACTCATTAGATACTCAAAGAGCGCTAAACCCATGGACAAACGTGATTTCATTAACCGAATTCTTAAATTTACAATTAAAATGTGGCGTGGCGTGGGAAAACCGGTCTTAATGCGCAGGCTTATCCATCTACAGTGGATTTATGTTTAGAAGTTACTTCCTTGAAACAGAAAATACCATAAAAGCGGAAAGTGTCGTCCTGGAGTAGCCTGTGCGGACTGCACAGGCTGATTAAGGACGACACTTTACATCGATGCATTAAGCCCGATTTTCCCAGGACACTCCTCAAATATATATTAGTTTGCAATACAAGGTACGGTCGTACTTCTCAAGCGATTCGAGTGGCGGGTATTAGCTACCACGCCGTGTATACAAGAGGCAAAGTTTTAAGGAACCCCTAATTCATAGTTTCCGCTCCGAATATCCAAAGGCGGGTTTAGTGGGGCGGAAGGCGGAAGCGGCGTACGCCTCCTCTAAAACTGTCCAAAATTCGATTTTCAAACCTCGCAATAACTTAAAACATGCTGCATTTAGTTGTTCAGGGACGTGTTCTATAATGGATTTATTGCAATTATCAAACCCGTCTTGTGGTATTTTCGTTAAATGGTTACTTTCCGACGATATTGCATCGTTCTATACGTATATCCTAACATCTCAGAAAGTCCAATAGCAGTTGTTTGGACTGTTGGCAATCCCCCCCCCCCCCCACCTCTAACACAAAATCGTGTAGCCGCGGCTGATATATTTCGATAGATGTCGACGTCTTACACTAAATAATGTTTTCATCTTGATTATGATACTATGTTACTATGTCATTAATATTAAATGTTTTCATACGAAGATTATTATAGCTGTTATCGAGTTTGATACTTATGCACATACTGCAAGAAAGATATTTCCATATTTGCAAAGTTTAAAAGTCAGATAATAATAAAATTATCATTTAATGGTTTGATTAATCCAAATCAAAATCGAAAATCGAATGGTCACACCTTTCAAACTCAAGATTCCGGCAAGTATCTAGGATTCACCCTGACAAACAGTCTTTCATGGGACACGCACATCAACAATATCTGGTCAATGCCCACAGGACCCTGAGTTTCCTGAGAAGTAACATCAAGGAGTGCACACCACCAGTAAATGCAGCCTCATACAAAGCCCTGGTTCGTCCCACATTAGAATATGCCTCCACAGACTGGAATCCCTACCAGATGCAGCATATCGAGCAACTGGAACAGGTCCAGCGCCGTGCAGCCCGTTTTGTCCACAACCACGACCCCAGGATGTGTCACCAATATGTTAAATGACCTAAAATGGGAGTCCCTTGAGCATCGCCGCAGACGAAACAGACTTTGCATGATGTACTAGATCCAAAATGGACTAATGGACATCAACCCCGACTCCTACTTGCGCATGTGAGACTCTAGGACGCGTGGCCAGCACCGACTATACCAGGAGCGAGTTCACGCCCAATCTCTTGCCAACACATTTTTCATCAGGACAGTTCCGGAATATCACGTCCTCACCGCTGCGGTGGTTCCTGCGCCGAGTATCGACGCCTTCAAGAACCGCCTACAAGTCTAATTTGTAAAAACTACCCATGTATATAGTTTAAAAAAGAACATTTGGATTTTTTTATCAAGACTCTGTACGCCACCACCTCGCACAGAACGTTGAGCTAAATATTAAGTGCCCAACTCAGTATTTGGAAGTAGAAGAAGAAGAAAAATAGGCTACGCTTCCTGTAGGGTGATCTTGCATTTTACTCACACTGATTGATGATTGTCAACGAGAGGATGCAGTCATTGGACGATGAATTGTTATATTACATATGTTATAGTATTCTTTCAGTTTCTTGAATACAAACGTATATAGTCAAATTACTTAATAACAACTCAAGTGTGAAGTTTATGTTAACTTTATTCTAGCAATTTAATGAAAGGTATGCAAAGGCATTTGCATTTCTTTACGGCATAATTTGTCATGTACCAACAAAGACTGGATGTGCGTGCTGTCTGCATTTCTTACATGTATAGCATTTGGGCATGTAAATTAGGAATAGTCTGTTTCGTGAAATAAAAATCTGAATAATGGAACAGAATTGACTTGGGTAGGAAAAACATAACATACCGATACCGCGATAAAGTCGTATATATATATAATTTACATACGGGTTTGACACCCCAGGGGTCAACTTCCGAGCCCCTGATGCTGAGAGTGGGGCGAATGGAAACATCATTGGTCTACATCTATATGTAATGCATCTTTTGTACGCATAATTTTGGACGTAAAAAAAAGAAATACAAACTTAAAATAACGTACCTACATTATCTGCACTAAAAGTATATTGTGTCTGTTTGTTTATTCCCATTAAAACGATTGTATAGACTTTCTGAAATGGTTTGTTGTGTATTTGTTTCGACACTATCATACGTTTTATGTTTATTTAATAGCTTGTATATGGCTGCTACCTCTGTGTATTGTAGTTGAGAGCGCAGCTAGCCCGATTTCTGTCCTTGTAAGCCGCATTTTACACTGATCTTAATGTGACAGGTGCGCGCGCATCATAATGAAGTGGAAACCAAAATATAATGCGAAATATTCCTGTTAAATGCAAATAAATAATGTAATAGGTAAGTTTATTATTTACTGTCATATTTCTTGCATTAACGTTAATGTAAACTAACTTTTTTAATATTCGTGTTATATAATAAACTTAAATGTATTCTTAAACATTGAATATACTGTTGTTAATTTCTAGTTATTTTTAAACATTCCATTCATCTAAATTACACAATAAAGCTTTAGAATCAATGTTAACTTTATATACATTGAGAAAAGACAAGTTTCGCTAATAGTGCAATTATATCTAGAACTGCAAAGAACGGAAAACAATTTACCGTCCAATAATTACCAACCGATTGTCGGACATTATTATATATTGGCACATCATTTGCAACAGGTGTGCGCGAATTGCAGATAACTACAACATAAATGATAACCTTACTGTCTGCATGGGTATAAATACGGGTCCGAACGACTGGCAATTCATTCTGGGATTATATGTTTGATAGTGGTTAAAAGAAAATGGAAAAAATAAATGTGCAAATACTTATATATACATACCCGTACATGCAAAAGTATTGCTGACGGAACGCACAGACAGTTGATGCGTTTTGGATGGAAACATGATACATTTTTGGAGGTTGTTATGGAACAGAAAACATTGGATGAAATTTAAAAACAAAACTTATGAAAGACAAATTAATGTGTTTACAATTGGAGAAAATGCGGTAAAAACATTGTACAGACTGTTACTTTTATGCGACAACACGTTGAAAATTGGATAAGTTATGATGGATGGTGTTATAACAAAAAATAGCTGAAGATAGGTGTAAATGCACGATTAGAACGGCGCTAAATTCATATTACATTTCATCGTCTATGTGACAGCAATATTCTAATGCGTCACGGCATGTGATCACTGACCACACTGAGCATCGGTGCTGTGGCGTGACTGCTTGCCGTAGATTGCTCAGTTATAAAAGCCACATATCACATGAAGGTCTTTGGTAGCTAGATTTCAAGTCATATTCAAAATGCGCGCATTTTGAAAATAATGTTGAATATATAAAATTAAAAAAGAAGATCTAGTTTGGACGTGCGGCAACATTTGCATGTCAATGTCTTTGTATGCACAAGGATGACATAACGTACGGAGTCGAGCAACGTTGATGAAAATCGTTTGAAAGTATCTACTGGTTTCTATTTTCGTCTTGCGTGTATTTATTATATGCCATGCGAGCGAAATTAGGGGCAAGTGGGTTATTTTCCATGGTCGACATATTTTCATCACAATTTAACGTTGACAACTAAAATTAGTTTTGTATTTTGTTGGCAAGGCAGTTGATCCGAAGAGCCAGATTTATGTGCAACAATAAATTACAAAACTCTATTGCAATATTTGGCATTGTTGCAAATCCGGTTTGCAATATGTAAATAGGTACTAAATACATCAAGACATGAACATGCATATATGGCACACACTAATTATATATTAAACATTTCAGACACTGGCATTGCAAAGTTCCGTACAGCAGACATTCAACTAAAATAAAATTGTATCATCTCACGCTTTGTTGTGGTTTATATATATATTTTCTCCTGAAAAAATTCAAAACTCTTACTTGATTCATGTCTATGTTAGCCCAGTTTATGTACAAAGTACATTATGAATTAACATTGGTGCACTTAGCGTGTAAACTTCTCGTTGGAAAGTTTGCAACGATAATAATAGTACCGATATGGACTGGATTGTTTCCATTGAAATAGATCTTATGGCGATATATTAATATCATTAAAAAAAACGTTTATGTACAGAATGAATACGTACACTGCATTACATACGTAGTGGTATATTGCCACCAGTTATGGACGCTTCCCACGAAATAATACTGTAAACTACACCTGAATAAAAGTTGTATGTTTTCTAAAACGCACGGCATATGCATCAGTTTAAATCATGTCAAATAGCTGATGAAAACCGCAAATAACAACATCTCATTTGTCATAATTGATAACAAAACATAATCATTTTCAAATTCAGAGCAAACTTTTGAATTTGGTCAAATTACATTTGGTCACATCGTATTTCCTCAGTGTTTTACATGAATACATAAATCTTTGATGTATTTCAGATGTACCCGGTATACACATTTATGATTATCAATTTTGTAAGAAAAGACATTTTTCTCGGTAACGGAAATAATAGCCCGTCAGGTGCTCTGCTCAAAAACAATTTTAACCATGTATTCACTCATTAGATACTCAAAGAGCGCTAAACCCATGGACAAACGTGATTTCATTAACCGATTTCTTAAATTTACAATTAAAATGTGGCGTGGCGTGGGAAAACCGGTCTTAATGCGCAGGCTTATCCATCTACAGTGGATTTATGTTTAGAAGTTACTTCCTTGAAACAGAAAATACCATAAAAGCGGAAAGTGTCGTCCTGGAGTAGCCTGTGCGGACTGCACAGGCTGATTAAGGACGACACTTTACATCGATGCATTAAGCCCGATTTTTCCAGGACACTCCTCAAATATATATTAGTTTGCAATACAAGGTACGGTCGTACTTCTCAAGCGATTCGAGTGGCGGGTATTAGCTACCACGCCGTGTATACAAGAGGCAAAGTTTTAAGGAACCCCTAATTCATAGTTTCCGCTCCGAATATCCAAAGGCGGGTTTAGTGGGGCGGAAGGCGGAAGGGGCGTACGCCTCCTCTAAAACTGTCCAAAATTCGATTTTCAAACCTCGCAATAACTTAAAACATGCTGCATTTAGTTGTTCAGTGACGTGTTCTATAATGGATTTATTGCAATTATCAAACCCGTCTTGTGGTATTTTCGTTAAATGGTTACTTTCCGACGATATTGCATCGTTCTATACGTATATCCTAACATCTCAGAAAGTCCAATAGCAGTTGTTTGGACTGTTGGCAGTGCCCCCCCCCCCCCCCCCCTCTAACACAAAATCGTGTAGCCGCGGCTGATATGTCTCGATAGATGTCGACGTCTTACACTAAATAATGTTTTCATCTTGATTATGGTACTATGTTACTATGTCATTAATATTAAATGTTTTCATACGAAGATTATTATAGCTGTTATCGAGTTTGATACTTATGCACATACTGCAAGAAAGATATTTCCATATTTGCAAAGTTTAAAAGTCAGATAATAATAAAATTATCATTTAATGGTTTGATTAATCCAAATCAAAATCGAAAATCGAATGGTCACACCTTTCAAACTCAAGATTCCGGCAAGTATCTAGGATTCACCCTGACAAACAGTCTTTCATGGGACACGCACATCAACAATATCTGGTCAATGCCCACAGGACCCTGAGTTTCCTGAGAAGTAACATCAAGGAGTGCACACCACCAGTAAATGCAGCCTCATACAAAGCCCTGGTTCGTCCCACATTAGAATATGCCTCCACAGCCTGGAATCCCTACCAGATGCAGCATATCGAGCAACTGGAACAGGTCCAGCGCCGTGCAGCCCGTTTTGTCCACAACCACGACCCCAGGATGTGTCACCAATATGTTAAATGACCTAAAATGGGAGTCCCTTGAGCATCGCCGCAGACGAAACAGACTTTGCATGATGTACTAGATCCAAAATGGACTAATGGACATCAACCCCGACTCCTACTTGCGCATGTGTGACTCTAGGACGCGTGGCCAGCACCGACTATACCAGGAGCGAGTTCACGCCCAATCTCTTGCCAACACATTTTTCATCAGGACAGTTCCGGAATATCACGTCCTCACCGCTGCGGTGGTTCCTGCGCCGAGTATCGACGCCTTCAAGAACCGCCTACAAGTCTAATTTGTAAAAACTACCCATGTATATAGTTTAAAAAAGAACATTTGGATTTTTTTATCAAGACTCTGTACGCCACCACCTCGCACAGAACGTTGAGCTAAATATTAAGTGCCCAACTCAGTATTTGGAAGTAGAAGAAGAAGAAAAATAGGCTACGCTTCCTGTAGGGTGATCTTGCATTTTACTCACACTGATTGATGATTGTCAACGAGAGGATGCAGTCATTGGACGATGAATTGTTATATTACATATGTTATAGTATTCTTTCAGTTTCTTTAATACAAACGTATATAGTCAAATGACTTAATAACAACTCAAGTGTGAAGTTTATGTTAACTTTATTCTAGCAATTTAATGAAAGGTATGCAAAGGCATTTGCATTTCTTTACGGCATAATTTGTCATGTACCAACAAAGACTGGATGTGCGGGCTGTCTGCATTTCGTACATGTATAGCATTTGGGCATGTAAATTAGGAATAGTCTGTTTCGTGAAATAAAAATCTGAATAATGGAACAGAATTGACTTGGGTAGGAAAAACATAACATACCGATAACGCGATAAAGTCGTATATATATATAATTTACATACGGGTTTGACACCCCAGGGGTCAACTTCCGAGCCCCTGATGCTGAGAGTGGGGCGAATGGAAACATCATTGGTCTACATCTATATGTAATGCATCTTTTGTACGCATAATTTTGGACTTTAAAAAAAAGAAATACACATTATCTGCACTAAAAGTATATTGTGTCTGTTTGTTTATTCCCATTAAAACGATTGTATAGACTTTCTGAAATGGTTTGTTGTGTATTTGTTTCGACACTATCATAAGTTTTATGTTTATTTAATAGCTTGTATCTGGCTGCTACCTCTGTGTATTGTAGTTGAGAGCGCAGCTAGCCCGATTGCTGTCCTTGTAAGCCGCATTTTACACTGATCTTAATGTGACAGGTTCGCGCGCATCATAATGAAGTGGAAACCAAAATATAATGCGAAATATTCCTGTTAAATGCAAATAAATAATGTAATAGGTAAGTTTATTATTTACTGTCATATTTCTTGCATTAACGTTAATGTAAATTAACTTTTTTAATATTCGTGTTATATAATAAACTTAAATGTATTCTTAAACATTGAATATACTGTTGTTAATTTCTAGTTATTTTTAAACATTCCATTCATCTAAATTACACAATAAAGCTTTAGAATCAATGTTAACTTTATATACATTGAGAAAAGACAAGTTTCGCTAATAGTGCAATTATATCTAGAACTGCAAAGAACGGAAAACAATTTACCGTCCAATAATTACCAACCGATTGTCGGACATTATTATATATTGGCACATCATTTGCAACAGGTGTGCGCGAATTGCAGATAACTACAACATAAATGATAACCTTACTGTCTGCATGGGTATAAATACGGGTCCGAACGACTGGCAATTCATTCTGGGATTATATGTTTGATAGTGGTTAAAAGAAAATGCAAAAAATAAATGTGAAAATGTATGTACTTATATATACATACCCGTACATGCAAAAGTATTGCTGATGGAACGCACAGACAGTTGATGCGTTTTGGATGGAAACATAATACATTTTTGGAGGTTGTTATGGAACAGAAAACATTGGATGAAATTTAAAAACAAAACTTATGAAAGACAAATTAATGTGTTTACAATTGGAGAAAATGCGGTAAAAACATTGTACAGACTGTCACTTTTATGCGACAACACGTTGAAAATTGGATAAGTTATGATGGATGGTGTTATAACAAAAATTAGCTGAAGATAGGTGTAAATGCACGATTAGAACGGCGCTAAATTCATATTACATTTCATCGTCTATGTGACAGCAATATTCTAATGCGTCACGGCATGTGATCACTGACCACACTGAGCATCGGTGCTGTGGCGTGACTGCATGCCGTAGATTGCTCAACTATAAAAGCCACATATCACATGAAGGTCTTTGGTAGCTAGATTTCAAGTCATATTCAAAATGCGCGCATTTTGAAAATAATGTTGAATATTTAAAATTAAAAAAGAAGATCTAGTTTGGACGTGAGGCAACATTTGCATGTCATTTGTCTTTGTATGCACAAGGTTAACATAACTTACGGAGTCGAGCAACGTTGATGAAAATCGTTTGAAAGTATCTACTGGTTTCTATTTTCGTCTTGCGTGTATTTATTATATGCCATGCGAGCGAAATTAGGGGCAAGTGGGTTATTTTCCATGGTCGACATATTTTCATCACAATTTAACGTTGACAACTAAAATTAGTTTTGTATTTTGTTGGCAAGGCAGTTGATCCGAAGAACCAGATTTATGTGCAACAATAAATTACAAAACTGTATTGCAATATTTGGCATTGTTGCAAATCCGGTTGGCAATATGTAAATAGGTACTAAATACATCAAGACATGAACATGCATATATGGCACACACTAATTATATATTAAACATTTCAGACACTGGCATTGCAAAGTTCCGTACAGCAGACATTCAACTAAAATAAAATTGTATCATCTCACGCTTTGTTGTGGTTTATATATATATTTTCTCCCAAAAAAAATCAAAACTCTTACTTGATCCATGTCTATGTTAGCCCAGTTTATGTACAAAGTACATTATGAATTAACATTGGTGCACTTAGCGTGTAAACTTCTCGTTGGAAAGTTTGCATCGATAATAATAGTACCGATATGGACTGGATTGTTTCCATTGAAATAGATCTTATGGCGATATATTAATATCATTAAAAAAACGTTTATGTACAGAATGAATACGTACACTGCATTACATACGTAGTGGTATATTGCCACCAGTTATGGACGCTTCCCACGAAATAATACTGTAAACTACACCTGAATAAAAGTTGTATGTTTTCTGAAACGCACGGCCTATGCATCAGTTTAAATCATGTCAAATAGCTGATGAAAACCGCAAATAACAACATCTCATTTGTCATAATTGATAACAAAACATAATCATTTTCAAATTCAGAGCAAACTTTTGAATTTGGTCAAATTACATTTGGTCACATCGTATTTCCTCAGTGTTTTACATGAATACATAAATCTTTGATGTATTTCAGATGTACCCGGTATACACATTTATGATTATCAATTTTGTAAGAAAATACATTTTTCTCGGTAACGGAAATAATAGCCCGTCAGGTGCTCTGCTCAAAAACAATTTTAACCATGTATTCACTCATTAGATACTCAAAGAGCGCTAAACCCATGGACAAACGTGATTTCATTAAACGAATTCTTAAATTTACAATTAAAATATGGCGTGGCGTGGGAAAACCGGTCTTAATGCGCAGGCTTATCCATCTACAGTGGATTTATGTTTAGAAGAGACTTCCTTGAAACAGAAAATACCATAAAAGCGGAAAGTGTCGTCCTGGAGTAGCCTGTGCGGACTGCACAGGCTGATTAAGGACGACACTTTACATCGATGCATTAAGCCCGATTTTCCCAGGACACTCCTCAAATATATATTAGTTTGCAATACAAGGTACGGTCGTACTTCTCAAGCGATTCGAGTGGCGGGTATTAGCTACCACGCCGTGTATACAAGAGGCAAAGTTTTAAGGAACCCCTAATTCATAGTTCCCGCTCCGAATATCCAAAGGCGGGTTTAGTGGGGCGGAAGGCGGAAGGCGGAAGCGGCGTACGCCTCCTCTAAAACTGTCCAAAATTCGATTTTCAAACCTCGCAATAACTTAAAACATGCTGCATTTAGTTGTTCAGTGACGTGTTCTATAATGGATTTATTGCAATTATCAAACCCGTCTTGTGGTATTTTCGTTAAATGGTTACTTTCCGACGATATTGCATCGTTCTATACGTATATCCTAACATCTCAGAAAGTCCAATAGCAGTTATTTGGACTGTTGGCAGTCCCCCCCCCCTCTAACACAAAATCGTGTAGCCGCGGCTGATATGTCTCGATAGATGTCGACGTCTTACACTAAATAATGTTTTCATCTTGATTATGGTACTATGTTACTATGTCATTAATATTAAATGTTTTCATACGAAGATTATTATAGCTGTTATCGAGTTTGATACTTATGCACATACTGCAAGAAAGATATTTCCATATTTGCAAAGTTTAAAAGTCAGATAATAATAAAATTATCATTTAATGGTTTGATTAATCCAAATCAAAATCGAAAATCGAATGGTCACACCTTTCAAACTCAAGATTCCGGCAAGTATCTAGGATTCACCCTGACAAACAGTCTTTCATGGGACACGCACATCAACAATATCTGGTCAATGCCCACAGGACCCTGAGTTTCCTGAGAAGTAACGTCAAGGAGTGCACACCACCAGTAAATGCAGCCTCATACAAAGCCCTGGTTCGTCCCACATTAGAATATGCATCCACAGCCTAGAATCCCTACCAGATGCAGCATATCGAGCAACTGGAACAGGTCCAGCGCCGTGCAACCCGTTTTGTCCACAACCACGACCCCAGGATGTGTCACCAATATGTTAAATGACCTAAAATGGGAGTCCCTTGAGCATCGCCGCAGACGAAACAGACTTTGCATGATGTACTAGATCCAAAATGGACTAATGGACATCAACCCCGACTCCTACTTGCGCATGTGTGACTCTAGGACGCGTGGCCAGCACCGACTATACCAGGAGCGAGTTCACGCCCAATCTCTTGCCAACACATTTTTCATCAGGACAGTTCCGGAATATCACGTCCTCACCGCTGCGGTGGTTCCTGCGCCGAGTATCGACGCCTTCAAGAACCGCCTACAAGTCTAATTTGTAAAAACTACCAATGTATATAGTTTAAAAAAGAACATTTGGATTTTTTTATCAAGACTCTGTACGCCACCACCTCGCACAGAACGTTGAGCTAAATATTAAGTGCCCAACTCAGTATTTGGAAGTAGAAGAAGAAGAAAAATAGGCTACGCTTCCTGTAGGGTGATCTTGCATTTTACTCACACTGATTGATGATTGTCAACGAGAGGATGCAGTCATTGGACGATGAATTGTTATATTACATATGTTATAGTATTCTTTCAGTTTCTTGAATACAAACATATATAGTCAAATGACTTAATAACAACTCAAGTGTGAAGTTTATGTTAACTTTATTCTAGCAATTTAATGAAAGGTATGCAAAGGCATTTGCATTTCTTTACGGCATAATTTGTCATGTACCAACAAAGACTGGATGTGCGGGCTGTCTGCATTTCTTACATGTATAGCATTTGGGCATGTAAATTAGGAATAGTCTGTTTCGTGAAATAAAAATCTGAATAATGGAACAGAATTGACTTGGGTAGGAAACACATAACATACCGATAAACGCGATAAAGTCGTATATATATATAATTTACATACGGGTTTGACACCCCAGGGGTCAACTTCCGAGCCCCTGATGCTGAGAGTGGGGCGAATGGAAACATCATTGGTCTACATCTATATGTAATGCATCTTTTGTACGCATAATTTTGGACGTAAAAAAAAAGAAATACAAACTTAAAATAACGTACCTACGGGGCACATTATCTGCACTAAAAGTATATTGTGTCGTTTGTTTATTCCCATTAAAACGATTGTATAGACTTTCTGAAATGGTTTGTTGTGTATTTGTTTCGACACTATCATAAGTTTTATGTTTATTTAATAGCTTGTATATGGCTGCTACCTCTGTGTATTGTAGTTGAGAGCGCAGCTAGCCCGATGTCTTTCCTAAAGCCGCATTTTACACTGATCTTAATGTGACAGGTGCGCGCGCATCATAATGAAGTGGAAACCAAAATATAATGCGAAATATTCCTGTTAAATGCAAATAAATAATGTAATAGGTAAGTTTATTATTTACTGTCATATTTCTTGCATTAACGTTAATGTAAACTAACTTTTTTAATATTCGTGTTATATAATAAACTTAAATGTATTCTTAAACATTGAATATACTGTTGTTAATTTCTAGTTATTTTTAAACATTACATTCATCTAAATTACACAATAAAGCTTTAGAATCAATGTTAACTTTATATACATTGAGAAAAGACAAGTTTCGCTAATAGTGCAATTATATCTAGAACTGCAAAGAACGGAAAACAATTTACCGTCCAATAATTACCAACCGATTGTCGGACATTATTATATATTGGCACATCATTTGCAACAGGTGTGCGCGAATTGCAGATAACTACAACATAAATGATAACCTTACTGTCTGCATGGGTATAAATACGGGTCCGAACGACTGGCAATTCATTCTGGGATTATATGTTTGATAGTGGTTAAAAGAAAATGCAAAAAATAAATGTGAAAATGTATGTACTTATATATACATACCCGTACATGCAAAAGTATTGCTGATGGAACGCACAGACAGTTGATGCGTTTTGGATGGAAACATAATACATTTTTGGAGGTTGTTATGGAACAGAAAACATTGGATGAAATTTAAAAACAAAACTTATGAAAGACAAATTAATTTGTTTACAATTGGAGAAAATGCGGTAAAAACATTGTACAGACTGTCACTTTTATGCGACAACACGTTGAAAATTGGATAAGTTATGATGGATGGTGTTATAACAAAAAATAGCTGAAGATAGGTGTAAATGCACGATTAGAACGGCGCTAAATTCATATTACATTTCATCGTCTATGTGACAGCAATATTCTAATGCGTCACGGCATGTGATCACTGACCACACTGAGCATCGGTGCTGTGGCGTGACTGCATGCCGTAGATTGCTCAGTTATAAAAGCCACATATGACATGAAGGTCTTTGGTAGCTAGATTTCAAGTCATATTCAAAATGCGCGCATTTTGAAAATAATGTTGAATATTTAAAATTAAAAAAGAAGATCTAGTTTGGACGTGCGGCAACATTTGCATGTCATATGTCTGTGTATGCACAAGGATGACATAACGTACGGAGTCGAGCAACGTTGATGAAAATCGTTTGAAAGTATCTACTGGTTTCTATTTTCGTCTTGCGTGTATTTATTATATGCCATGCGAGCGAAATTAGGGGCAAGTGGGTTATTTTCCATGGTCGACATATTTTTATCACAATTTACCGTTGACAACTAAAATTAGTTTTGTATTTGTTGGCAAGGCAGTTGATCCGAAGAGCCAGATTTATGTGCAACAATAAATTACAAAACTGTATTTCAATATTTGGCATTGTTGCAAATCCGGTTTGCAATATGTAAATAGGTACTAAATACATCAAGACATGAACATGCATATATGGCGCACACTAATTATATATTAAACATTTCAGACACTGGCATTGCAAAGTTCAGTACAGCAGACATTCAACTAAAATAAAATTGTATCATCTCACGCTTTGTTGTGGTTTTTATATATATTTTCTCCCAAAAAAAATTCAAAACTCTTACTTGATCCATGTCTATGTTAGCCCAGTTTATGTACAAAGTACATTATGAATTAACATTGGTGCACTTAGCGTGTCGTTGGAAAGTTTGCATCGATAATAATAGTACCGATATGGACTGGATTGTTTCCATTGAAATAGATCTTATGGCGAGATATATTAATATCATTAAAAAAACGTTTATGTTCAGTATGAAGACGTACACTGCATTAAATACGTAGTGGTATATTGCCACCAGTTATGGACGCTTCCCACGAAATAATACTGTAAACTTCACCTGAATAAAAGATGTATGTTTTCTGAAACGCACGGCCTATGCATCAGTTTAAATCATGTGAAATAGCTGATGAAAACTGCAAAGAACAACATATCATTTGTCATAATTGATAACAAAACATAATCATTTTCAAATTCAGAGCAAACTTTTAAATTTATTCAAATTACATTTGGTCACATCGTATTTCCTCGGTGTTTTACATGAATACATAAATCTTTTTAGTATTTCAGATGTACCCGGTATACACATTTATGATTATCAATTTTGTAAGAAAATACATTTTACTCGGTAACTGAAATAATAGCCCGTCAGGTGCTCTGCTCAAAAACTATTTTAACCCATGTATTCACTCATTAGATGCTCAAAGAGCGCTAAACCCACGAACAAACGTGATTTCATTAACCTAATTCTTAAATTTACAATTAAAATGTGGCGTGGCGTGGGAAAACCGGTCTTAATGCGCAGAAGAAAAATAGGCTACGCTTCATGTTGGGTGGTGATCTTGCATTTTACTCACACTGATTTATGATTGTCAACGAGAGGATGCAGTCATTGGACGATGAATTGTTATATTACATATGTTATAGTATTCTTTCAGTTTCTTTAATACAAACGTATATAGACCAATGACTTAATAACAACTCAAGTGCGAAGTTTATGTTAACTTTATTCTAGCAATTTAATGAAAGGTATGCAAAGGCATTTGCATTTCTTTACGGCATAATTTGTCATGTACCAACAAAGACTGGATGTGCGGGCTGTCTGCATTTCTTACATGTATAGCATTTGGGCATGTAAATTAGGAATAGTCTGTTTCGTGAAATAAAAATCTGAATAATGGAACAGAATTGACTTGGGTAGGAAAAACATAATATACCGATAACGCGATAAAGTCGTATATATATATAATTTACATACGGGTTTGACACCCCAGGGGTCAACTTCCGAGCCCCTGATGCTGAGAGTGGGGCGAATGGAAACATCATTGGTCTACATCTATATGTAATGCATCTTTTGTACGCATAATTTTGGACGTAAAAAAAAAGAAATACAAACTTAAAATAACGTACCGACGGGGCATATTATCTGCTCTAAAAGTATATTGTGCCTGTTTGTTTATTCCCATTAAAACGCTTGTATAGACTTTCTGAAATGGTTTGTTGTGTATTTGTTTCGACACTATCATAAGCTTTATTTTTATTTAATAGCTTGTATCTGGCTGCTACCGCTGTGTATTGTAGTTGAGCGCTCAGCTAGCCCGATGTCTGTCCTTGTAGGCCGCATTTTACACTGATGTGACAGGTGCGCGCGCATCATAATAAAGTGGAAACCAAAATGTAATGCGAAATATTCCTGTTAAATGCAAATAAATAATGTAATAGGTAAGGTTATTATTTACTGTCATATTTGTTGCATTAACGTTAATGTAAACTAACTTTTTTAAATGATACAGTCTTCTATTTTCGAAAACAATTAATAATCTCAAGTCGAACATATTTCGGATAACTGATTCGGATGATGTTTAGTATAAAAATTAATTTTCATAAAATGTTACCATATCCGCTTAGAGTATAACTCCAGTGTAGTGTTCTTGCTTCTTTTAGCGGAGTATATACTTTTGTATGAAGACTAGTTAAATACAAATAGTGTTTTAACTTGCTGCATCTCAGTCATCGGTTTGGAAATGTGTGACGGTGAATCCATTAACAATGATTAAGGGTGGTAGGGTAGGGAATCACACCCACTAACCTGCCTGTTTTTGTGTCACCTGAAAAGGCAACATATTAGGATTAATTTTGGCGGCGGTGGCATCCCCTTTAGTTTGCGCTGACAATAACTTGAGAAGTTTTTGTGCTATTATTATGAAATTTTATGGAAGTGTTAGTAGGCATAAAATGAATGTTACTTTCGATTTTCAACATTATTGCTCTTATTATACTTGAGTTATGCCCCTTTTAGTATTAAAAAAAATCATTCAAATAAGGCTTGTGCTGACAATAACTTAACAAGTTTTTGTTCAATCTTTATGAAACTTTATGGAGGTGTTAGTAGGCATAAAAGGAAGGTCAAGTTCGGTTTTTGGCATAATTGTTTATATCGTACTTTAGTTTTTTTTATTGCCCGTCAGGAAACACATACGACTCGCTGAGTTCTAGTTCTGTTAAGCGTGTCTATGCATAAGTATTGTCTGTTATACCATTCAAAAGTACATTGTGAATCTACATGCTTCTGTAGTTTGTGTTACTGCATGAAACTATGTAAACAAACATCATACATGTTACACACTTTCAAATTATTATATGTCAGCCTTTTTGGGAAAGGGTAATGTGCTATTTCAGAATGTCTATAAGAATGACAATTTCTGTAAATACCATTGACCAATATGATTGATGTCCCTTAATAATTATGCCAGCAAATTGAGTAATAAATTAATAATATACAAACATTGTGCTGTGTGACACAGTGATGTTGTTTTTCAGAACATTGATTGCATGTCATCACCACATTGCAGACTGAAAATGAGGTGAATCATCGAAAGGAACAAAGTTGTTCATCTCGACCAAGGGTGTCAATCCCTGTAAGATCAGTCATGGCCAGGATAGTCTTCCCCTGTGACCACCCATGCTGGTGGATGATCAAGGACAGGCTGATTAGACTGAGAAAAGACTGCTTAGAGGTGCTTAACTTGCCTTTAAAGGCCTTGTTCTTAACTTAATAATATAGATCAATTGAAGCAATAAATGACCCTTTGTAATTGTATTATCCATAAGAAAAGGAATTTCCACTAATACAGTAATAAAAAAAATACTGTGTGGATATACCTTTTAAAGATTTTTTGGAAAAAATAGGGGAAAATATACACTTTTTCAGGAGGGGAATTGGGCTCAATATGGGCTGCAAAATGGTCACAATAAAAAACTGTTTACAGGTAAGATTTATTCTGTACTGAGTGATAGATTTTGAATATTTCAATTTCAGAACCATCTGGACATGCAGTCACTGGCTGTTAGACACCAGGCCATAGTGGATCTGAGCAAAGGTTCGGGTGACAGACCTCCAAAGCCCTGGTACAAGACCCCGTTTGCAGGCCTGTGCAAGTTTTTTGACCATTCGGCCCATGTTGCCGGACTGCCGAAGTTTCTTATGGAGACCTTTCCAGCGATCGTTGATCAGGCGTTGGAAATAGAAATACTGCTTCCCTCAGAAGGCATCAGCATAAGCATAAGCTCACAACAGACTGGTATTGCATTTTTAGCTTGACTATTCGAAGAATAGGTGGGCTTTCCTACTACCCCCAGCGTCCGCGTCTGCGTCTGAAGTTGGTTAAAGTTTTTATTCACATAAGTTATTCACTTGAAACTTGGGATATACCTTTGTCATCAACTCCAGTGTCAGGGGTAACTTTCCCCATAACTCTGTTTTGTATTTTGACACAGTTATGCCACTTTTTCACTTAGATTTTTTTGGTTAAAGTTTATATACAAAAGTTTTGTAACTTCAAAACTACTTAAGTTATTTACTTTAAACTTATATCTAACCTTTGTCATCAACTCCAGTGTCAGGCGCAACATTTTGCCCCTTTCCACATACATTTTCTGCTTAAAGTTAATATTCAAAAGTTTTGTAACTTCAATACTACAAAAGCTATTCACTTGAAACTTAGAATATACCTTTGTCATGAACCCCAGTATCAGGGTGAACATTCCCCATAACTCTATTTTGTATTTTAATAGAGTTATGTCCCTTTGTCACATAGATTTTCTGTTTAAAGTTTATATTCAATAGTTTTGTAACTTCAAAACTACATACATGTGTAAGTTATTCACTTGAAACTTGGAACTAACCTTTATCATCAACTCTAGTGTCAGGGTGAACATTCCCCATAACTCTTATTTTGTATTTTAATAGTATTATGTCCCTTTGTCACATTCATTTTCTGTTTAAAGTTTATATTCAATAGTTTTGTAACTTCAAAACTACATACATGTGTAAGTTATTCACTTGAAACTTGGAACTAACCTTTATCATCAACTCTAGTACCAGGGGCAACATTACCCATAACTCTATTTTGTATTTTGACAGAGTTATGCCCCATTTTCACTTATATTTTCTGTTTAAAGTTTATATTCAAAAGTTTGGTAACTTCAAAACTACATAAGTTATTCACTTGAAACTTGGAACTAACCTTTGTCATCAACTCTAGTATCAGGGGCAACATTACCCATACGTCTATTTTGTATTTTGACAGAGTTAGCCCCTTTTTCACATAGATTTTCTGGTTAAAGTTTATATTCAAAAGTTGTGTTACTTCCAAACTACTTTAGTTATTCACTTGGAACTTACCTTTCTCATCAACTGTAGTATCAGGGGCAACATTACCCATAACTCTGTTTTGTATTTTGACAGAGTTAGCCCACTTTTTACATAGACTTTGTGGTTAAAGTTTTTGTTAACAAAATTTCTAAACTATACAAGGCTTCACTTAAAAATATTGTATTTTAACACATTTATGCCCATTTCACTATCCAAATTATGTGCCAACTGAAATACTTTGAATAGTCGAGCGCGCTGTCCTCGGACAGTTCTTGTTGTTTGTAAAATCTGAATTATCAAATTACATTGAAACACTGACATATATGATTATTTACAAATTTATATTTCATGTCAAATGTTAATGCAAGTATAGCAATGTTTTTAATTAATAAAAAACACAAGGTAAGCATTTTATTTAAACAGTTTGTTTGTTTCTTTGTATTTTTTGATCGCGTTCAACAGTATTTCAGTCATATAACGGCGGTCAGTTAACCTACTCACACTTTTCCAGGGCAAGTTTAGCTGAATGGCCATAGAAATTATTTCATGAACAATCCCCACCCATGTTATGTGGCCAAGTTAAAGTTGATAATTATACAATTAATCATTTACATTTCAGCTGTAAGAAGTGAAATTTCAAGGCCGTTATGTTGGTCAATAGTTGCTTGTGCTTTTCTCTGTCTCTTCCCAAACGAGGAGCGTGGTTTTAATGCCAAACTGGGGACGATCAACTTTAGCAAGTTCTTTCACTTCCTGCCCATGTGAGTTTCGTTTCTAAATGTTTGAATAAATAGTTCTATGCTGCAGACAATTCTTAGGATGATATCTAGGCCCGTATTCACCAACCCATTCTTAGACTTAAGAATAAAGAATAGACTTAGACTCAAGAATTAATACAAGCACATTGTCAAATATACAAGGTAACAATGTTGCATATGTCATTAGTAAATCATTCTAAATAAAGAATTCTGAAATAAGTGTTGATAAATACCGAATAAAATTCAAATTAACATCCTTTTTAAAACAAAACAGTTTTAAGAATATTCTTTGTTCTTAAGTCTAAAGTCAAAGAATCGGTTGGTGAATACAGGCCCTGATTTATGTTTTGACAAGGACTTTCTGCACAAAAGTAACTAAAAGATAGCAAGAAGATTGAGAAG
This sequence comes from Congeria kusceri, assembly GCA_027627225.1. Lineage (NCBI taxonomy): Eukaryota > Metazoa > Mollusca > Bivalvia > Myida > Dreissenidae > Congeria > Congeria kusceri. The sequence continues at coordinate 35,132,945 of CM051029.1, read as the reverse complement.
AATGAGTTACTAGTAAAATAGTTTGTACTCAAATTAGAATTGTAATTCCATTTTGATTTCCTACATCACTTCCATATGAGCATTTTTACTCATGTATCAAAAAGATAAAAGTTGGTGTAGTTTTAAATTTTCATACTTAAATGAAGTTTATACAATTAGTAAAAGTGAACTTATAACATCGTTGCTCTTTTGTGTAAATTTTTGTGTAAATTATGTTCACTGTCAGGTAATGCATGTATCCAAATAAAATGACGATACATTACTCAGTTAATTTGAAATTGGAATATGATAAATATGCATAGATATTTTTATTTCAGGCCCTCACAGTGCGCCAAGCTGCAGTGTATTTTAAACTTCTTCGAGAGGGTAAAAGCAGAGAGGGACCGACATACTGGCAGTCTTGTCTTTACGAGACAGGTAAGTGAAGGTTACAGTCTGCTGATGTGCAGTTAAGCCGTATGCCATGCCCATACAGTCTCTGGAAAGTCCCAAAAATACTGGCCACGAGGTCTGGTGACCTCTTTATTATTACTGGCCTAAACTATCAAAACTATTTAGCTAGGAAGTATGTTCCTAAGCAGAATTTTTTATCAGCCAGTGTTCTGGTAATTTTTCCTGGTCCTCGTACAGTTTTACCGGTTGTGTCCGAGGTCTGACAAACTTTCATGCAGACTGTGCAGCACAGCCATAGGATGTACATGCGTTACGATGGGAAAACAATAAACAGCATGTACATGTAGTATTGTCAGCTTTATTTTTCATGAAGCTTGTTATGAAAACTAACTAACTGAATATGTAACCTCTTCTGTAATTATGGGGGTCCAAATATCCAGACATTGACATATTCTTTTGTTAAAAGCCTTGGACATTTTTTAACTAGGTGAAAAAATTTGGCTTGTTTGATAATAATTTTTTGCTTTTTATCATCCTTGTTATTTATTTGTTTATTTATATTTTCTGCCAAGGTTACAAATGTCCCATAACATTTACATGCTGCAAAATCCTGTAGGTGGAGTTTCTCATAAAAATCTATATTAACCAATTAAAACGCAGAGTTATTTACGTTTGCCAGTTAGGTCATTGATCAGCCAGTTGGCGTTATATACATGTATCTACACATTAGTAAGTGTATACATGTATGCATTCATGTTTTCTGTTATTCAGCAACTAAAATTGTCTATTTTCCAGGTGATAAAGCATGAAGAGTTGCCCACCCTGGACACGTGGCTCAACTGTTCCAGCCCCCTGTGCCCGGTGGTCGTACACGAGGAGGGACTGATAGAGGACGCTGGCTGCAATACCATTGAGGTAGGGGTGGTGTCAGCCACAGGTTTGTTCGGTTGTATGTTAATTAAGGCTCGAGTTAGAGATAACCCAAATGACCACCATGTATTTAATATTACTAACGAGAATATATTGTACCTTAAAAGCCACAAGGTGTGTGCAAATAAGGCTGATAGCACCTTCTGGCTTTCAAGGGACTATATTTGAGGTTCACAATAGTGCAAAAACGAATGTTTTCACTGGACAAGTCCTTAAATGTATTAATGTGTACTAAATGAAAGGGACCTGTTCACCGATTGGCTAATTGACAATTTTCAAATTTTTTGTCCCAGATCCCAATAGGAAAAATACATTATATAGAATAGAAACGAGCAATATAACACTTCTGACTAAGAAATATATAGAAAATATAGTGTTGTTTATAAATTATCATCAAATTAAATGGATAAATGTATAAAGCGTTTGTAATACTTCTCATCGGTAGTTAGGAAAACACATGCATTGACTACATAGCATTGAAAATACACGATCTGTCAGTAATTCAGAATGGCAAAATGGTTAGAGCAGCAGATTTTTTATCCTCAAGATCGTAGGTTCGAGCCCCGGACGAAGACATTTTTTTTTGCAGTTAAGACAGTTAACAACATTCTTCAAAAATACGTAAAATCTGTGAACAAGTCCCTTTTCATATACAACAGGGTGAAATGAACAGAACCAGTAGATACTTTTGCATTAAGTCGGTCTCTTTTGTTCTAGGTCGATTTTGCAAACCGACACGTCGGAGGTGGTGTACTCAGCAAAGGTCGTGTACAAGAAGAGATCCGATTCACAGTGTGCCCTGAACTGCTGGTCTCGATTCTGTTTATGGAGGAAATGGACGAGAATGAGGCAATCATTATCAGCGGCTTTGAGCAGTTTTCTACAACATGCGGTTACGCTGCGGGTCTTGAGTTTGTGGGTGTTTACGATGACAATGCAACAGTGAGTGGAAACGGCTGTTTGAAACACGTTCTTATGCAGTTCAGACCGTACAACTTTGTTACTCTTATACACAGCGTTTTTTCTCACCACTTTGGGAATGGTACCGGTACCGGTCAAATTGGGAAAATTAGCGGCGTTTTCAGCCAAATTGGGAATTTTACCACTTTCATTAAAAACTGTTGAAAAGGATGTACAAACAGCTAGTTACAAAAAAAAAAACTAGACTATTTGTTCCATATATATTTTAACTTGCATTCAACTCTGACTATGGTTTTATATGCCGTGCTTGTGGGTATCAACCTGCACAACTTGCCCAAGAGACACAAGTTTGCTCATGGACTCGACACTGACAATGCCTGTGTCAATGTTTGACAGAACATAAACAAAATTACTAGTATCTTCCGCCATTAATGACTGTTGTGGATCCATACTTTCTGCTTTGCCATAAAAGCCATAGCTAGATAAAGGATTGCATCTCTGAATGTTTTTTTTTTGGATAGTATTCATATTATGAATTGCCATGTCTCATCAATGACACTCGCGAAAACGCATTACAGTTCAGCTGGTTCCATTCTCGCACGCAATGTATAACTGATAACAGTAACCAATCGAAACAGCACCACCAAACCTTGTAGCGGTTACTTCCCCTAGCTGTTAACAGTAACTGATTTGAGCTGTGCGTGGAGGTTTACGCTTGGGTAAAACAAAAGTACAATACAGGAGCATCGCCGATCTTTTCAGGGTCTTTATTTTGGGATTTTGGGAATTTTTTAACTTCAAATTGGGAAAAATGGTCAGAAAATCGGATTGGGAATGGTACCGTTTTCCGGTACCGACTTTATATAGAGGAAAAACGCTGATACATGAAACTCGTATGTATCAAGCATATTCATTGGTCAAAATTTTGAGCTAAGCTATGTTTGAGACTGTGACATTCATAAAAACATACTCTTAATCTTAAATATATGCCAAAGAAAATTAAATCTCATAATTTAGTATGTAATCAGCATTTTTATTCCGTCAATATTCTAAGCTGAGTCCAAGTAAAAGATGAACAGCCTGCAGTGTTTTGCCATGGTGAGTTAAATGTGGTTCAATAAAGCTGTCAACCAATTCCTATATTCCTTTATTTTTTATATTTTGTTAAACCTCCCATATTTCCTGTATTTTCCTATATTTAAGAACTTATTCCTATATTTTTGTAAAATTTAGTCATTCACGAGTCTGAATTTGGTCTATGAACAGTATGTCAAGAACCTATATGTTGATTTATTTAATTGCTGGCTTCGCTGGCATCAAACTTAAGTCATAGCATGCATGTTTCCATTACCAATTGATTAGCTTGAACATTTTTAGCACATGTTTTGTTCAATAAAATCACAAGCTGTAAGATCCCATATTATCCTTATAATGAAGTATTTTTACTATAAAATTTCTACACTATTATTTTGTCCAAATTTTTTTTATTTTCTAGGGAACTTAGTTGACGGCCTGTCAGGAGCATTATTTTCCCTAAACATGCAAACACAAATACAGGCCTTTTTCTGACCTTTTGGGGAAAAAGTACCTTGGTTTAATTGGGAAATTCACAACGTAAAATTTTCAAAATTGGGAAAAATTTGTTTCATTAAATCGTAAGTATAATGAAGAAATGTACAGTCTTACTTAAATCAATAAATAAGAATTTAATAGCACTAATAATTTTATTTTAACTCTTAATTGTGATAAATACCTAAGCAAGCTATGTAACCAAGAGTTTGTATTCATATGCATGTCTCATTACTTATAAGTATGTGTATATTTCTAAAAAAGCATCACCAAATCTGACCAACTTCACCAAAATAAAATTGTGGGATCTACTGTCTACATGATTTAGTTTTAATGATGTGTTAATAAACATTGTGTAGTGCTAACACTATGTAGGTCACGAAAATGTGTGATAACTTGAAAAAAAAATCTTTATATTTAAATCCTTCCATTAACTGACACTTGTGTAAATAACAAAAGATTTGCCCATAATTCATGTTTAATTTCATCATGATAGAGGACAGACAAATAGGTTTTGTTTGTGTTACCCATTTTATTACACATATTAGAGTGTTCTCCCCTTGTAAGCAATGTCAACTATAAAATTAGAGTATATCCAAATGTAAAGCCAGTGCTGTAATGTAATGAAAAATCGCGTTTTCACTTTCATTTTCGAAAAAAAACAACATATTTTTTTGCAATTGGGAATGTTTGGGTCAGAATTGGGAAAAATTCTGCATATTTGGCATTGGGAACGGGTCCGACTATCGGAGCTGTGAGAGCAGTAGAAGAAGGCCTGAAATATGATGCACCAATAACAGAAAGTTCATTATGCATGTTTATTTGTGTTTCCTACAGGCTGATGAACATGGGAACCTAAGGAGGACCCTGTGTGCTATCGATGCCGTGTCTTACAGGGCCGATGACAGGTGGGGTAACGGGGAGGGCGTCGTCAGCAGACAGTACATGGACAGATGGGTGCTGAGAGATCTCAACAAGGCGTTTGTCGGTTGGTCAAACTTGATACTCAATTTCAAGTACTCAATTAAAACACTGTGTACTCAATCATTAAAAAAAAAGGGGTAATACTCAGTTCTGGCAAAACCCTTATCCGTTACTCTGTGAATGGCTTAGGTATGTTGGTACTTGATGGTGAGAAATTTTACCCCAGATCAGTTTGAATGTTGTCTGAATGTTGCATCTGAATGTTACAGAGTGTAGGCTGTAGATGCCAACTGCAGGGACACTTACTGTGAATCTTATGTGGCCCAAACTGTGACATAAAAGCCATTTCAGCTATGTTTTGTTTAATGATAATAATTGAAAATCTGTAAACAAGTCACATGTACACATATGTACGGTCTTTTTTGTTTTGGTTGCAGTGCCTTGTTAATTTATTGGTTGCCTAGTGTCGGTCGGTCGGTAGACCACTTTCGTTTCCGAAGTTCAACAGTTTTCTTCTGATCTTCACCAAACTTAATGAAAATGTTATTATAATATGTGGCATAATATCTAGGTCAAGTTTGATAATTAGCCAAATCGCCCAAGTACTTGCAGAGTTATGGCCCTTGAATTATCTAAAATTGGCCCTTTTAGGCATTTCTGTTCTGTATGTTTTCATCCAATCTTCACCAAACTTCACGGAAATGTTTGTAATAATAATACCTAGGTCAAGTCCAACAATGTTCATCTGCTCTTCACCAAACTTGATGAACATGTTTGTGGGCATAATATTTTGGCCAAATGGCCAGGAATTGTAGAGTTATGGCCCTTGAATTATCTAAAATTGGGCTTTTTAGCCATTTCCGTTCTCTATGTCCGACAGTTCATAGAAAATCTTCACCAAACTTGGTGAATATTTGTGTAGGCCTATTATCTCGGTTAAGTTTGATAATCAACCAAATCGCCCCAGTAATGATGGAGTTATGGCCCTTGATTATCTAAAATTAGCCTTTTTAGCTATTTTAACCTAGAAAGGGCATAACTGTTTTACAAACAGCTTTTGTTAGTTTTTATTTCAACAGTTATTCGTAAAGGGAGTGTTTTGTAAGAAAAAGAGAGTTCACACAGAGCATCCCCGGCTTAAAAATGTCCTAGCCAAATTTACCATACTTTGTTGAAATCTTAAACATTTTGGATATGTTATAGGGCTTTATGTAGAAAAAGTTGTAGCTTAATGGGAATTTCTTTTGCCAAATGGGGTAATGTGTAGTCGTTGACTACTTAAAACATAATTAACGGCTAACTGTTGGTTATTGCGGTAATAACCAACGGTTTGGAGTTCTGATGGGTAGGAATTAATCCACGAGGGCGGTAGCCCGAGTGGTTTGATAACAAGCATCAGAACGACAAAACGTTGGTTATTACCGCAATTACCAACTGTTACCCGTTAAATATTTCGATTCTAACACGATCTCATATAAAATTCTTATTTTTAAAGGTTATGAATGAGAACTAGATCTATATTTATCTATACTCCGCCCAATGAGAACTAGATCTATATTTATCTATACTCCGCCCAATGAGAACTAGATCTATATTTATCTATACTCCGCCCATTGAGAACTAGATCTATATTTATCTATACTCCGCCCATTGAGAACTAGATCTATATTTATCTATACTCCGCCCAATGAGAACTAGATCTATATTTATCTATACTCCGCCCAATGAGAACTAGATCTATATTTATCTATACTCCGCCCAATGAGAACTAGATCTATATTTATCTATACTCCGCCCAATGAGAACTAGATCTATATTTATCTATACTCCGCCCAATGAGAACTAGATCTATATTTATCTATACTCCGCCCATTTTCAGTGAAGAGAATTCACACGTGCGTTTTAGTGACGTCAATAAATCATAACAATTCAAAATGACGTCAGCTTTTTTGATAAACATTGAGCGAATGACGTCATACTTATCGATATAATACAGTGAAAATATGATGCTAAAATGCGCAAAAATAAAAGCATTTTTTATATTAACAAAACGTAAACGTTTTTGTGAACTTAAGTATAAATTGTGTAGTACAAGTGTGGTTTTATTGTGCTACATAGTGCAGAAAATGATTTGTTTGTCACAATTTGCTATCGCACGTTTAAGCACGTGCATTTTATGGAACAATTTCTTCGAATTTCCGGAACTATTTTCAAAACATTAGGCTCCGCCCATTATTTGTTGCAGAATAACCCACAGTTATTTTCCTTCTTTATCTATGCACCACTAGCTGCGAGCCGTGGTAGAATTGATGATACGCTATGGGATTTATAACCACGCCTACCTAGGATAAAATCCGACAAACACCATTGACAGTATACAAATGTTTTTACAAGCCATGTCCGTCAAACAATGAAGTGCAAGCTTTCTGACACATTGTCAATAAAATCTCATCGTAAGGTCAATTAGGCGAATGGCAGAGTGAGCCCTGTCTCATATTTTGAAAATGAATAGCTGTCAATCAAGCTGTCTGTTGCAGGTTTCTGTACACCCTTCACAATCCCTGATGAGACCAGCTTCTCCCCAGAAGAGCACTATTTCACTCCAGATGACTCGTTGCATGGTATGGTGTAAGGCTATGATACTAACTTAATACAGCGACAACATCATCAGCAGACATTTTGTAATGATTTATTTAAGAAACAATCTTCGATTAAGCGTTGTTTATGAATGATGTCAGAATTGGAACTACATTTTTGCATTGTTTATTGGTGGTTTTGCAACAATAAATGTGTTCTTTTTCTATAGAACAATCTGGGCGTGTCATGTTAGAATTATTAACTGACAGTGCCTATAGTTGTGGCTTGGATTGTAATAATAATTGAAAATAATTAATATTGTATATAAAAATGTAAATATTTCAAAACTTATCTGTGTTTGAAGGCCCTTGTTGGTTAAATATCATTCCTACACTTAGCGTTGGTAGTCCAAAAATCCATATTGTTCTAATTCCAAGTTTCAAACTAGATTACTCTGCCTTTCTGTTTGTCTAAGGTTTTTTGTTATTTACCACCGAAATATAAATTGATAATTGGTCAGTTCAATCCATGATTGACAAGTAGAAGCTAGTCAATTAAGCTATGATTATGTTTGTAGGTAAAGAGCAGTTTGCTTAAACAAAGTTTATTTGCTTTACAGCGGAACCCCATCTAGAACTCTATGAGCAGTTTGCAGAGAATTTAGTGGCATCTCTCCTCGCACAAGGCCTGACTGATGCCTTCAGGCATGTTCAGGACAAAGGATCAAGCAGAGCCACAGGTCAGTTTTTAGCCTGACTATTCACCGATGCTCTGGTTAATGTTTGCTTGCAACAAGTTCATATCTCTATATATACTACAGATATTCAGTTAAAACTTCACATATGTCTTCAGGTTTATTATATACGGTCACAGGCTGGTCACTGGACAAGGTCCATAACTGTGGCCTGCATTTTAGCAGAATTATGCCCCTTTTTTACTCATAAATATTCAGGTTAAACTTTGCATGCAAGTACATATCTCAGTAACTACAACAGATATTCAGTTGAAACTGCACACGTGTCTTCGGTGTCATTATATACATGTAAGGGCTTTGACTAAGGCCCATAACTCTGACAAAGATGTATGAACCGTCGAGCACGCTGTCCTGAGACAGCTGTTGTTAAAATTGTTAGCAAAGTTATTAAAACTATAATAAAAACTACATTAACATCATGTTCATTAACAACAATACCTACATGTATCATCTATTGAACCAAATCTTGTTTTCTTTTCTTTCTTTTTTTTTAACTTTCAGTTTTCAAACTTGCAAGATTAATTATATCAATCACAACAACAGAAACATTCTATCATCGACAAAGAAACCAAACAAAAACAACAACAACAAAAATAATATACATAAAAAAAACACATTTCAGACTCATCTAGCCATTGCCAGTTTTCAAAATTGTAACAGTTGTTATGTCAATAACAACAACTGGAACATTCTATCATCAACAAAAACTACAACAAAAATAATAACAACACTTCTTTACGTTCCAGAAATTACTTTTCAGTCTCACCTAGCTGTTGCCAGTCTTCAAAATTGTAAGAAAAGTTATTATATCAATAAGAACGGAAACATTTATCATCAGCCTCAACAAAAATCACAACAACAAGACTAATTTACATTCCAAATAATCTTACTTTGTCTGTTTTCAAAATTGTAAGAACAGTTGTTACATCAATAACAACAACAGAAACATTTTGTCTTCGATATCAATAAAAAAACACAACAAAAAGAACAATGGCAACAATTATTTATGTTCAAAATCACATTTCAGTCTCACTTAGCTTTCTCGAGTTACCAGAATTAAAAGATGTTGTTAAATATTAATATACTAATAACAACAACATAAACCTATTCTATCATGAACATCAACAACAACAATAACAACACTTCTTTACGTTCCAGATAATCACATTTCAGTCCTGCTTACCTGTCTCCTGGGCTGGTATTCACAAAGCTCCTAAGGGAAATCTTAACTTAGGATGTACTTAAGTGAAAATTTCAGATCAAATTTTCTATGTGAAATCCAATAATTTATGTACAGAGAAGTCTGCATTACTAAACATATAAGCAATATTTACAAGTTTACAACATTTTAATGTTAAATGACCTATATATGAAACTGCCAGAGACTTAAGGAATTTGCTGAATTTAAGGAATTTACTGAAGTTTCCCTAAGGAGCTTTGTATAATACGGGCCCTGGGCTCAAAATTTTGAGAAAAGAAATTATATCAATAACAACAGAAACATCCTATCATCAACATAAAAAAACAGCAACTGATAACATGTAAAGGTTGCAGTGGTGTCATGAATATGGTGTCCACCTTGTGATGAGGGGCCATCTCCGCAAAGCTCCTAAGGAAAATCTTAACTTAAGTCATATTTAAGAGAAAATTGCAAATACATTTTTCATTGTGGGAATAAATATATTTATATCTGAAATATGGTAAAATAAGAAGCATTTGTTGATTCTTTACCAGCTTAAAACCATTTAAGACAAAATAAACCTGCCTCGGACTTGCAGAATTTTATGATTTTAAGAAATTTGCTTAAGTCTTCACTAAGGGCCTTTGTGAATATGGGCCCAGAAATCTGTGAGTTTGATCACTGTTAGGTGCGTTTCAAATGATGTTTCTCAAAAGAAGCCAAGCACTGGTTAGACTCAGGAAACAGGAAGTGTCTAATGGCTTTCAACTTAATCAATCTTTTGTTATAACATTTTTATTTCTGAAATCAAACATTTTTACAGACATATTTACAAACATATAACATTTTGCAAATTGTGCTACAACAAACATGATTGATCACGGTTAAGATTTCAGAAAAATATGTTGTTTTTTTAAAGAGGATATGAAAAAAAAAAATTGGTGGGTTCATACGGATGTATTTTTGAAAAAGTTGCTCCACCTTTGCCTTAAAAGCTCATGTGTGTAATTAATGTGTGATATTATTAGCTCTATTTTCAGTCTATGTGTTACGTAGCTCAAGTATTGGTTAAATTTCACATTTGCATTTAAAAATAAAATACTTTGCTAACAGTATAATGAAATTAATGGCCATATGATTCCTTTCATGTGTGCTTTTTAAGTTACAGAAAGAAATAGTTTCAAAAGTAAGATTGATGTTGTTTTCAACCAATCTTTAATAATAAGTTTAAAACTAATATATGTCCTCACATTTCAGTCTCGCCTAGCTGTCCTGATTTCTTGCCACATGACTGTGTACATAACCAGCGCCATTCAAGCATGGACCACCTTGATGTGGGATTCCGAGAGTGGTTTGCCCAGTACAGACGACGAAGCTCAAACTTGAGCGATCTTAGCTCGCGGAGGAGTAGTTATGACGTAGCGTCCAGGCGCAGCAGCGCGTGCAGCCAGCGAGGCTACAGCTCGGAGTTCAGCTCTGAGTTCGAGGAGTATTATGACAACTTTCAGAATCAGGACCCAAGGTTCAAGTACCATACGATCAAGGAGGAAGTAGGATCTGCGGCAGTGTTGGAATTTGCTGCCAGTCTGGCAGCCAGCTTGGTACATGAGGGAACCATTGAGGCCTCGGTTCTGCATCCTTCCCCTCATGGTTTCCATGAATGCTTGAGTGATGACAATGGTTACGAGCGACCCACTCCCGTTAGACTTTCATCAGTCAGTGCACCGGATACGCTGGTAAACCCAAGCGAGGAAGAGCAAGAGTTTGATATGAATGAGGAATGTGTGCGGAACTATGTGCACAATTTGTTTGACGAGCTCTGGCCATTTCTGAGTGACGAGGATGAGTTTCATATTCCAGAGCATGACACGAGTATATGCAATGAGATAAGGAATGAAATCAGAAAAGGTTGTGCTGTGAGTGCAGATACACCCGAGGTTGGTGATCGGAAACCATTGGATACCATTGAAGTCAAGGATTGTAACAATAAAGTTGAAGTTCATGTCGCCTCTTTGGATGATAATTGTTGTGTTATCAGTGAAATGAATGGTGCTGAAAACATTGAAGTTGATGAAGAAATTTTGTTGGCTGTAGCTGATAGAATTGTAACGATAGCATTTCAAGAAGCCCTCGTTGAATATAAGTGTACATTGAATGTTCAAAACCATCATATGTTTCATTGTGTTTCTGAAAGTAGCCAATCGGATCATTCCATGGATATGAAGGACCAATCAGAATCAAGCTGCAGTGACACTAGTAGCCAATCAGAAATCAGGTTACAAAACTTTACATCTGCTGACCCTGCAGTACAAGTTGAAGAAAAAATGGTTTCTGGGCTGTTTAGCAAGAATCAACTTGTTACAACCAAACCAGATTCAAAAATCGATAACCAACTTTTGTCCAATAGCGATTTCTATTTAAATAACAGTGAATTTAATGTTGACCAATCCGAGTCTTTGTTACATACTGATGTACGTATGGACAGCCAATCACTGGCAATGTTACAAACCGCTGACTGTGATACTAGTGAGAAGGCTGAAAGCGATAACACAATTCCATTAAACCATTCCAGCCAGCTAAGTGATAACTTAACAGAGACCCAAAGAGAAATCTATAACAAACTTGCAGATAGAATTCTCACAGGCGGTCTGTGTTTTACTAGTGGAAAAACTTTACCGAAGTGCAATTTAGGTAGATCTGGCTCAGCGTCAAGTTCAAATGCTGCTGATTCAATGCCAAAAAGTGTTGTGGATCTTCCAGCATGTGATAAAAGATTGTCTAGTCATGATGAATCAAAATTAGGACTAAGTGTTGATCTTGATGTTTCACAGGTTCAAAACAGTTCATCATCGTCATGTCATTCGTTTTCTCATGAATATTTGACTGTAAGTGATGGAACACAATCAAAGATTGTGACCCAAAGAAATGATGGGAATGATCCTGGATTGAGAACAGTTGTTAGCAGTTCACCACCCATGAATAAAAATTTGAACAGCTATGTATTAACTGTAAAATGTGGACCTACTGAAAATAAAAATGTTAGAAAGACGTCTCAAAAGAACAGTGCAACGTCTGATGCTTTGAGAAGCAAACAGTCCAGTTCTAGCCGTGAAACTGCAAGCTCAGAAAGTTCTTCCAAACTTGGTGCTGTTGGCGGAGTGCCAAAAACGCAGCTACGGGCCAATAAAACAACTCAATCTGTTGCAGCAAAAACAAAGTCACAAAGCAAGGTAAAAACTAAACCAGGTTACCCGTTCATGACGGGAAACAAGAAGAATTATGATCAGTTTGCGAATTGTCTGTCTCGAGATCTCTTGACCAATGCGTTCCTACAGGTCCAAGAACATCAGGAGCTTGTGTCGTACCCGAGGAGAAGTAGTGAGCCCATGCAGATTTCAAACGATGCTGCTTTGCAAAGACTTGAACATTCCATTCATCACAGGTATAGACATTTTTCTGGTCTTGGTTTTGAAAGAAAAGAATATCTGTGGCAATATGTTGAACCTTACATGAACAAATTTGGTGTAATACAGTTTTTATAGTTCACAAACATTTGTAAAACACATGCAAACGCATAATTTGGTGTTTAATATCACCAATTATTGCCCCTTTCTTAAGTTTTTTTGTGTTGTAAAAGTTTTTTGTGTGTTGTAAAACCTGTTTCACAATTACACTACTTGACAGTGACAAGTTTACGCTTTGGTACCTGTCTGCTGTCCTGTAATCGACGCATCATGACTTTACTAGGCCTACAAATCAGTTAACAAGTTCAGACCATCTGGCATCAATTGCTAATCGCTCAGAATTATTCTGTTTAAAAATTAATTATTGGTACCAAAATATTGTTTTATAAGAAATGATTAAATATTATGTATTATCATTATAATTACATAACCCAATAATAATAATAATAATTATTATTATTATTATCATGATGATTATTTTATTTATCACTGTCATATATTGTATAAATCGAGGGTTGAGCGTGAAACTATTGTATCTGATATATGTTAAGCAGATACAATAGTTTCATGCTTAACCCTCGAAATGTATCAATTGTAAAAATTCCATTCCCTCTCGCGTGTCACATACTTAACCTTTATTTCTTTTCTATTTGGGACTCCTACATTTTAGGGGGAAGGAGTCCCAGGACTCCTATTTTAAAATCCTAGTGAGATCCCTGATACTGTTTAGTTTAGTATCCAGTTGTTAAGCTTTCAGATATGCAGCTTTCAAAGTTTTAGCTTCTGTTATAAAATCTTAACAGCAAACTTGGAAGAATAAGGCAGTGTTTTTTTTTCATGTTAAGGGGAAAGGTGGCGGGGTCCTTCAGATGGGGAATTTTACGGCAAAAGGAGAATTATTTTTTTTTAGAAAAGCATTATTAGATGTTTATATTCTACTTTGTTATAAAACATTAATCAATGGCTTTGCTACAAATGATAACTTAGATTGTGCACTTGGGTTGATAAAAAAAATGCTGGGATTGTTTACGAAAATGCCTGTTAGTCAATTTTTGTCCGATTTTGGTCAAATTTTTTTCAAAATAAAGTTTACATTCTGAGGGGAATTTTAATGCAAATATAGGGGAAAAATATATACTTTTTTAGAAGGGAAATAGGGCCGAATTTCGGCCCCAAATTAGCCCTAAAGAAACACTGTAAGGCCAAAACAAAATAAATTGCGTGTTTTGGGCTACGGTCTCAAATAAAGTTAGGTAGGGTCGGGTGAGTTGTTTTTTTGCCTTTCTTTTTTTTTTTAAAGACACATTTCGTTAAAAAAACATATAAAATCTGACCAATGCTGATTTCACGAAAAAAACAATCATCAAAAAAATTTAGAGGCGTTTTTTTTTTTTCGCTAGATAGGGTCGTGGTGCCCAAAACACAAATAATTTTTTTGGCCTAAACACTAATATGGCAAGATATGGCCAAGTACTGAATAATCAGGCTTGTGTTTCTTCCTACTTTCAGTCAGATAATTTTCTCCTTTTCAATGCCAGTTTTAATAAAGGAATTCTGCTTGAATTAAAAGTTTCAGTGAATCCTTAATATGTAGAGTTTTATTTGCCTCCCCTGAAATGTTTTATAAATCACACCCCTGATGATTCACTCTGAAATTAGCAGTTTGGCCCATCAAGTCCATATTTTTATATTATAACTTGAGATGTTACAAGCCAGCCAAATCTAGAAGATAAATACATTAATCTTCCATAAATCCTTGATAAAACATTAACAATTCAGCGAAATCTGCCATTGTTTTTACTGTTTAACCAAGGCCAGATCATTTGATGTGATTTTGACCTACAATAATTCGACAATGTAGGAATGGTCCGCAAGGGCAAAAGAGCAAGACTGATGAGGACATATCGCAGATGGACTGGGACGTATCACACCAGTTTAACTCTCGACCCTCCTGTGGATTCAGAGACCCTGTGCTGTCCAGGTCAGTTACACAGAATTATTATTATGTATATATTATGTAATAATTATGTCTGTGATAGACATTCCTAGTTACATGTAGTTGTTGACTTTCCTAGTAAGTGCTGAGCTTTCCTGTACGTACTGGACTTCCCTATAGTAAGTGGTGGAGTTTCCTAGTAAGTGCTAGGATTTCCTAGTAAGTACTGGAGTTTCGTAATAATTGGTAAGTTCTGGACTTACCTACATGTAGTAAATGCTGAAACTTTCTAGTCATTGCAAGGTATTTCTAATAAGTGCTGGACTTACCTAGTAGGTGTTGAAACTTCGTAGTGATTGCTAGACATTTCTAGTAAGTGATGCTGTTAACAAGTACAGGTTGGGATTTGCTAGTAAGTACTGGACTTTCCTAGTATGTAATTGGGTGTCCTAGTAAGTGGTGGGCTTCCTTAGTAATTAATGGACTTTCCTAGCAAATTATGGACTTTGCCATTATATGTTGGACTTCCCTGGTAAATGCTTGATTTCCTTGTACGTAATGGACTTACCTAGTAATTGGTAAATTCCTCGTTAGTGGTGGACTTACTACTCCATGTTGATCTTTAGTTTTTTTGCTATTGTTCATAATTTGCCCATTATTGTGTAGATGAATTTCTCTACTGTATTTCTCTGTAAGTGCATTTGACGTTTTTTCAGTATAACTTATTTATGTGTTGTGTTCATTTCATTTTATTTAATTAATTTAATAAGTTTAATTCAATGAGTTACTTCACTGTCTTCATTTAGAATATTTTAACGAATTTTCAGATTTGCTGAAGAACTAATGAAGGCCAATGTATCAGTACCACCGCTGAAACTTCTCGGTGCAGACGCCATCAGCATTAGCAGTTCCAGCCAATCGGTTTGCAGCACTCTCAGCTCGTTCAGAGACCCCCTGCTGGCTTCATTCGAGGAAGAATTGCTGGTTTCTAGTGCTAAATCCCTCAGTGGTGCTAAAACAAAGACATCTTGGTCCAAAATGAAAAACGTCGTCTCTTCCCGACATGTCGGCATCAATCACAAGCACGAAAATAACTTGAAGAGCCAAGGAAGTGCAAGAAATAATCAGGGAGGAAATTTGAAGAGCCCCAACAACAAGGGGGTAAGAAGCAACAGCCACGAAATGAATACAGACCAGAGGCAGAAGGTCACAATTAATGTATCAAGAAACAGTGAAACAAGTGTCGTGTCATCCAGTTCAATGAACTCTAATAATAACAGTACCGGTTTCCTCAACATATCCGACCTGGCAGATTCTTTGGCCCTGACTATTCTGTGTGAAGCGGTCACATGTGCAGCACATGGCAATACGAGTGACCCTCAATACTGGTTCATCGAAAGCAACTTGTACGGAGAGATTCTTGCCAAGAACATTATGGATGCGGTCTTTGGGACTCTAAAAAGTGTGGGGTTCGCTGGGGGAGTGGAGCAGGGCAACAAGATTGTGACCTTTAAAGAAACTGGGTGCAAAGATAAGAAGTTGGAACAGAACAGCCAAGGAAAAATGGAAAGGTTAGCTTGGAAAGTGTTCTTTGCTTTAAGTTGTAGCCTTTAAATTCTTTTAGAAGGTATTTTAGCAAGTATTGTATGTGTATGTATCTCATTAAATTGTTTTATTTATTTTGTGGCATAAAAATGTATGTACTTTAACCAGGGATCATATTTTTTTAGAAAGTCATTCTTTTGGGGCATAATAATGTATACTTTAAGTCTTTAACATTGTCATAAAGTATAAATAGTGAACATTGAATTATTGAATGCTTACATTTCCATGTTTTCCATACATCTATTCTTTATTTGCAAGACAGAGGTAGCACAATAGGGGCTCATGCTGCTCTGTGACAAATTTGAATATATATCTTCACAAATTCTGTTCACCTACAACCTTTTCTTTTGAAATCTAATAATTACTCCAAATGAGCAAGACGAGATTTGGATCAAGAAAAAGTTCATCTTTGACCCATATTCGCCAACCCATTCTTAGACTTTAGAATAAAGAATTGACTTAGACTCAAGAAAACATATTAGCTGGGCCGGCTAGCTCAGTTGGTAGAGCGCTGGAGTACAAATCCGAGGATCGCGGGTTCGATTCCCAGCCCGGCCACATAACTTGTGTGGGGATTGGTCATGACATTATTTCTACGGCCATTCCCCCCCTACCTCTGATTCAAGTAGGGCAGTTGTCAGTTACTGGCATAAGTATGTGCACTTTGTACTGGTTAACAAGCATACCCAGGAAAAGTGTGAGTAGGTTAACTGACCGCTGTTATATGACTGAAATACTGTTGAATACGGCGAACAATCCAACAAACAAAAACAAACAAAAAACAAGAAAACATACTTTTGTGTGTGTTTGCAAAGATTTTGGTTTTGCAAAAATGTTGGTTCCAATGTCGCTTATGTCATTAACAAACCATTCTAAATCAAAAATGCTATAATTGGATTTAGTGACTAGTAAGTAAGATTCAAATTAACGGACTTTTAAGAACAAACCAGTTTTAAGAATAATCTTTATTTTTAAGTCTTAAGTCTAAGAATGGGTTGGTGAATACGGGCCCAGATTGAGCCCTGACATAATTTGTTCCATATAATTTTTGCAGAGAAGGCAGTTGTTCGGAATCAACGCCCAGCTCAGGTGACTATGAGGATGCTTATGACGTACCGTATCAACAGCTGGAGGAATTTGCTGATGTGCTCGCAACAAAAGTGCTCATCAATTCTGTAGCTATTACCAGACGAGAACATCTGAGTAACCTTCGGGTATGATATCATTGTGCTAAAAAATGTTTGTTGATTTATTATTGTCATTTTCTCCAGTTATTCAAACAATCTGTTGTTGTTATACTCATGTTTCAATAAACTTATTTTGCTTCTGTTTATTAGAATATTATCAATTTTCTGATGTCATAGTCATCTTGTGTATGTTAAGTCCATCATCAGAATCCTCAGTAGTTACATTTATATACTTAAAATTAAAAGAGATAGATTGTAGATAGTGTTGTAGATATTTCTCTAACTAGTGATCTCTGTAGTATAAATCCAAAGAAACTCCCACCTAAGGGCTTTGTTGCCAGTCTCACAATGGCTAACAAAAGCGTTAAATGTGTCCAGCAACTTGTACTCAGCAGCATTCCGATTTCTTATATGTGAAAAGCAATGGGTTTTTTTTGGCAAAGGTTAGGGATGTGACCCAGGCCCAAATTTGATTTTGTGTAAAATTACCAACACAAATTTGGTACAGGCGAACAGAAAATGAATATTAAAGGTGAAAAGTCAGCTTTTGGGCATGATGCCTACATTCAGCCCATGCTATATGAAGTTGAAAAGCCCTGTAAAGGTTTCCTCATTATTTTAAAGTAAAGGAATCTTGGTTATTATTTTAGCGGAAACACGGCCGTCCCATCGCTACGGGCAACTGGGGCTGCGGCGCGTTTGGCGGTGATCCACACTTGAAATCACTCATACAGTGGATGGCAGCCAGCTACGCGGGCTGTCCCTGCATGCTTTACTACACCTTCCAGAACCATAAGATGGACAGGGTTAGTTTAAACCTATTTATTGTAGCTCGATTGCATCGAAAACCTAAGGCTTATTTAGACACTCTCAAGTCCGTTTCCTGGGTAGAACCAGTACTTGGTGTATTTGGGGGAGTTCCTGAGAAAGCTCCGAGAGTGGGTATCAAGCTCAAAACCACCGGTTTGATAGGCGGACACTATATCCACTACACCACCACGATAGGGTTAGGTTAGTACAGTGGATTCAAGCAAAACAAACATATTCCATGATTTGTATGAAGTTTGGGTGATCCAGTTAGACACGAATATGAGGCGAGTTGTAGGAAAACTGGACTTAATGCATGTGCGTAAAGTGTCGTCCCGAATTAGCCTGTGCAGTCCGCACAGGCTAATCCAGGACGGCACTTTCCGCTTTTATGGTATTTTCTGTTTCAAGGAAGTCTCTTCTAAACATAAATCCTCTGTCGGCGGAAACTCGACTCGGGGTAAATCAATGAAAGAGTATCCCACAGAAAGTACCGTCGTGGTATTGTTAAACATGTAGAACACGTGCACGGATAAACCAAGTATAAATATAGGAAACAATTAGAGTGAATAATTTATGCTACAAAGAGTTCACAATGTCAGGTTAATGTTTGTTAGCTATACAAGTAATACCAAATATAGCACATATATAAATACCACTTAATGTCACTGGGCATTAACCATTGGAGTGAACTCACTCAATAATTATGTTATATATCAGTACATGTGATTACTTTAACCCAATCCAGATATATATTTGTGTCTGCAGGACCTCATTGTGTTACATTTTTCTTATTGTTTAAGTTTATTATCTTTATTCCTGATTTGACAATCATATTAAAAGGTCAGTTTTTTGGAAAGTATCCAAATATATTGGGTTGTAGCATCAGTACTTATTATTGATGACTAATTTAACCTGACATGCTATAAAACATAAAACATAATGCACATGTTTTCCAATTTGTACAGTTCAGCATGGTTTAAAACTATTCAGATATATAAAACAGACTCTGTGTTGATAAACTGTTTACATAGTTGACATTATCGTATTTAGAAAATCCTGTTAAATCTATCGTAATAATAACATTACAATGAGGAACATTGTTTTATTTAATTGTTTACGATGTACAAGGAAAATATTTTTTGCCCAATGCCAATTTGGAGGCTTTAAAAAAATGAAAATCATTATTTTAAGCTGGTTTAACACCATAGAGGCTTTAACAAACGAAAATCATTATTTTGACATAGTTAGCACTATGGAGGCCGGGCCCGGTTAGCTCAGTTTGTATAGCGCTGGACTGTCAATCCAAGGATCTTGAGTTCGAACCCCAGTCTGGCCACATAACTTGTGTGGAGATTTGCTATGAAATTATTGCTACGGCCATTCTGTTCCAACCTCTGATACAAGTAGGGCAGTTGTCAGTTACTGGCATAAGTATGTGCACTTTGTACTGGTAAACCGCTGTGACATGACGAAAATACTGTTAAAAATGGCGAAAAATCCAAAACAAATAAACAAACACGCTTTATAAAAAAATTATTTACTTTAGTTTCAGGATGTGGCCGATATCATACTACAGAGAGGCTGGGACGTGTCGAAGTTGATGCAGGTGGTTCGCCGTTACTGCATGACCACGAAGGATGAAATCGACACCTTCGGTGAACCTTCGCGGGAACTGTTTGATGTGATTCTTCAAGGAGAGATTTTTCCAGGCGTGTGACGTATTCGAGCATACATTGCTTATATGACATCGTAATCTTGTATTCTGTGCATTCAGTGAATGTTTAAAGTTAAGTGTTTTCCATGCAGCTTGAAATGACAGAGAACGTGCATTAACTCTGTGAATATAATTCAGATAGGAGTCAAAGTGATGGTATTAATTGTTTTGTGTTTTTTACCAAGTATTGGTTGATTGTTATGAACAAAAGTTGTGAAGTCACAATGTTTGATATTCTTTTGTACCTATTCAGTACCAATGGATATTAAAACAATTTAAGCTAAGACTACATTACTGACACAGAGCAACAGATAAGGCGTGTATTTGCGTAAATACCCAATTCTGAAACACCATTTACTCAATTTAAAACTGAATGAGCCTCAGAACTAAATTGATGTACTGAATACTGAAAAAAGAGCCAAACAGATTGCATAAAGATTGGTCAATATTTAACTGTCCTATTGTGACAAGGAGAGTGTTCATTCAATGCGAGCTAACTATGACACGCGACCTGCAGTAATTTGATCGCATCAGTCATGCATGGTTGTAAAATGGTGGACATATTGATGGAATTTGTGTATTACAGTTTTGCTCAATTTGGGTATAACATAATTTCAAGTACTCCATTAAATCACTGATTACTCAGTTATTTTTTAAATGGTGTGTTAACACCAGTACTCAGTTGTGGCAAAATCCTTATCTGTTGCTCTGTAACAGGAGCCATTATTCAGACAACAGTAAGGGGCAGAAGAGATAGAACAATTCTGTAACCTCGTATAAAAAGGCCAGTGGTAAATCTACACGTAGTTTCAATAAAATTTACATTACATTTTCGAAGCTGATTTTGGGTGGAAAAAAGACCACTAAAAAATCACAATTTTCGAAAAAATACATGGACTGACATTTATAATTGGAAAGTAAACACTACATATTTGTTTAGGTTCATAGTACAGGTTTTTGTCAGCACAAATTAGTGTGACATTTACTGAATAAACACATGTTAAGACTTTGTTTGTTGATTCAATTTGATTGTACATGGAAACTATATCAACATATTTTGTGTACATAATTAAAGTTGAAAGATATTGTAAGAGAAAATGTACCGTGTATTTCCAGCTGGCACTAATTTAATTTTGTTTCATTTTTTCTGCCCCTTACTGTGCAAAGATGCCTGTAACATGTGGTGAAACTTATACTTTTCGCACAAAAACAATTCTCAGTACTGTGTAGTGTGTAATATCATGATGGTAACTCAAATTTGACATGTTTTGTGTAAAAAAATAAAAGAAAGTTGCGCAAAGCATATATGTCTACGTTTTCAGATTTTTGTGCTACTTTTGTTGCAATCTTTTATTGTGTTACCGGTTTTATTTTATTCTAATATTTTTACTGAATTCACCTGAGGGTGTTTTAATTACGATTAAATTGTTAGCTTATGTAAGCAGTTGCATGTCTATTATAATAAATTTATATTCTTTTGATTAAGATCAACTGGATATTTTAGTCAATTGTAAGGTTGCACATTTATTAGCATATTTTGAGATGAAGTCATATTATTACAATGTTCTGTCAGATGATGTAAGATCAGACAGTCAGACATATGTGGCTCTCTGACAGTATTTTAACTAGTCACAAACACATTTTGTTTTAATTTATCTTTTTTCAGTGAATAAATTGCAGTATTACTATAGTGTATACTTCTTGAGACATTTTATATCCAAATTCTAACAGCTTGTTCATATTTGAACAGTATTTTGTCAAATTTCGATAGTGGGAATATATTAAGCCTATATTATATTATTGTGTCTGACAGCTCATGCTTAGGTTGGTATAGTCTGTTCTGTGCAGTCTTGGACCAGTGGACCATGGCACTGTCCAGCAGAATTTTTAAGTTACCTTGACTGGCAATCTGGCAATTTAAGGTCCCTCGGTCAAAGTGAAAATGGTAACCCCTTGAGAAGAAAACAAATATTTTTCAGCAATCCATCCACCATTGGTATTGACTGCGCAATTTGGTTTACAGCCTATTTCCCACAAGATCGGTGCGTGTTCATTCTAGTTTGACATAACTGCATTGTGTAGTGTAAAATACAGTCCTTCACTAAAATATTTATAAGAGATTGAAATCTACAAATTGTGGTCCACTAAATTTTTTGGTCAGCTGGCTTGTTGGACCGCTGGTCCACTGATTTGGAATTTTAGGGTATTCATGAAGACTGTCTGTGTATAGTTTTTGCTTATTTCTTGTCAAAAGGCATCTAATGCAAGGTACTTGACATGACTGTGAAATGTTTAATTTATTTACCTATATACAATCATGTTACACTTATTGACACTGCAACAGTATTTCATGTTACACTTATTGACACTGCAACAGTATTTCATTGTTTTGTTTGTTTTTCTTGTTTGAATAAATGTGTGTGTGTGCAACCCTAACCTTCAGTAAGTTTGTGTTCCTTACTTGTTGATTTTATGTATATGTAATGTTGTGAATGTTTACCTTTAAAAGCCTGTTTTATTCTTCATTTATCCTTCTTTCCTATAGTTTCAGCCATTCCTATAGATTCGGCCATCCACAGATAAGGGGAATTAATGAATATTTCTTATAAAACTTGTGTTAGTTATTTGCATTGTGACAATTCTATCACATGAATATTGTTTTGGGTTTAAAAAATTGTGAAGTTTAGATTTTGTCACAGAAAATTAAGATTTTTAAAAGAAATTCCTAAAAATTGCTACACACTTGTGCATACGCCAAGAATTGTGTAAACATTCATTTTCAAACAGTTTGCTAGAGTGTGTTAGTCGAATAAAGAATGCTTCTACTGAGTTGTATCAAATTTGTAACACAATTGTAGTGCTTTCTTATCAAAATGAAGACTGAACCAAATGATAGGAAACATCGGATAAATTCATGGTTGCTAGGGTGCCTTCCTAGAATTGGTCAGTAACTAAGTGAATGGTTGATCTCTTCATTATCTGGTCTTTACATAGTAGGACAGACCTTAAATTTATAGATAAAAGTCTCACTGGTCTTGGAATTGTGCTCATTTAATGTATAAAAGCAGTTTAACTTTTAAGTGGCCGAATATACAGGACAAATGGCTTTACCATTGTTCCTAAGTTGTTTATTTTATTTCGATAAAAATCATATGAATTACCAGTATTTATGTCAACAAAAACAATGGTTTCCTATTGCACCATAAATTATATTAGATAGACAAGAACATTACATAAAAAATAAATTATATCATACATAATCAGATATTTGATAAAAACAAATCAGCAAAAATGTTTGGAAAACCAAAACCCCAAGCAGGTATCGAACTCAGGACTTAGCGGCCATACAAAGAAATGACAGTAGACAGCGCTTAACTAACTGCGCTATTCTGCTTTTTAAGGAAACGTGTCAACTATTGTTATACAACATAATCCCATTCTGAAGTCAAAATGTAAACAGAAAAAGGGCCAAACAAACATGACCCATATAATAAACTGAATTTTATCTCAGAATGCGAAAACTCCTTTCCCATTGTACATACCTTATTTTATCCATTATTATAAGCTCGTTTTATTATCTTAATTTCAGATTTTTAATAGAAATTACACCCATGAGGCCCTTTTTGTTGACTTAGTCCTTTTAATGCTTGAAGCTCACATTCTTACTCTTTCTATACAGTAACTCTTCAAAATCATTATGAAATTACAAAACAAACATTTGAAAATTTACTCACTTCTGGTTTACACACGAGCTAAGAAACAATTAAAATGTGTGAACATGATTTAAATGCCTTTCTCATGTGTTGGTATTCTTACATGCCATGTAACTTAAGTTATTATCTTTATCAATGAAAGGATGCTTAGATGCTTGAACAAAATATAGAATGATTGTATTTTCATGTGTTCATGTACAAGAATTATGTATCTTCAAAACTATTTCCAAATAGTTTGATGTAGCCTAAAACAAAATAATTGACGTTTTTGGTATATTGTTATTGAATAGAGAGAATGAATAAAAGGTTTGGCCTTAATAATAAACAATCACTTCTGAGATGAATGTTTCAGCATTCTGTATTTATTCTAAGTCAGATTGTTAATGAGTTTTATTTCTTGGATTTTTATTTTAAACCATTCACACTTTGTTTGCAATGTACACTTATTTAAAATAAATAAACAAACCATTCAAGTTTGCTTTCTTAGTTACTGTCAAGTATAATCACACATCAGTCAACATAATCTTTCCTGTATTCCAGTTGCATTATTTTCTTAAAACAATTCCTCGTCATATGTTTTAATGAAAATAAATTGCATTGGATTTAGTATAAAATAGCCCCAATGGTGTTCTAATAGCTTGGTACAATGTAGCCCATGGTCATGTTTGCTATTTTTACAACATTGAAGTATAGCGTACAAAGGTGGATACAAGAACCAGGAAGTGATCACAATCTACATACATTTTACTTCCTAATCGCGAGAAACAACATGGATCAGGACTCTGACGACGAGAAGTGC
Organism: Congeria kusceri; assembly: GCA_027627225.1. Lineage (NCBI taxonomy): Eukaryota > Metazoa > Mollusca > Bivalvia > Myida > Dreissenidae > Congeria > Congeria kusceri. The sequence continues at coordinate 35,108,469 of CM051029.1, read as the reverse complement.
GACTCTATTTATGCGAACGAAGAAACGACAGAACTTATCAACGTCTCCATTAAGCTGGAGACGAATTCTCTGGAGGAACTGCTAAAAGAGGACAAGGATAAAATCAAGGAAAAGGAGGAAGATAAGCAATGGTATCATGGGCGAATCACAAGAGACGTCGCCGAGGATATTTTGCGGAAAGGTAACGGGTGGATATGTGCCTAAGCCTTTATTTATGATGTCTATATTATTAAGTCGCAGCAAAAGTATCACGGCCGTGATGTGTGGTAATAGTTATTTTAATTTACTAGCTTTGTCCATATCGATGGTTGACATGAGACTATTGAGAAATGTTAAGCAGATACAACAGTTTCACGCTCAGCCCTAAGTATTACTGGCCAAATTGGCTTGCCAGTAGGAACCTGACCAAAATCTACAAGTTATGATGGTGTTTAGTAACCCTCAGACATGGCGAAAGACCGCAGGCCAGCCAGACATTGCCAGTAAAAATGTCATAAGGCCGGCAGTAAAATCCAAGAAGACAGGCTTACTGTCCAGAATTTTTTTTGTATCCATAAATACAATATGTATTTCGATCTCTATTTAGGCGGGTGAAATTTACCAAATGCCTGTAATTTTTCCCTTTTGTAGGACAATCTGGCCTGTAAATTTATCAGCCATTCGCCATGTCAGACAGCTACCGGCTTTAAGTTCTTGCAGTTAATTTACACTGTAGGGTTTCTTTTTAGTGTTAGACATTATATAAATATTGACTTCCTTGAGGGTGACAGTGCGTGTTGTCAACCCGAGGCAACACTGTCGACCGAGGCTTTAGCCCAGGTCAACAGTGTTTGTCGAGGGTTGACGAGATGCACTGTCACCCTCAAGGAAGTCAATCTTTATTTTATTATACAGGCCATAACCGTGAAGGCGACGTGGGCGATAACTTCGCCCTGGAGCTATTCACTTCGCCCATAAATTTCATCAAGGAAAAGTCCACTTCGCCGTCTTTTTTTAAACTTTGCATAGTAATAATTATCAAACACCAGTCATAAAAGCTTTGAAGTCGCATTATATCAACTCCCATAAACAAGAGAATGTTATCAAAGTAAATTTCAAAAACGCACATAATTATCTGATAAGTAAAACACATATCAATCCATACTGAATGTTAATATTTATGTCAATATCTAATAATTTCCATCGTAACACAGTTTCCATTTTATTTCCAAGACGTGTATTTGATCACCCCATTTAAATATCCATTTTATTCAGTGCAACAAAACAACTGTCTGATTTTGTTCACACCCTTGACATTTCCTCTAGATTGCTAATTCATTAATGCTCTATCGACAGTGCTTGCATTGTTTAGGTACAGTAGTATTGATTGATGCTTTTTTCACTGGTCAACCACATGCTAATCATGTTGCACGCTTAGTGCTTCAAACTGCTAGACAATGGCCCCAGCTCGGCAGTCACATCAAAGACTTTTTGAAGTCAAACCGACACCGTTGCTATTAGCTGTTTATAACGGCTTGCAGATTTGAAAGCCCCGATCTAATTGATGACTTCACGCTTTCACTCTTCTTAGATTTAACATGTGTTAATTTTATGGTGTTTTTAACGGATTTTATTGTTTGTTCAAATGGGATAAATAATTGCAAGGAAATTTTAACGAAGTGTTTTATTGATAAAAAAAATGAATTAATAACGAACAAAATATAATTAATATATAATTAATTTTTTCGAATTCCAAAAAAACAATGTTTTATGAAGCATTGTGAATGTTTAGATAAAAAATATTTAAAAAATATTTAAATTTAAACCTTTATTGATGTGTGTATTGCTAGAATGGAAACTTGGGGGGGAAAAAACTTGGAAACTAGAATATTGTAATACAACTTGAAAATATCTTTAAAGATATTTAAATTTAAACCTTGATTGATGTGTGTATTGCTAGAATGGAAACTTGGGGGGAAAAAACTTGGAAACTAGAATAATGTAATACAACTTGAAAAATATCTTGTTAATTTATGGAGAATTTGATGATGATGATGGACTTGGTACTATGATAATGATTGACATGGTCTGATGATGGTAATAAACTAATAACAAGCAAAATTATAGTTAAGCGCTTTTTGGAAAACACTTCTCCTTGAAGTGGCCTCACTTCTCCCTAAATTGAACTGATGGAGAAGTGACCTCCCTAAAATTTGTCCCTAGGCTGAGCCCTGTTATAACGAACAATCCCGTATCATTTGCGTACGGTAGCGGGCGCCATTGCCGGGCGACATATCAAGTTGTTTCCGCTGCAGTTTATATGCATTATATAGAGAAATAATCAAGTGAGGTATAATAATATTAGTTGTTAAAATATTCCCCTATATTACCTTCACCTTGTAATTATCAAAAAGTAAAAATGGAAAGCTGCAAGGAAAATAAAAAATTTCTTTCTGAAATTCTGTTTATTGTAAAGTGAAAGTAGTTTTAGTTGTGAGATCAATTCTTTGTATCTTGCAGGCTTGCTAAAACATGGACAACTTGACGGATTGTTTCTTGTTCGAGAAAGTTCATTTTCGAACACCAGTTTTGTGTTGTCACTGTACAGCAACGGAGAGTTCTTCCATTTTCAAATCAGCATGGTTAAACCCTGCCACTTCTGTATCGATGAAGGACCAACTATACACGGTTTGTTGCTTACTACAGGGTTCCCTCTGGGCTTTAAAAAGTTGTCGCCACTTACTTTCGCCAAAATCAAAAAGTTGTCGCCACTTTCGCCAAATTCAAAAAGTTGTCGCCACTTACTTTCGCCAAATTCACAAAGTTGTCGCCAAATTTGCATTGTAGAAAATGAAGACATTAAAAATTCTGCTAATAACAATAATAGCATATAAACAATATAAATACGCGTTATATTATATGAACTACTACATAGTGCCTTGTACAGAACACAGTTAAATAAGTTAAGTATTTGTGTACTTCACTCTACAGTAAATCTCACCTTTGGTTTTCATATGCTTAACAATGTTCTCCTTTTTCAATACAGTGCATCCTGTAGTGAATGAATTGCTCAGTTTTGAGGATATACAGAGTTCACACAGCATAGATTTTGTGTTGGAATCATATTTGAGGAACGGGAATTCTGATTTCCAACTGTCTTTGAAATTTCTGTTAGCTGGTGAATTTAGAGTTTTATACATTTTTGAAGGAGTCTCAACATCATCTGAATCTAACGTTCGCTTTTTAACAGGCGTTATACACTCTGAACTTGCCATTTTGACGAGTGAAACAGAGAATATTATCTCATGTTTATATAGCACTAATCAAGGCAAAATGTTTAATTATTGCCTTTAAACACACCGATTATGCTAAAAACAATCCATATTTACCTTTTTGATTGTCATTGTTGTCAACCTAACAGGCTTTAATCTGCTTCCTATACTGTGACAAACACTTCACACTTCAGCGCAAAGTCGGTACATTTCAAAGTTGTCTTATCTCTGAAGCAATAAAACTGACGACCAATTAAGATAACTTGTAACAACACCACCAATAATCCCAATTATCACCATAATCTGCCACTTTCCGGCAATCAGCACGCTCCATTGATTTCAGCAGTGTCGCTTACATCACGGAAATCCATTGCACAGCGACTGCCGTAAAGCGGCTGGTAAACAGAGCCTCTTATGTCATTTTAAGTAAATATTACGCAGAAAAAATGTGGAATTTTGAAAAATCGCCATTTTTGAAAAGTTGTCGCCACTTACTTTCGCCAAATTCAAAAAGTTGTCGCCAAATTTTTTATTTTGTCGCCATTGGCGACAATGGCGATCGACAGCGGGAACCCTGTTACTATATTGACAAAGACATCACAAATCTGCTTTAATGATTGTACATTTTAAAGATGGTTTCATTCTTCTATTTCAAAATTTGTTAAGAATACAAATGCTGCTTATTAAATTGTACACAAAACAACCTACACTTACTGTATTGACAAAGAAAAAGACACCACATGTCACAAATCTGCTTAGATTTTTAATGATTTTATATTAATCTTTACAGATCGTTTCATTCTTTTATTTCAAAATTTGTTAAGAATTTAGCAAATTATACAAATGCTAATTAAATTGCACACAAAACAATAATGAACTCGGTCCTACTGCAGTCTAATAATGTTTATTCTGTTTCACAGACTCAAATTTATTAAGCATTCATTGTTGTTGATTAAACAACAGAAATCTTCTTTGCACAGGTTTGGATCGAATGATTAAAATCTATCAGGAGAAATCACAAGGCCTGCCCACCAACCTGACACAGTTCTGTAAATGTAAGACACCTCCAGACGATCAACGACAGAAGGGCGCCACAAATCTCCTTCACAGAGCTGTGTTGGAAAGTAAGCAGCTATTTAGGGAAAGATGATTTTATCCAGAGGGGACACTTCGAGGGCAGAATAGCAGGGTGCTAAACCCTCCTTATTTTCAATTCACCCTGCTGACCCTTGTGATAGTTAACCTACCATTCATCATAGAAATGTTGAATGTCATATGAAATTCAAAACAGTTTTGCAATAATTATTTAAAATAAAAAATTTGGACTTTGCATTTTATTTCTTCGCAACAGCCTACTTTAAGTATTTATTACTGGGGCCATATTCCAGAAACATCTTTAGTTTACCTTAAAATATTTTCACTTAAGTTCCGATTTGGGTCGGGTAATATTTTAAAAACTACATATAAGTTTAAATTAGCTTAACAATCTTTATAAATATGTGCCCTGGACTAAGTCCGAATGTTTAAATTAGCTTAACAATCTTTATAAATATGTGCCCTGGACTAAGTCTGAATGTTTAAATGCAAGTTTGCACGAATAAGTAAGGACAAGCATAATTATGATTCATGTGAATCACACAAAAATTTGCTAAACGTTATATGTCATAAAGAACGAGCATTCGGGCATTTTACATCATGTTAACATGTATTTCGTCCTCTGAACAACAGAGCTCAAATTTTAGTTCTGATTACATAAGTCTATCACAAATGATTGTTTTACACAAAATGTTTTACTAAAATAACATAGATTTTTCCTGAGGCTTATTTCTAATGCGTATGATACAATTCTATGAATGCCTGTAAAAAAGTTTATTTAAAGATAAGGAAATCAATGCATAATGGAACACTTTTATTTTCAGATATCCCTAAAGTTGTGGAACAGATTCTGAGGGCCAAAGACTGTCCACCAATAAATGCCAAGTCTGACTGGGGTAGGTTGCCATGTTGTCATGGTAATATTTTCCCATTTGAGCTTTATGCGAGTCCTGAATTTGACAAGTTATGTGGTATTAGAGGTTTACTGGTAAACAGAATTAGTGCAGGCCCACCCTCTAGCCAAACTATGTTGTTTATGCCCTTTTTGGTTGTGTTTTAAATGTTGTTTGTTGAAGAGCAATCTTTGCATTATGTTAGCAATTATTATATTATCAGGTTTGCTTGGGATATGTAACATATTATCATATGTTAATGGGTTAGTACCCAGGTAGTAGCATTACCTGACTCGCTACAGCGCTAGTTGTAGGTAACCCACAAAGCACAGGGACCTTAATCTCAGGGTTGTGGATTCCAGCCTCACGTCGGGTGCCAAATGTCACAGGGTGAAACAAATGTGCAGCCAGTCCAGGACTCGAACCTTGGACCTTGCTTACAGGGTGTGTGCTCTCCCGACTGAGCTAACCGGGCCACCACATAACCTCCTCCGTTTAGGGACCAAGTTCATGCCATGACATACGTTCACAGCCCAAGCTCCCATTTTGCAATTTCAGGAGCCACTGCCCTTCATGATGCTTGTTACTATGGTTTTGAGGACTGTGCAGATATCCTTGTTAGAAACGGGGCCAATGTCAACTGCTTGGATAAAGATGGAAACACGCCTTTACATGTAGGATTATCAGTTGTCAGACATTTTTCCTAAACTCTTCTGATAATAAATAATAAATTGTCACTTCACATTCCAATATATTTAGCAGCAGAAGTATGTTGTAATTCTATTATATATTTGTTATACAATGTGTATAGCAAAGAAATAAGGTTATTAAAACTGCATATCTATTTACCTGGAAATATAATTTACAATATACATGTACTCAAATAACAGGTGCGGACTTTTGCTTGTTGCAGAAATGCTGTACTGGGAACAAAGCCGGAATCATTTCCATTCTGATCAATGAAGGGAAAGCCAACGTAAACGAACGCAATCCAAAAAGCGGATGGAGTCCACTGCATACAGCGGCATTTAAAGGTCATTTGGAATGCATTAAGGTAAGTGAAACCAATTTGCCATAAGGTCACTTGGATAAAAAGACTCCTTTAGTAAAATGCAGGTATACAAATCAAATTTTACTAAAAAATGACTTGTAGGCTTATACATATTTCATTTTCTTCAGTCCCATACATAAATTTATAACATGATTCTCGCTAATTTTTCTATAGACAAGACCAAAATTATTGTTGTAATTCTACCCAGTAAACGCAAAAAGTAGTTCTGATTCTGATCGGAGCATAGTAAAATGTCGTTCTCATTACAATTGCAAACATATTTGTCAAATCATGTTCAAATCGAAATAATTTTCGCATTATCGTTGTTTATGGTCAATAAACAATTCTTTGTCGTTCTGATGCGTGGTTATTAAACCACGGGGGCTAACGCCCTCAGGGTTTAATTCCTACGCATCAGAACTCCAAATGGTTGTTTATTTGCCAACAAATACCGAAAAATCAAAATTATTTCTTAAATAGACTATAATCAAAGCCATTTCAGGTATGATTTGTCAGTAGAATCCAAAGATTTTTTACTAACAGTTCTGACGCCATGACTGACAGTCTTAATCTTAATTGTTAGCAAAGTAGAAATGAAAGCTCAACAAGTACTTTTATTGGTCAATGTTTTGAGCATTGAGGAGGAAACTGTTGTAGCTGCTTTAAGAGGGACTGTACAATTTTGTACGACAATTATTATGTAAAACCATCCATTGATTTTAATGATGTCAGTATATTTTAAAAATAATATAATATTATAATAAATGTTGAGAATAACTCACGCTCAGAAATGTGTATTAAGAGAGAAATGTAAAACTAAAATAATACATCACTGCACAGCGAACTTTTTATATACATGTGTATACAGCGTCCGGACGAGTCGGATCGATCGTTGGCACATGTACAGTTCTTACGTTCTCATTCAAAACTGAGGCCGGGCCCGGCTAGCTCAGTTGGTAGAGCGCTACACTATCAATCCGGGGATCATGAGTTCGAACCCCAGCCTGGCCACATAACTTGTGTGGGGATTGGTCATGAAATTATTTCTATGGTCCTTCTCCCCTTACCTCTGATTCAAATAGGGCAGTTGTCAGTTACTGGCATAGGTATGTGCACTTAGTACTGGCAAACCGCTTAGATCAGCTAATTTTGCCCAGGAAAAATGTGAGTAGGTTAACTGACCGCCGCGATATGACTGAAATACTGTATAAAACGGAAAAAAATCGCAACAAACAAACAAGAAAACATTCAAAACTGAATGTAGCCATTGCTGTAGAATACCAATCTCTTGAGTGTTCCAATAGGGAAAGATCCAGAGCAAAATAGCAGGGTGCTGCACCCTACTCCTTTTTGGTTCCCCCCTGCTGCCCCTCTGGGCTGGTCAACACAGAAAAGTTGACTATCTTTTAGAACTTGATGTATATTTTTGCAAAGATTCAGTGACAAATGAATAGACTATGCTTAAAAACCATAATTGCAACCATAGATTAATAAATACCATGGATAACTAATTATAAAAAATGTCAACAGACTGGTCCGGATTTCCACCCTGCTGCTTTTTAGCAGTATCCCATTTTATGGTCCTAGATCTTTCCCTAGTTCTAATCAGTTCAAGTTATTGGTGGATGTAATTTTACTATTTTAAGCATATTGAAGTGCTTCCATATGTGGTTTCCTTATTGTTTACAATGACATACATGTACAATAAGCATGTCAAGTATGGAATACATCTGGTACAGATAAGGCATTGTTCAGTTGACTATATTGAAAATGCATGCATGAGATACATACTTTAGTCGTAGATTTCTGTACGTTATGACTGTTTTGCATCCTTCCAGATCATTTCCTTTTGTTGAGGGCCAATTTTATCCATATACATTTAGCTGAATCTGTTTAGAAATAATAATGAGTATCTGTTAACACATAAATATTATTAGGGTACAAGTATTCTACGCCCCCGCCTATCCAATGTGTTTCTGAAATCATATTTAGTTTTGTTGGCAATAGACATGCCATATTTTATTAATCCCCCGCCGCGAAGCGGGAGGGGGTTATAGGAATGCCCTTCGACTGTCCGTCCGTCCGTAACATTTTCGTGTCCGCTCCATATCTCCGATACCCTTTGAAGGATTTTCATGAAACTTGGCTCAAATGTTTAGGTCATTGAGACGATGTGCAGTAGTCTGGAGTAGTCTTCCTTGTAAACGCATTTGTTTATTTGACAATCAGTGTTTATATTTGCGTGTTTCGTGTAATTTCTTTGATGTCATAATAAAAAATACATGTTATCATTTATATTATTGAATAAATATGATTAAAATATATGCGTGTGTATGTTTGTGTTATTCATTTTGGGTGTTTATTGTTTGAACTATAACCACATAGACAACGAAACGGAATAGGACCTAGGTTAGATACGATAAACTGTTATTATTACTTTTTTTTTCAGACAAAATGACAATATTAATGTGTCCCGGTCAAATGTCCCGGCGATTTTTTGGCAATGTCCCGTTTTGGCCTGAAAAAATTATGGCATGTATGGTTTAGGTCATTGAGACGATGTGCAGAAGGCAAGGGCCTTTCACGCCAGCTCAAGGTCAAGGTCACACTTGAAGGTTAAATTTTTGAGCCTCCAGTTTCGTGTCCGTTATTCGTGTCCGCTAACCATTTGAAGGATTTTCATGAAACTTGGATCAAATGTTTTGCTCGTTGAGACCATGTGCAGAAGGCGTTAGCCAGTCCCGCCAACTCAAGGTCAAGGTCACACTTGAAGGTTGAATATTTGAGCCTGTATTTTCATGTCCGTTCTATATCTCCTATGCCCTTTGAAGGATTTTCATGAAACTTGCCTCAAATGTTTATCACATTGAGGCAATGTGCAGAAGGCATGGAGCAGTCTTGCCACCTCACGGTCAAGATCACGCTTAAAGGTCAAATGTTTGAGCCTCCATTTTTGTGTCAGCTCCATATCTCCTATGCCCTTTAAGGAATTTTCATGAAACTAGTTAAGGTCAGTGCGATACTTCAAAGTCACTTTTAAAATCTAATGAAGGATCACGGCGGGGGATATAGCTGTCCTTTAGACTGCCTTGTGCATATATTAATTGGTACATTAGTATACATCTTGTTGACAGATTCCATTCATATTTTTCTTATCGCGTCCCTGTTCAGGCTTCTTTGACTGGTTCCATACATATCTTAATAAATTATATTTTTATTGACACTCTCTTCAAAAGTCTGTCAGTCCTTGGACACAACCAGTAAAAACTGTAAAAGGTGCAGGAAAAATTACTAGGGCCCTTATTCACCAAGCTCTTTAGGAAAGTCTTAACTTAAGTCATATTTAAGTGTAACTTTCACATGCAATTTTCTTGTGAAAATCAGTATTTTATATTAAAATTTGTAAAAAAAAAAAGAAGCATCAGTTGATTCTTTACCAGATAAAAAACATTCAAGACAAAGTAAACTTCGAATAAACTAGCCACAGACTTAAGGAATTTGTTGCTTTTAAGAAATTTACTCAAGTTTTCACTAAGAAGCTTTGTGGATATGGGCCCTGGCCTAGTGCTGACAAAACACGTTGAGTCTGATTTTCAGGTTCAGGATGAACTTGAGCCAGATATTTCACAATCAGACTCACAAAATAGCATTCACTAAATATCTGGATCAATTTTAATCATTTTGACAAATATAAAATATTATATTTTACATAATAATGAATTCCTCTCAGCATAGATTTTCTGAGATGAATATTTTATGGAAAATACAATATTTTTGAGAGTCCACTCATTTGAGATGCACTCATTTGAGCTAGAAGATCAAGATCAGCTAAGACTGATCTTGATCCTAGAGTTAATCTTAGTGAACATGGCCCCTGAACACTAGTTATCATGGCTGGTAAAAATTTTTGGTCCGGTATCTATATTTACTTGCAAGTTCAATGTTATTGTGTGGTCAGTAATATGGCCAGTAATAGATTTTGGACTTTTGCGACTTTGCTGTATTCACTATTGACGTATCACTTTACATACTTTGTTACCAGATTTGTTACATATTTTATTGACATACCACTGTTCATACTTCCTTGATAGATTCTGCTGGACTTCCACTCTCCATATCTGCCTCGAGCGTACGATGGGACCACAACCCCTCTGGATGTGGCTGAAACATACTCAAAACCAGAATGTTTCAGAGAGATAGGTTTGTATGCAGAATTATATTTTGTTGCTGTTTTTATGCCCCCGGCATCTTGATGCGGGAAGCAAATAGGGGTTGTAAAGTGTCCGTCAGTACCGTTTCCTCCAGCACCAATTCCGCTTACAACAACACTTGGATACTTACACAGTTGTTGCTTATGACCATTCCTAATCCACACATATCACCTGACCTCACTTTGACCTTGACCTAATTTGGACCAAGAATAATTCAAATGGGCTATTTCTTGGTTAACTAGATTTAACTGTTTTGTCTAGCACTAACACCGTTTGCTTACTACAACACTTAGATACCTACACAGTTGTTGTTTATGACCATACCCAATCCACCCGTATCACCCAACCTCACTTTGATCTTGACCTTGACCTAATTTGGAATTAGAATAATTCAAATGGGCTGTTTCTTGGTTAACTAGATTTTACTGTTTCCTCTAGCACCAACATTGCTTACTACAACACCTCTATACTTACACAGTTGTTGCTTATGACCATTCCTAATATACCCATATCACCTAACCTCACTTTGACCTTTACTTTGACCTAATTTGGACTAAGAATAATTTAAATGGGCTGTCCAGCACCAAGAGGGGTCATGTTTGTTTTGTGTGTGTTTTGGGGGTTCAATTTTATATGTCAGTTTTAGTTACAAATGTTACTGCAAGTCAAGGGTTTAGCGTGAAACTATTGTATCTTATAAAGAAATGTTAAATTAAGAGATATTACAGTTTCATGTTTGACCTTCAACGTGTTTATTTTCATTTGACATGTCAGGCTGGTGTTTCATACAAATGTATACCTATTCAAGTCAAAGTTTAAGGCAATATGACTTTTTTTTTTCCCATGTATTAAATGTGCTGAAAAAAAGGATTGTAAATTTATATGAAGAAATGTGTTTGATAAGCAAATAATTTCACTATTTACCTGAAAAGTATTTTAAATGTATATAACTGTTTGTGACTGATTTTTTGGCGATGAAACATTCAAATATGCCAGTTTGTTAAGTGAGTTAAGTGTTAGTACTTTTTCTTTTCAGAGAATTTCATGCCTTCAAAAGTCATCACACACAAAAAGGACTGGTTCCACCCAGAAATTGACAGGGCTGTAAGTTGTCATTATGTCTATCATTTACTTGATTAAAGGCACTATCAAGGTGCTACGCGTTAAACTAATACATTAAAAGTTTAATGTCCTCCATAAGCCCTGGTCAGAGTTTGACAAAAAACAGGATTGATCAGTACCAATTCTAGTTGTGCATATCATCGGCGGCAGAATTTGGCGGAGTTATGGCCCTTTCAAAACGTTGACATAACAGACCTTGTCTGTGCTCTTTTCTGTAACCACTGGCTGAAATTTGACAAACTTACAGGATTGATCAGTACCAAGTGTGGTTGTGCATAACGCCGGAATGTCATAGTAGGTGGATTTTGGGTGGTTATGGCGGTGTCTGGGGGGAGACTTTTTTTTTTTTCAAAAACAAACTCTAGTTGCAATTAACAATATTGACATATTGGTTGTGGTGAACCTTGAGGCCCTGTCACACAGTGACGAATGTTGGCTACGCGTTCTGGTGATTTGTAACTTGCCACAACTCGCCTATTGTCGTGTAGATCTTGTACACACGTTCTGTGTCGCAGTGATGTCTTCTTATGTCTTCTAATATCGCCAGAACTCGCCAAGTAGAGGTGAGAATTTTAAACTGTTTAAAATTCATGCTGTTTCTTGGAGATTTTTTCATACACGCCTCGAAGACATGTTGAAGGAATCTTGCGCACTCTTTGTTGACATGTCCTCCCTTGTCATAGCGTTTCGCCATAGATTATCGTTCTACAACATTAGTCTGCTCTTGCACATGTCGTCACAAGTCGTATAGACTTGTCCAATCTTGTACATTCTCGAAGACAAGTCTTCATTTGATGAAAAGATATCGTACACATATCATACTCATATATTGAAGAGAACTTGAACAAATAACCTCTTAAAACAATTCCGCGACCAACTCCTCCACTTTACTACGAGTTATACCAGACCTCATTCAAAACTCGAAGCTCAAATTCGCCACAGTGTGAAGTGCCTTTTAGATTTGTAACAGGGCCAGTCATGGGTAAGATTTCATACACAATAAACACCTATGATTTCTTTACCTACAACCTTAATCAATGGCACAAAGTTATAAACGCTCATTCTGTCCCCTACTTTAGGGATCCCAGAAGATTCTGGAGCTGAAGGGGCTGAGAGAGGGGCTATTCCTTGTGAGGTCAAGCAAGAAGAACCCAGATTGGCAGGTGCTCACCATCTGCCATAACCAGCAACTGTACAACTATCAGATCAAAACAAAGGTAAGTCTTAAAATGCCAGATGAAAACCAAGGTAAGTCTTAAACTACAAGATCAAAACCAATGTAAGGCTTAAACTACCAAATCAAAACAAATCTAAGTCTTTAACTGCCAGATCAAAACCAAGATAAGTCTTTAACTGCCAGATCAAAACCATGGTAAGTCTTTAACTGCCAGATCAGAACCAATGTAAGTCTCAAACTGCTAGATCTAAACCAAGGTAAGTTTTTTCAAAATAAAGACAGAAAATGATGGGATAAATAGAATACCAGTTAAGTATTGAATAAAGATAATTTTATTTGTTCGGCACGAAAATGTGAACTACTCGCTAAGGCTCGTGGTTCCGGTTTTCTAAGCATCGCTAAATAAAATTATCTTTATTCAACACTAACCTGGTATTCTCTATAAGTCACATCGATAAAAAAACACAACCAGATCAAATGCAATGTAAGTCATATCATATAAGAAAACTACCAGATCAAAACTTAGGTGTGTTTTAACCATCACTGTACAACTACCTGATCAAAACCAAGATAAGTCATAACCAGCACCTGTACAACTACCTGATCAAAACCAAGGTAAGTCATAACCAGCACATGTACAACTACCTGATCAAAACCAAGGTAAGTCATAACCAGCACCTGTACAACTACCTGATCAAAACCAAGGTAAGTCATAACCAGCACCTGTACAACTACCTGATCAAAACCAAGGTAAGTCATAACCAGCACCTGTACAACTACCTGATCAAAACCAAGGTAAGTCATAACCAGCACCTGTACAACTACCTGATCAAAACCAAGATAAGTCTTAACCAGCACATGTACAACTACCTGATCAAAACCAAGATAAGTCATAACCAGCAGCTGTAGAACTACAAGATCAAAACCAAGATAAGTCATAACCAGCACCTGTACAACTACCAGATCAAAACCAAGATAAGTCATAACCAGCACCTGTACAACTACTAGATCAAAACCAAGGTAAGTCATAACCAGCACCTGTACAACTACCAGATCAAAACCAAGATAAGTCATAACCAGCACCTGTACAACTACCTGATCAAAACCAAGATAAGTCTTAACCAGCACCTGTACAACTACCAGATCAAAACCAAGATAAGTCATGACCAGCACCTGTACAACTACCAGATCAAAACCAAGGTAGACATGTAAGCCATAAGCAGCACCTGTACAAATACCAGATCAAAACCAAGATAAGTCATAGCCAGCAGGGGTACAACTACCAGATCAAAACCAAGGTAAGTCATAACCAGCACCTGTACAACTACCTGATCAAAACCAAGATAAGTCTTAACCAGCACCTGTACAACTACTAGATCAAAACCAAGGTAAGTCATAACCAGCACCTGTACAACTACCTGATCAAAACCAAGATAAGTCATAACCAGCACATGTACAACTACCTGATCAAAACCAAGATAAGTCATAACCAGCACCTGTACAACTACCTGATCAAATCAAAGATAAGTCTTAACCAGCACCTGTACAACTACCTGATCAAAACCAAGATAAGTCTTAACCAGCACCTGTACAACTACCAGATCAAAACCAAGATAAGTCATAACCAGCAGCTGTACAACTACCAGATCAAAACCAAGATAAGTCTTAACCAGCACCTGTACAACTACTAGATCAAAACCAAGATAAGTCATAACCAGCACCTGTACAACTACTTGATCAAAACCAAGATAAGTCATAACCAGCACCTGTACAACTACCTGATCAAAACCAAGGTAAGTCATAACCAGCACATGTACAACTACCAGATCAAAACCAAGATAAGTCATAACCAGCACCTGTACAACTACCAGATCAAAACCAAGATAAGTCATAACCAGCACCTGTACAACTACCTGATCAAAACCAAGATAAGTCATAACCAGCACCTGTACAACTACCTGATCAAAACCAAGATAAGTCATAACCAGCACCTGTACAACTACCAGATCAAAACCAAGATAAGTCATAACCAGCAGCTGTACAACTACCAGATCAAAACCAAGATAAGTCATAACCAGCACCTGTACAACTACTAGATCAAAACCAAGGTAAGTCATAACCAGCACCTGTACAACTACTAGATCAAAACCAAGGTAAGTCATAACCAGCACCTGTACAACTACTAGATCAAAACCAAGGTAAGTCATAACCAGCACCTGTACAACTACCTGATCAAAACCAAGATAAGTCATAACCAGCACCTGTACAACTACCTGATCAAAACCAAGATAAGTCATAACCAGCACCTGTACAACTACTAGATCAAAACCAAGGTAAGTCATAACCAGCACCTGTACAACTACCTGATCAAAACCAAGATAAGTCTTAACCAGCACCTGTACAACTACCTGATCAAAACCAATATAAGTCATAACCAGCACCTGTACAACTACCTGATCAAAACCAAGATAAGTCATAACCAGCACCTGTACAACTACCAGATCAAAACCAAGATAAGTCATAACCAGCACCTGTACAACTACCTGATCAAAACCAAGATAAGTCTTAACCAGCACCTGTACAACTACCAGATCAAAACCAAGGTAAGTCATAACCAGCACCTGTACAACTACCAGATCAAAACCAAGGTAGACATGTAAGCCATAAGCAGCACCTGTACAACTACCTGATCAAAACCAAGGTAAGTCATAGCCAGCAGGGGTACAACTACCAGATCAAAACCAAGATAAGTCATAACCAGCAGCTGTACAACTACTAGATCAAAACCAAGATAAGTCATAACCAGCAGCTGTACAACTACCAGATTCAAAGGTAAGTCATAACCAGCACCTGTACAACTACCAGATCAAAACCAAGATAAGTCATAACCAGCACCTGTACAACTACCTGATCAAAACCAAGGTAAGTCATAACCAGCACCTGTACAACTACCTGATCAAAACCAAGATAAGTCATAACCAGCAGGGGTACAACTACCAGATCAAAACCAATATAAGTCATAACCAGCACCTGTACAACTACCAGATCAAAACCAAGATAAGTCTTAACCAGCACCTGTACAACTACTAGATCAAAACCAAAATAAGTCTTAACCAGCACCTGTACAACTACTAGATCAAAACCAAGATAAGTCTTAACCAGCACCTGTACAACTACTAGATCAAAACCAAGATAAGTCATAACCAGCACGTGCAACTACCTGATCAAAACCAAGATAAGTCTTAACCAGCACCTGTACAACTACCTGATCAAAACCAAGATAAGTCATAACCAGCACCTGTACAACTACCAGATCAAAACCAAGATAAGTCATAACCAGCACATGTACAACTACCTGATCAAAACCAAGATAAGTCATAACCAGCACCTGTACAACTACCTGATCAAAACCAAGGTAAGTCATAACCAGCAGCTGTACAACTACCAGATCAAAACCAAGGTAAGTCATTAGCTGCAGCTGTACAACTAGGAGATCAAAACCAAGGTAAGTCATAAGCAGCAGCTGTACAACTATGAGATCAAAACAAAGGTAAGTCTTGTCTAGAGAAAGATCCATAGAGAAATAGCAGGGTGCTGCACCCAGCTCCTTTAATTAATTAATACCTGGGATTGACCACTTTATTAAAAAATGTCAAAGACAAAAATGGGACAGCTCCTTTAAAGCAGCACCCTGTACCTTTTCTGATCCAAGATTTTTCGGTACATGTCTATATAAAACACTTCCAGATCAAAACCAAGGTAAGTCAATGTGTCTACCATCAAACCATACTTGGATTAAAACAGCTAATACTCGTCACACCCGGTTTTGCCGGTCTGAGACCGATTGGGTTTAAAAAAGACTGATTGAAATGGCTGGTAATCGGTCCTACCAGTTTTCTTTATTTATCCAGTCACTATAAAATCCCGATAATCCCCTAATTTCAATACACAATACGTATTTTTTACTCACACCTGATCACTGATGGCCACACCCCTTCGTCATCCCATGCAGGACCTTGACAGGTCTATAGTTATGACGGGCTGGTGCGTCTCTATGTGTGTAATGCATTGATTCTACAATTCTACTTTATTCAAGTCACACATTTTCAGCTCAGCATGTGTAGGATTTACTTTGCACTGCACACCAAATACTTAATAGTCCAGTAAACATGATTAATTGATAAAACAATGAAATATTTTAATATTTTTCTTGTTAGCTTAACATACAGCTTGAGGTACCAATAAAATAAATGCACAATGAAGCATTTGATTATGCATAAATGCAGTAGTTAAAAGCAAAGTCACTTGCAGTCCCAGCGAAAGTCCCAAATCCATAACTGGGCAAGAGGTCTGGTAATCATTTAATTATTACTGGCCCAAACTCCATTTTACTGGCTACTCAAAAACATAAGCTTGCGATACTGGAATAGAATTTTTCACCAGCCACGAGGGCCAGTGTTAAAGTCATTTTTACTGGCCCTTGTACAGTTTAACTGGCTTTGTCCGAGATCTGACAGACTTTTGCAAAGATTGCACTTGCTTCATAGGTTCACAGAAATCATCTATTTCAGTATGTATATATATATATATATATATGTTTCAGCACTACCGTGACAAGCTTGTCTACTACATCGATGACGGGCCATACTACAAGAACATTGAACATGTGATACAGTATTACAGTTACAGTGCAAATGGATTGCCTTGCGCACTGAGGCTGTCCGTCAATCCAGGTATTTTATTTCATATTTAATTTGTACATGTATAGTCTGTACTCTCAAATATGCTTCAATCTTCCAATTTGTGAAATTTTAGGTCAAAGCGATTATTAAACTTGGTAATAATTACTTCTCTACACTGTGAGATTATTTTTTGGAAAAAACCTCATGATTTGCAATTTTCATTTTAGAAAAAATATCCAGGAAAAGTCATTGTACATGCATTAATAAAGAATTTTTATGAAAATTTACTGATAGTAAGCAGATATTAAATTAGGATATGTTGTACAATTGCTTCAATTTCAATTGAATTGACTGCAACAATTTGCTGTACTTTTGCAGACAATTTGTCAATGTCAAACCATGGAGATCATTTTAATGAAATTAGCTATATCTTTATCAAACCATATCCTTGTTGAAACTGAAGTATCAATTATGTATTTATTTTAGCACAAGAGCTCATACAGATTACCAATGATGATGAATATTTCAACCTGGTCGACAGTTCTCAACTGCCAGGTATGAATTGGATGATGAGAATAGCTAGTCATGGAATAATGTATGTGTATATGTTGATGCCATATATACATATGAATTAGCGTGTGAAATTGTGCACCTGGGTATTTTGGTGAAGTTTTTTCAGACATCAGCGGAGTTATGGCCCTTTTTTTAGCAAAAACTGACATTTTTGGACTTGTGTCGCACTTAACTCAAAGGGTATTACTGCTAGAGTGATGAAACTTTGTATACATTATTAATCAGCATGTGAACTTGTGCACCTGGGTATTTTTGTGCAGTTTTTCCGCCATCAGTAGAGTTATGGCCCTTTTTTAAGCAAAAAATGACATTTTTGGACTTTTGTCGCACATAACCCAAATGGTATTACTGCTAGAGTGATGAAACTTTATAAACATATTAATCAGCATGTGAACTTGTGCACCTGGGTATTTTGGTGCAGTTTTTTCGCCATCAGTAGAGTTATGGCCTTTTTTTAGCAAAAAATGACATATTTGGATTTGTGTAGCATGTCACTCAAAAAGTATATCTGCTAGACTGATGAAACTTTATAAACATATTCATCAGCATGTAAACTTGTGCAACTGGGTATTTTGGTGCATTTTGCCTGACATAAGCAGAGTTTTGTGACAACTAGCAGAATGTGGGGGCATCTGTGTCCTACGGACACATGTCTAGTGTTACTGGAATCTAGTTTTGAATGATCTGTGAATTGTGTAACCTAATTAAATTCAGTTATGGTTACATTTGTAGCTCCTGTAAAATAAGTTATTTTTGGGGTTTTGTGTCATTTTCTGTTCTTGGTTTGTGTTTGCTGTTGTCATATTTATTTATGTATTAAACCATTTAAGATGTGTTTTTACTTAAAGCACCAGTCAAAGTGCCTAGTCTACCCCCACGTCCTGATGACATGGCTGCCAAGCCTCAAACCCCTGAGGTGGCAGAGTACAGCGCGAGCATCAAGCGCACATCCAACTATCCGTCTCCACCAGTGTCGCCGAAATCAAAACCTGGACCCCCACCCCCTCCCAACCATGTAAGCTTTCAGGATTATGAATTATGTATTATTATTTACAGTATACTAAGAAACCAGAAAATGTACAATGAGCATGGGGAAAAGCCATGAGTTATATTTTTTGTATGCATTTATTGATGGAAGTAAAACACTGTTTGTTGTTTTTTTCAAATGCATTCAAATAAATGTAATCAAGAAGTTCAGTCATTCTGTTCCGTAAAAACAACACAGTCTGGTTTTTCAGTCTTTTAATAAATTATCTTAAAGGTTGTAGAAATGTGGTCTTGTTCTTGTGTTCGAAAAATATTTTAATTGTTTCAATAACATGTGCAAATCTTGCAACTGTTCAATTTTGCAGCCTCCACCTGCCGTTGTCAAGCAGATGAGTATGGCTCACGTTCCACAAGAACAACATACGGTAGAGTTGCGGCGTATAGACAGAAAACTGTTGAAACTTGGCAAGTTGTGTTTTGCTCGTTAAAAGTTAAAAGTACAGTTTTATAATTATGTAGATATACAGTGAAACCTGTCCAAACCAAACTCTGTGAAAACCAAATCCCTGTCAAAACCGAGCTGCTGTGTCGGTCCCGATTTTTTTCCTTCTTTTATATATCAAAAAACCTTTATAAACCGAACCCTGTCCGAACCGAATACCAAACAATTTTTATCACAAATTTGATCTCATTCAGCCTTAAAAAACCTGAATAAACCGAATGGTGTATCCTGTCAGGTGTCACTTCGCGATGCCCCAGCGGCGTGAACCCGATAATTGATGACACAATTACACACAAAGGGCATAATCGCCATGGCGATAACGGGGCAGTAGTACTATCAGCGGCCAGCTAGTTGGTGCATACGACAATAGTCAACTTGTGAAAAACAAATTAGTCGGTCGTGTTTTATGTTGAAATTTACGTGTTTTATGTTGAAATATATGTAGAGTATACAATTTTAATTGTTTCCCAACAGTGTAATTAATTAAATTTTATAATATAAATTTTCAACATATAGTAAATTCAGCAATATTTTGATCACTGATCTTTATTAACTTAAGGCTTGCAATACAAGTGAGCTAAAATAAATAGGTTTAAACTATTCAAAGCAGTCAACAATTGGTGATTTCTTTAAACAGATGTAAATAAATTGTACGTTGAATACATGAACTTTTTCGATTGATAATTTGAGTGTCGTTTTATGTACAAATATACATTTTTACATGCAAACAATAAAAAAAAAGTCAAAATTAATAAACGTGTCAACAATAAAATGTTGTTGTCTTATTACATACTCAAATTAACATATTAAATAGAATGTACATTTGAATAAAAATGACATTTAATATAAAACCTGGGTAAACCGAACACCTCGGAAAACCGAACGATTGGCCCGGTCCCAGCGCCGTTCGGTTTAGACAGGTTCTACTGCACAATCATTTGAGTTTATGAAAAGATCAATGGTTTCTGCACAATGTCAGTGCAATTAAACCAGTTTTTGATGCAGTATTAGAAATCGTATGTACTGGTAAGTCTTCAAACACGAATTTACCAAGCTTAAAATTGCTTTTTGTATCACTAGTTGTAAAACCAAACAAGTAAATAATTGTGCATTATGTAACAATAGGCAAAGAAATAGGACATGGTAATGTCTATTAATAAACAGAGCAAGTAAATTATTGCGCATTATCATTATGTTATGATAGATAAAAAATAAGACAATGTGAGTTTCTTTTAAGAAACCAAACAAGAAAATGTTTGTGCATTATCTAATAAATTACACATGGTAATTTCTAATAATACACCAACAAATAAATCATTGTGCATTGTATAACAATAGGTAAATAAATCAGACTTGGTGCTTTGTATTAATACGTCAAATAAGTAAATTACTGGGCATTATAGAACAATAGGCAAAGAGATTGGACAGGGTGTTAAGAGAGACAAAGAAAACAGAAATCTGGTCTTTATGTTTTCATATAAAGAAACAAAATAAGTTAATATTTGTGCAATATGTAATGATAGGCGAAGAAACCGGACAGCGTGTGTTTTATTAATAAAGAAAACAAGTAGATTATTGTATACTGTTTAACAATAGGGTGATTTCTATTTATAAACCAAATCAAGTAAACTGTAACAATAGGCAAAGAAATTGGACATGGTGGGTTTATTAATAAACCAAACAAGTAAATAATTGTGCTTTTTGTAATGACAAGGTGACTTCTATTAACAAAACAAACTAGTAAGTTAATGAGCATTATACAACGAAAGGCAAAGAAATCAGACTGGGTTATTTCTATTGATACGCCAGACAAGTAAGGACATTGTAAATGTGCATTATACAACGATAGGCAAAGAAATCAGACAGGGTTATTTCTATATGATATGCCAGACGAGTAAGGACATTGTAAATGTGCATTATACAACAATAGGCAAAGAAATCAGACAGGCTTATTTCTATTGATACTCCTGACAAGTAAGGACATTGTAAATGTGCATTATACAATGATAGGCAAAGAAATGAGACAGGGTTATTTCTATTTATATGCCAGACAAGTTAGTACATTGTAAATGTGCACTATATATAGATAGCCAAAGAAGACATTCTATTAACAAGCCAAACAAATCAATTTTTGTGCATTATGTAATGACAGGCAAAGAAAACGGACATCGTCAGTTTCTATTAATAAACCTTCACAAGTAATTGTTTATGCATCATGTAACCACAGGCAAAGAAATCGGCCAGGGTGAGTTTGGCTCGGTCGTGAAGGGCGTGTACACGACAAAGGACGGCAAAAACAAGAAGAAGGTGGACGTGGCGGTGAAGCTGTTCCACAAGACGGCCATCAACAACCAGGAGGATTTCCTCAAGGAAGCAAGAACCATGCAGCAGCTATCGCACGAGTGTATTGTCAACTTCCTCGGCATCGCCGAATCGGAAAACCATGAGTTACTACTGGTAGAGTGCCGTTTTGCAGATGTTGAGATTTTAGTAGATCAGGGCATGTGTTCATAAATTGCCTCAGTGAAACTTCTTTAAGATTTAAGTGAATTTTGTAAAAGTGTAAAATTCCTTATGTTGATGCCTAGTATTAATTAATGCCATTTCATATATAGGGGTATCTGAATTTGACAACCACCAGTTACCTCTGGTATAGTACCTTTTGTTGTTTATACGATTAACTCGTGTTATTATCATTTATGATATTCTCTGCTTCAGTTAATGTTTTCCTAATTTTGAAACTTATTTGAATCAATGCTTTCCCAAGAAATTCCTTTTAAATATTACATGGATGAAGATTTCATAGAAAACATGTGGGCAGTGTCAACTGTGGCGGTAATGGTGAAGTTGTTGTTAACGATTTTGAATCTTTAGTCCTATCAATGCTTGTCTTACTAAATGCATTCACAACAGGTGTAGACTTTCTATCTACTTTCAATCAATACTAGCCCATTGAAATCCCTATTAAATGCATTCACAACAGGTGTAGACTTTCTATCTACTTTCAATCAATACTAGCCCATTGAAATCCCTATTAAATGCATGCACAACAGGTGTAGACTTTCTATCTACTTTCAATCAATACTAGACCATTGAAATCCCTATTAAATGCATTCACAACAGGTGTAGACTTTCTATCTACTTTCAATCAATACTAGACCATTGAAATCCCTATTAAATGCATTCACAACAGGTGTAGACTTTCTATCTACTTTCAATCAATACTAGCCCATTGAAATCCCTATTAAATGCATGCACAACAGGTGTAGACTTTCTATCTACTTTCAATCAATACTAGCCCATTGAAATCCCTATTAAATGCATTCACAACAGGTGTAGACTTTCTATCTACTTTCAATCAATACTAGCCCATTGAAATCCCTATTAAATGCATTCACAACAGGTGTAGACTTTCTATCTACTTTCAATCAATACTAGCCCATTGAAATCCCTATTAAATGCATTCACAACAGGTGTAGACTTTCTATCTACTTTCAATCAATACTAGACCATTGAAATCCCTATTAAATGCATGCACAACAGGTGTAGGCTTTCTATCTACTTTCACTCAATACTAGACCATTGAAATCCCTATTAAATGCATGCACAACAGGTGTAGACTTTCTATCTACTTTCAATCAATACTAGACCATTGAAATCCCTATTAAATGCATGCACAACAGGTGTAGACTTTCTATCTACTTTCAATCAATACTAGCCCATTGAAATCCCTATTAAATGCATGCACAACAGGTGTAGACTTTCTATCTACTTTCAATCAATACTAGCCCATTGAAATCCCTATTAAATGCATTCACAACAGGTGTAGACTTTCTATCTACTTTCAATCAATACTAGCCCATTGAAATCCCTATTAAATGCATGCACAACAGGTGTAGGCTTTCTATCTACTTTCAATCAATACTAGCCCATTGAAATCCCTATTAAATGCATGCACAACAGGTGTAGACTTTCTATCTACTTTCAATCAATACTAGCCCATTGAAATCCCTATTAAATGCATGCACAACAGGTGTAGACTTTCTATCTACTTTCAATCAATACTAGCCCATTGAAATCCCTATTAAATGCATGCACAACAGGTGTAGACTTTCTATCTACTTTCAATAAATACTAGACCATTGAAATCCCTATGAAATGCATTCACAACAGGTGTAGACTTTCTATCTACTTTCAATCAATACTAGCCCATTGAAATCCCTATTAAATGCATGCACAACAGGTGTAGACTTTCTATCTACTTTCAATCAATACTAGACCATTGAAATCCCTATTAAATGCATGCACAACAGGTGTAGACTTTCTATCTACTTTCAATCAATACTAGCCCATTGAAATCCCTATTAAATGCATTCACAACAGGTGTAGACTTTCTATCTACTTTCAATCAATACTAGCCCATTGAAATCCCTATTAAATGCATGCACAACAGGTGTAGGCTTTCTATCTACTTTCAATCAATACTAGCCCATTGAAATCCCTATTAAATGCATGCACAACAGGTGTAGACTTTCTATCTACTTTCAATAAATACTAGACCATTGAAATCCCTATTAAATGCATTCACAACAGGTGTTGACTTTCTATCTACTTTCAATCAATACTAGCCCATTGAAATCCCTATTAAATGCATGTACAACAGGTGTAGACTTTCTATCTACTTTCAATCAATACTAGACCATTGAAATCCCTATTAAATGCATTCACAACAGGTGTAGGCTTTCTATCTACTTTCAATCAATACTAGACCATTGAAATCCCTATTAAATGCATGCACAACAGGTGTAGACTTTCTATCTACTTTCAATCAATACTAGCCCATTGAAATCCCTATTAAATGCATTCACAACAGGTGTAGGCTTTCTATCTACTTTCAATCAATACTAGCCCATTGAAATCCCTATTAAATGCATGCACAACAGGTGTAGGCTTTCTATCTACTTTCAATCAATACTAGCCCATTGAAATCCCTATTAAATGCATGCACAACAGGTGTAGACTTTCTATCTACTTGCACTCAATACTAGACCATTGAAATCCCTATTAAATGCATGCACAACAGGTGTAGACTTTCTATCTACTTTCAATCAATACTAGCCCATTGAAATCCCTATTAAATGCATGTACAACAGGTGTAGACTTTCTATCTACTTTCAATCAATACTAGACCATTGAAATCCCTATTAAATGCATGCACAACAGGTGTAGACTTTTTTTCTATCTACTTTCAATCAATACTAGCCCATTGAAATCCCTATTAAATGCATTCACAACAGGTGTAGACTTTCTATCTACTTTCAATCAATACTAGACCATTGAAATCCCTATTAAATGCATGCACAACAGGTGTAGGCTTTCTATCTACCTTCAATCAATACTAGACCATTGAAATCCCTATTAAATGCATTCACAACAGGTGTAGACTTTCTATCTACTTTCAATCAATACTAGCCCATTGAAATCCCTATTAAATGCATTCACAGCATGTGTTGAGGTTCAGATGTACTATAAAACCAATGCTTGCTTAATAAAAGCCATATTAACTATATTCACAACAGATGTTAACTATGAATCTACTTTAAATCAATGTTTGCCCAATTAATTGCATTCAGATGTTAACTTTGATTATGCAGTCAAACATCATCATTTCGAAGTAAAAATACTAAAAAATAATGATTTTTTGAATTAAACAATTCTAGATTCCTTCTAGTTAAATTAATGATAATTCAAAAAAGTTTGAGTTAACCAACAAATTTCTAAGTAGATTAGGAAGAAAAGAAATTGGGTCCGAAAATAAACTTTGAAATAACGAGGAATTTGGTTGAACAGTGTTCAAAATAATGGTGATCAACTGTAATTAAAATCAATCTTGCCAAATTAAATCCCTATTATCAACATTCAAAACACTTGTCAGGGCTTGCATTATGGGAAGTCTGGGAGTTATTTACTCCCTGGCATCTTGATGCTGGAGGGATATACATGTAGTGATTGTCCTGTCTGCCCGTCCATCCGTTTAGTATAGCACCAACACAGCTTACTGCAACACTTGGATACTTACACTGTTGTTGGTCTTGACCATTCTCTATCCACTCATATCACCCAATCTCACTTTGACGTTGACCTTGACCTAATTTGCATTTAAAATAATTCAAATAGGCTGTTTCTTGGTTAACTAGATTTTAACGTTTCGTTTATCGCCAACACCGCTGGTAACAACACTTGGATATTTACACAGTTGTTACTTATGACCATTCCCAATCCACCCATATCACCCAACCTCACTTTGACCTTGACCTAATTTGCACTGACAATAATTCAAATGGGCAGTTTCTTGGTTAACTAGATCTTACCGTTTCGTCTAGCACCAACACCTATTGCTACAACGCTTGGAAACTTACACAGTTGTTGCTTACAACTATTGCCAATCCACCCATATCACCCAACCCCACTTTGACCTTGACCTAATTTGGACTAAGAAATGGGCTATCCAGCACCAATCGGGGGCATGTGTGTTTATTAAACACAGAATCTTGTTTCTAACTGAACTTCCAAAATTGCAGCCATGGAGGTCCCATATTATGATGAAAAAGTCAGACATAAATGTTTTATCTAAATGTATACCTTTTTCACTGAATTCCTTGGCATATTATCACTAAATGAAAAAGAAATGAACTTCACAAAGCTTGAATTGTATACTTAATTTCTGTCTGAATTGCTCAGGACTTTGATTTTGAATCTTGCCTAATTAAATCCCTATTAAATTCAATCACACAACCAGGTGGAAGAGTTCATAGAGAAGGGTTCGATGCTGGACTACCTGCTGGACCACCCCCACCAGATCAAGCGCCAAGACCTGTACCTGTGGGCGGCACAGATAGCCTACGGAATGATGTACCTGGAGGAGCAGAAGATGGTACACAGGGACCTGGCCGCCAGGAATATACTGCTACAGAGCATTACTAGAGTGAGATGGATGTGGTTATTATTATGCCCCCCTTCGAAGAAGTGGGGGTATATTACTTTACACCTGTCCGTCTGTCGGATGGTCGGTCTGTCAGTAGACCATTTCGTTTCCGCACGATATCTGGAGAACGCTTTGACCTACTATCATGAAAGTTGGTATGCTGGTTACTTGGGAGGAAAGGAAAACGCCTATACATTTTGGGGTCAACAGGTCAAAGGTCAAGGTTACCTCTGCTATAAACAGAAAAGCAGTTTCCGCTCAATAACTTAAGAACGCATGGAGATATTTTAATGAAACTAGATAGGTACCTTATAAGGAAAAGAAGGCGCCTATACATTCTTAGGTCAAAGGTCAAGGTCACCGTTGCTAAAAATAGAAAAACGGTTTCCGCTCAATTACTCAAAAAGCATTGAGATATTTTAATGAAACTTCATACATAGATACCTTATATTGAGACCTTGCTTGGGATTGCATATGGGGTAGGTGGGGTCAAGGTCACCATTGCTAAAAATAGAAAAACGGTTTCCGCTCAATAACTTGAGAACGCATCAAGATATTTTAATGAAACTTCATACATAGATACCTTATATTGAGGCCTCTCTTGGGATTTCATATGGGGTAGGTGGGGTCAAGGTCACCATTACTAAAAATAGAAAAACAGTTTCCGCTTAATAACTTGAGAACGCATCGAGATATTTTAATGAAATTTCATACATAGATACCATATATCGAGACCTCGCTTGGGTTTGCATTCGAGAAATTTCTTAACAATTACAGATATTCACAACTTGGCTGCAAGTCAGGGGGCATACATATTTTACAAACATCTCTTGTTCAATATAAAATAGAAGCTGTTTATAAAAGGTATATACTTCCATATGTGTCCTTTTGCCAAGCACAGCACATCATATAGTTGTTTGTAGCTCACCTGAGCATTAAGTGTTCACTGTGCGCTTTTGTGATCGCTCGTCGTCTGTGCATGCATGCGTTGGTCGTCAACTTTTCATTCAAACAACATCTGATAAACCGCTTGGCAGATTTTTTACAAAACCTCACAGGAATGATCCTTGGGTGACCCTCCTTTAAAATTGTTCCAATTGTTCCCGGTCTGCTGCATATGTAGGTCACAAGAGCTAAAAATAGATTTTAAAAGTGAAAACTTAAAATATCTTTTCCTCTGAAACTGCAAGGTTCAAGGCTTTCATTTTGATTTTTTGACATCCTCTAGAGGTCCTCTACAAAGTCTGTTCAAATTAGTACCCACAAAACTAGCCACACTCCGGGAATCACATGGTCTATATAGACTAAATAGCAAAATGACTTTAAAAATCTCCTCTGAAACCAGATTGCCCAGAGGTTTCATATTCGGTTTTTGTGGACTTGTAAGTGGACTTTAAAAATCTTCTCTTCTGAAATCACAAGGCCAAAGGGTTTCGTATTAGGTAATTAACAATGTATAGGTGTCCTCTGCAAAGATTATTCAAATTATGCCCCTGAGGTAAAAAGTGGACATGCCCTGGGAGTCACATGGTTCATATAGACTTAAATAGCAAAATGATTTTAAAAATCTCTTGAAACTGCAAGGCCTGGATTTTCATACTCAGGTGAGTGCCTTAGGGCCATTCGGCTCTCTTGCTTGTACGACAAGCATAGGGTTGTTTTCAATCGAAGTTCTGTCATTTTGTATTAGCCAGTTCAGTTTTTCAATAAATTTGGTTTACAGGCCAAGATCAGTGATTTTGGATTGTCACGTGCTGTTGGTCAGAACAGCGACTACTACAAAGCAACAACTGGCGGTAGATGGCCAATTAAGTGGTATGTGTCATTGTATAAGTTTAGGTGAAAGGTTTGAATGCTCTGAAGTATCAGTATTTCTGAAATGACATCTCTGTGTATTCTACCATTACTTGCAATGCAACTGTATGAATATTATTCATTAAGAAACTGCGAATATTTAGTATCTAAGATAAATCTGGGTCTATTTATTTGTAATTAATTAATTGTGAAACGTGTTGAAGGTATGCCCCAGAGTGCGTGAACTACGGCCATTTCTCGCACGCCAGTGATGTGTGGAGCTTCGGAGTAACCTTGTGGGAGATGTTCTCATATGGCTTGCCACCTTACGACAACATGAAAGGAATTGACGTAAGTTGACTGGTTATTTTCAACAACTGTGTTTTTTGTAATGTGTTCATGGAAATTCATGTTAAAAGATTATTTATGATATAAATCCATATTGCAGGGTTTTGTAGTTTGGTTTTAATTTAAGCTTTACTTTTCTCCGAAAAATGGGAGCTATACTACTCACCCGTTGTTTGGTGCCACCATCGGCATAATGCTCTGGTTATGGTTTGTGTGCAGCAAGTGCATATCTCTGTTACAACTAGAGATATTCAATTGAAACTTCGCACATGTCTTCAGGGTCATTATGTAAGATTACTGACAACTCTGAACTGATTATCAGAATTATGCCCCTTTTTGTACTTAGAAAATTCAGGTTAAACTTTAATAAAGTTTGCGTGCAACAATTTCATATCTCTACATCTACTACAGATATTCAAAATAAACTTCACATATGTCTTCTTGAATCATTCTCGGAGATCTGTTTCATTATTCCAGGGGTTTTATACTTTTTATGCTTCAAATAAAGGTTTGTAAACAATGCTCCTCCCCTTTGTAAATTAAGCAAAATTCAACATTTATGTTTTGACCAACCCAGACAGGTAGCAGGTCACCTTCTTCTGTGGAATCACTAATTTTCACAGAAGTCTAATTGTCGCCCTTTTTGCAGTCCCGCCATTGCGAGAATTTATGACCACCGCAAATATTTACAGATATTGTAATTTAGCAACGCCTTGGGAGTTCACATGTTCTTTCAGATATATGTGGGTAATCGTTCATAATTACACGTAGGTGACATTTTTAGTAACCTATGTTTCAGTCTACATTATTAACAACAAGATGTCATTTGAAACGACATGATATAAATGATCTATTGTATGGCCTAAATATGCGACCCCTATTTTTCAGAAGTGGACCACTGTTATCAATTAAGAACATAATCGGGTACACATATTTATTGCAAAAAACAATCTATCACAGTAGGACCCTTCACTGGCGTTGGGCATTTCATCTAATAAGGGACACTTTTTTGTAAGCACAACTGATGTTTTATTTATTTATTTATTATTTTCAAAATAGGATTTGCTCGAATTTAAGACCACGCAATTTGTACCCTGCCAATTCAAGTGATTCCACAGTATTTAGATCTGCATCTTTCCCTATGTACTTTTAAGCAGCATGATGGCTACCTGTCTTTCACAGCTGATCATGTTCATCGAGGAATAGACCTGGAGACTATTTTTTGCAGTACATGAAACGCAAAATAGTGATTTTTTTCCTGCAACTTAAAATCACAGCTACAGCCTAGTTTTGTCCCTATATCTTCCATAGACAGAAGTCACGTGGCTATTTTTTGCTTAGCTACATAAAACTGACTGTCCATTTGCATCCTTCTGCATACCCCGCAAACTTATTGTCTATTCTTCCACGTGATCAAATTTGCCTGCTTAATAATTTTCCTTGCATGGTTGATGAAAATTCGCCAGTTTGTTAATTTTCTTCAACAGGTGATCATATTCATAGAGGAAGGCTAGCAGCTGGCCTACAGGTGATCGAATTCACCTACATAATAAATTTCCTTCAACAGGTGATCAAATTCATAGAGGAAGGCAAGCGGCTGGCCAGGCCTGTAGAATGCCCGGAGGTGGTGTACCAGCAGATGTTGAAGTGCTGGAGCAAGGAGGCCAAGGATCGACCCAACTTCAAACAGCTGAACACGCACTTCGCAGACCACGATGAATACGCATCCACCCACGAACTCATGAAATACATTCGTACGAAGGATTAATCCTGTAAAATTCAAGGGGATTGATTTATGGACGCTTATGCATTAAGCTGATTCGAACAAAATTTGTGAGCATTTTAGACATGAAGTTAACTATAGACTTTAAGCTTACTTTAAGGTCAGTTCTTCATTTAGAACTGTTTAAGGTAAGTTTTTCATTTATTTATATGCCAATTAATTATTTAAAAGAGTTATACATTTACATAAAACGTGTTCTTTTTCACGTGTTCAACCTTACATAGGACTTCCATGGCTGCAATTTTGGAAGTCCTGTGACAACAACTGGGGGTAAATTACGTCCAGACTTCCCTTAATGCAAACTTAGTTTTTCTATTCAAGTGCTAGTTTTGTGTTTACAAATACCATAATATGTTGAAAAATACTGAGATCTGGTGAACCAGTTGGGGGGGGGGGGATTGAGGCAGGGTAGTTTCCTCTGCTAAAGTCATTACGAAATCACATCTTAAAGATGTATATTTTGGACGGTGATCACGGTGTGAATAGGAGAAACTATTTTTGTGTTGTTAAGTGGTTTGATGTCAAAAAAAGGGTTTTGTCAATTAACAGAACAGTCATACGTGTACGTTTTATTAATTTTATTTTTTGCTAGTTAATGCATATACTACTTTTCTTTGTAAATGGAATGCTTGACTTGTGACATATCTTTTCTTTTTTTTTCTTTTTGTTTGTTGTTTTCATAATGAGTTTTTAATTTTGATTTATCTCTAAAACATGCTTTCATATGATGATGATGTTTATGAAGACTTATAGTGGCAACGATGATTTAGAGGATATTTGTTGGTTTCAGTGTAAGATCGTATTTTATTTCATGAGTGGTCATATAAAACATATTTTCACGAGTGGCGGAGCCAGGAGTGGAAATATCAAATGATGATCTTACACTGAAATCAATATATTTTCTTTTTATTTCATGCTTTTGGACGATAAAAAAGAAATTGCACAAGATATGCTGAAGCTTCACAAGTTTGTGTGTTCTGACATCATAAATATGATGTCATAAATGATTCCAAAATTGTCGCTCACTGTTGTGGTGAAAAAATAGAGCCAAACTTTCTGCATCGTTGACGCTTATTTATAATTTTTTTGAATTCTATTATGTGTTTTTTGTTGTTAAAAAAGGCTGATGCTTACACTGCCAATAAGGTTATTCACAAACTTTAAACAAAATAAAACAAAGTGAAAAGTAGTTCCTATAAAACCCAGAGTGAAATGATCAAACGTTATCATTTCACTCGATCCAGAGTCAAATGATCGTGTTATCTTGCACTGGTATTCTCCACTCCTTCACAGCATAGCATGAAATAAATTGTTGCTTTTCATGATGATGATGATGTTAATGATATTGAAGATTATGATGATGATGATAAATACATGTCGTTTGTTATCATACTGTTTTGGCCCACGCATATTTAAAATAAACACCTTTGTTGAGTAGTAACTGTTATGCTGCATCTACGTCACATGTAAAGCAACATGTATATTTTTCCACATTGTTTAAATGAAGAGAAACGTGCTTTAGTTTGAAGCACTTTAAGTTTATATTAAAAATATGTTATAGTACACTCAAGAAGTTATAACGCACTAAATGGAAATAAAATGGAAATTGTATTTTCTTTCTCTATAACAAGTTCAGCTTGAAATGTGAGCTACGATTATTTGAGTTGTACATGCATGTGTTCATACCAAAATGTTGGAAAAAATACAAAATAATTTTGTGATTACCATGGCGCAGCTGAAGTTCTTATAAATACAACAATTTCCATTCGGTTCATTATAACTTTTGTTGAGTGTATAATATTGCTCGTCATATTTTTGGTGTAGCCTGGTGCTATGATCAATCGGAGGTAAATTCTATGAATTGTTTGACAAATTGCTCCCAAAATGTGTGTGTATTTGGCTTTGTGCTTTGTCAGATATACATGTAATGTAGTGCTTGTTCATTTGCTGATTTGTATTATGTTCAGTTGTAATGTGCAAAATGATACTTGAACATAAAGTTTATATGTTTCTGTTCAGAATATACACATGTATTAAAGCTTTGTATTTGATTATAAAACAAATGTATTTTCAGAATATTATTTTTGGTCAGCTTTGTATATTTAACCGTTTTAAAGTTACCTTTAGTACAGATTTACCTTTTGTATAATTTTTGATCAGCTTTGAATATTTAACAATTTTAAAAGTTACCTTTAGTACAGATTTACCTTTTGTAGAATTTATCAAATTGCCGATGATCAGATGTCAAGGATAACAATTATTCCAAGAGTCGCAGCGGTGTAATGGATATGGGACCGGTCTTGTTAAACATCGTAGGGCATATTTACATTACGATACAATTTTCAAAGAAGCATAAATGCTATGCACCAACATCTATGATTACTTTATTTCAGTCATTCTATTCATTTCCTGGGTATCTTTCACATATCCTTTATATCCAGAACATACCGATCATAAATGTCTATTTTTTTAAACTACAAAATTCAGTCGTAACTGAAACTTGTCGTAAGATCTTTGATAAGACTGGGCCCAGGGTGTCTGCCTTGCAACCGGGAGGTCGTGAGTTCGATCCCTACTCAGGGAGCGTTCAAATGACCTATCTCAAAAGATACCACATACTGGATTTACTTAGGAAATGAACTCCCAAGTGTCTCAATAAACCTCAGGTTTTCAACACAGTCAAGCTCAAGTAAATAGGTTTAAAGCAACAATTATTCTCATGTTAATTTCAATTCAAGCTTTATTAAAAAATAATTTTAGATTGTGAGTTGTTTATCTGTAAATAAACACCGATTTTGATTTCTGATGCGTAGGAATTAAACCGCGAGGGTGTTAGCGCATCAGAATGAAAATCGTTGTTTATTTACAGATAAACAACCATATTAAAGTGAAATTATTTGATTTAACATGACCTGACATAACTGCCCTTTTGTTGTTTTTATTGGCAATTAGATAAACTCAGTTCAAGGTCCAATAGGTTTTGTTATTTCAAGAACAACACTTTCTTAAGCTTAACTCAAGGTTGTTTTTATTGGCAATTAGATAAACTCAGTTCAAGGTCCAATAGGTTTTGTTATTTCAAGAAAAACACTTTCTTAAGCTTAACTCAAGGCTAAGATCGGTAATAACTATTTCTCATGTCATGGTCAATGGTCAAGTTTATCCTCCGTTCATTGAATTTCAAGTTTGGTGTATAATTAGTTAATAACTGTTCCAAATAAGTCACATGCAAGTAAACATTTAACTCTTTCAAATTGAAGTCTAGGTCATAAATAATTCCCTTTTGAGGTGTGTGGCACTGCATGTACACTGCAATGTACAATTATGACCATAACAATTATACTTAAACTTGGAAATGGATATGTGTTTGTTACAACCTTGGAAAGGTTATTTTTTTGCAGATATACACTCAACAAAAATTTTAAAGGGTCAGACATAAAACATAGATGTAAATGGTTTCATCAAATTTATTGCAGAACAAACACTTTGATATTAATTCCTTAATTATGAAGGGAGAAATTAACGAAAAAAAAAAATCAATAACATTTATCAACAAAAGATGAACACTTTAAAAATAGTTTTCATAAAAAACTATATCCCATTAATATTTTTGTGGAGTGTTTTTGACTAGATTGAATGCTACTTGTTGATACAGCATCATGCGGAGTGTAAATTTTCTCTTGTAAGATGTCTGACTGTTATTCATGACAAAAAATATACACATGCATGTTATCATAATTAAACTAATCTTGCAAATGAATCAAATATCCTTTGCCAAAGAGTATAATTTTTATACTTTTGGACATGGCTTGTATAAGTAGTATGTTTTTATTAGTTGCTTTCCATTTTTCATTTAAAATTATATTTTTCCTTTTGGTTGAGGTTATGTCTTTTGAATTGTGCAATTTTTCTATTCCACTGTTTTATTGCATTTTAAAGATATAATGTAAATTCATCATGTAAGTATATTCAGCTCGACTTTGCGAAGAAAATAACTCGAGTTATTGTCGTCGCTGTGTCGTCA
This sequence comes from Congeria kusceri, assembly GCA_027627225.1. Classification (NCBI taxonomy): domain Eukaryota; kingdom Metazoa; phylum Mollusca; class Bivalvia; order Myida; family Dreissenidae; genus Congeria; species Congeria kusceri. The sequence goes on along the minus strand of CM051029.1, from coordinate 35,073,991 downwards.
GCATCTGCATTAGTTAAGTTTTTTTGGTTACGTTTTTTGTCAGAGTCTATTTCTCAAAAACTATCAGAGGTATCCATTTGAAACTTTCAATACTTGTTCACTATCAAAAGGGTAATTCATTACAACAAGACAGGTAACCCTTTGATTTGTATTTCCAGAGTTATCTGCCCTTGTTAGGGCTTGCCACTTCGAATATTTTGACATGTTTTTGGTTAAATGTAAAATTTCTCAATAACTATCAAAGACATTAAATTGAAACTCAGGATACTTGTTTATGGTGCTGACCTCATTCTGCAGACGTGAGAAGGTAACTCTTTCAAGGATTTTGTTGGAGTTATTACCCTTTTTTCAACTTACAATTTTCGCTTTATCATATTTCTCAATACCTGTATGAGATATTGACTTGAAACTCAAAGACCTTGATCACAGTGATGAATTTATTCTTTAGACAAGAGGAGGTAACTATCAAAGATTTTAGTTTGACTAATTGCCCTTTTTATGCCCCCAACGGAAACTTCGGGGGCATATAGTAATCGCATCGTCTGTCCATCCGTCCGTCACGCTTCTTGTGTGGAGCATAACTCCATTAGTATTGAAGGGATTCAAGTAAAACTTCATATAAATGATAGAGGACGATGAAAGGAAGTGCAGGGTACAAGGACCACAACTCTTTCTTCAATATTGACTGAATTATTGCCCTTTGTTCAATTTTCTTGTGCAGAGCATATCTCCATTAGTATTGATGGGATTCAAATGAAACTTCATATGATGATAGAGGACAATGAGGGGAAATGCAGAGCTAAAGAACCACAACTCTGTCTTCAGTATTTACAAAGTTATTGCCCTTTGTTTTATGTCCTCATGTGAAGCATTAATTTTTTAATAATAATGATAGAGGAAAATGAGAGGAAGTGCAGAGCACAAGGACCACATCTCTTTCTTCAATATTTACAGAGTTATTGCCCTTTGTTTTATTTCCTTGTGTGAAGAATTAATTTTCTTGTGCGTAGCATATCTCCATTTGTATTGAAGGGATTCAAATGAAACTTCATATAATGATAGAGGACAATGAGAGAAATTGCAGAATGCAAGGACCACAACACTTTATTCAATATTTACAGAGTTATTGCCCTTTGTTTTATTTTTTTGTGCAAAGCACAACTCCAATAGTAATAAGGGATTCAAATGAAACTTCATATAATGATAGAGGACAATGAGAGAAATTGCAGAGCACAAGGACCACAACTCTTTCTTCAATATTTATGGAGCTATTGCCCTTTGTTTTATTTTCTTGTGTGAATCATTAATTTTCTTGTGTGGAGCATACTACCATTACTATTGGAGAGATTCAAATGAAACTTCATAGAATGGTAGTGGACGATGAGAGGATCTGCAGAGTACAACGACAATAACTATTTCTTCAATATTACCGAGTTATTGCTCTTTGTTTAATTTTCTTGTGCGAAACAATACTTCATTAGTATTGAAGGGATTCAAATGGAACTACATATAATGATAGAGGACAATGAGAGGATGTGCAGAGGACAAGAACCATAACTCTTTCTTCAGTATTTATGGATTTATTGGCCTTTGTTAATTTTTTGTGCAGAGCATAACTCCATTAGTATTGAAGTGATTTTAAATAAAACCACATATATTGATAGAGGACTTTGCGAGGAAGTGCAGAGTACAAGGACCATAACTCATTCTTCAATATTTATGGTGTTATTGCCCTTTTCTTGCAGATAAGTACTACCTTAGTATTGAAAAAATTTAATATAACACCACATATATTGATAAGAGGACATTGAGAGGAAGGGCAGAGTACAAGGACCATAACTCTTTCTTCAATATATATGGAGTTATTTCCCTTCAGTTAATATTTTTAAGCAGTGCAAAACTTCATTAGTGTTGAAGTGATTCAAAATAAAACCACGTATATTGATAGAGGATGTTGAGAGGAAGTGCAGAGTACAAGGACCATAATCTTTTTGTAGGAAGCGTCATTTTTTTCCAACATGTTACTGACATTGTGTTGCCTTCCTCTGACAAGCATATGCTTCAGGGGCATACATCACATTATGTGACAAGCCTTGTTTCAACTTAGAATTTTTGCTTTAGGTCAAATTTCACAGTAACTATAAGAGTTGTTGCCTTGAAACTCAAAATTCTTGATCACAGTCATGAACCCATTCTGTAGACAAGATGAGGTATCTATATCAAGGATTTTGGTGGAGTTATTGCCCTTTTCTCAACTTAGAATTTTAGCTTAAGGTCCAATATCTTTAAGAGGTATACTGCAGTATTGACTTGAAATTCAACACACTTCATCACAGTGCCCATTATATTAACAAAAGGCCAGAATACTGTGAAATATGAGAAAGTCAAGCGTCCAGCACCCGTATGCTGTGCTCTTGTTATATTTTCTGATAAAATGTCTAAAAAGTACTTGCACACCACTTTAAGTATTTTTCCCTTTCTTTCAAATTATACAACTTTGACTACAACAAAATATCTTGATAAAAACTATATGTTATCCATGTTTTTACAGGTGTTGTTGTAGTCTTACATATTTTTACATATTTGCCCTTTCTGGTTCTATTAATTTAATGCTACAAAGCCCTGGCAATTTTCCTTTCCTATCATTGATTTTTTTTGTACTCAATTATATCATTGACCCTTTAAATAGCATCCAGAAATAAAACATTTGTTCTCAATTATTAAAAGAAACGTGAATCTAATTATAACAGCAATGATAGGTTATTAGCTAAACATAATGGATTTTTTTTTTAACATTTAGGTCATACAAATTGAGAACATTTGCACTTTTTATACAAAAGGACATGTATGTTACAACTATTCTAACCTATTTTCAATCTGAAATATATCAGGCCATACTTTTGGGGACAATTTTAAGTGTCCATTGGTTGTCCATTTTCTGTGTGCTGTGGTTATATTTTTAGTGCATGTTAGTTCAAATCTTATGATTGCACTTAAGAAAGTGCCCAGTTGCTGAATGCAAATGTTTGTATGTGTTTATTTTAGCAAAGCTTTTGTTTGTATTGCATTATTTATTGCATCTGGTTATTTTCAGTAGTGCCATTCTTTATTATTGCATACTACAAACGCGCTCCAACATCAGAAATTTACTGTGCTGATTTGTATGTACATTAATTTCTGCACCATTATAAAAACATTCATTGCTAGTACACTGTAATATACGTATATTGTTGCTGTTTTGCAAACTCATTTATTTTGTTGCTATATTCATTTCCTTATCTTACTTGTTTTCATACTGGCTTATGGAGATAAAGCTTAATGAAGCACAATTATGTTTTGTAACTGGGCCCAAAATCACAAACCCATTCTTAGACTTAAGACATAAGAGTAAAGAATAGTCTTTGAACTGTTTTGTTCTAAGAACAATGTTGATTTGAATCTTGCTTGGCATTCCAGAACTCTAATTGCAACAAATTCTTTATTTAGAACGATTTGTTAATGACCTAAGCAGCATTGGTAACAAGCATATCTGTGGACGCCCTAGTATTTTTTCTTGAGTCTAAGTTTGTTCCTTATTCTTGAATTCAGAATGGGTTCGTTAAACCAGCCCAAATCTTATTCTCAAGTCTGAGAATGGGTTCATTAAACCGGCCCAACCTTATTCTCAAGTCTGAGAATGGGTTCGTTTAACCGGCCCAACCTTATTCTCAAGTCTGAGAATGGGTTCGTTAAACCGGCCCAACCTTATTCTCAAGTCTGAGAATGGGTTCGTTAAACCAGCCCGACCTTATTCTCAAGTCTGAGAATGGGTTGGTGAATAGAGATCCTGATTTCAACACAAGAACTATCTACGTTGGTGCCATTACAGTTTCAAGTGTATTCTGTTTCTTCTTTCATAGTTGTTGCCAGTAAGTTTTATACCAGACTACAGACAAAGGTTAAAATATTCATTTCATCTTTGTATCCACCACCAACAAAATTATTTCAATATGTTTTAATATTTAGTAAGCCTTATTATGTAAATAAAATATTTGTGCCCTTGCATCAAATATATTTTATATACATGTACAGACTCAGTTCTTGTTATATAAATTGGCAATGTATAAATTTTAAGATTGTTAAGTTTGTAAGTGGAGCCTTAAGCAACATTATAAGTGAATATTTGATCATAGTAAAATAACGTTTCATATTCTATTTTTTAATACTTGCAGTTAATATGTTACATGTTGTATGATATAAAAGTTAACTATTAGCGCTGATCGATTTTCACTTGTTGTTGAACATTGAGCTATCTATTTTATATCAAAGCATTTATACCTGTTGCTTTTGCTAATACATGCACATTATGTATTGCAGCCAGAATAAATTAAATAAACTTTAATGTGTTGTTGTTGTTGTTGTAAACAGACAACCATCCATTTTGTAGATGTTTTTTGTGTAATGTCTATGTGCAAAGTATTTGCAAAAACGTATGGCAATGCAAAATGTTTCGCATACATTATAATTTATAGGTCTCCATTCCAATATTTCACGGAGAAATAAGCTCCAGCTATAATGCAAACTCAATAAAGTGTAAGGAAATGGCAATGAGGAGTGCAGGTTATTCTTCTCATGACATCTCAATAACTTTATATCTTTGTGAATATTTTCTACATTTGCTTGCATTTTCATTAATACATAGATTTCAGTTCAGTATGTTGTATATTAGATTGAAGATGTTTCAAGTACGTTTAATGTACAGTGGAACTAAACCGGAACCTCTCTAAACTAAAATCCTCTCTGAACCGAAATCCTTTTAAAATTTTAACTGGAAGCACTCTTGACCGAAATTCTCTCTAAACCAGAATCCTCTTTAAACCGAAGCCACTCTGAACCGGAATCATCTTTAAACAGTTTTTGTTTACCGGTAGATATGCATACATAAAAACTCCTCAAATCTGGAATACTCTGAATTCCGGATTAAATGCAAATACTTGGAATTGTATGAACGTTCAACGTGGCAGAATGCGTCTTCGATGAACAACAAATCTTCGGTATGAGGTCACATTCAGGTGTTTGAGAAATTACAAATGAAGACGAAATATGTACAATGTACATTATCTACAAAAACACGCAACACTCATTAATTAAACACCACTTTCACCGCGGTTTCACATTTAAATACTAATACATTATAAATGTATTTGCTGATGACAATCAAAGATCTTCCTCGTCAAACAATATTTGCGACAGAGAAATGGGTCCACTATAGATAGATGCAGTACTTGGTCTCTTTATGGCACAAGTTTTCGTGTGGTCCTCGTGTGTATCGCTTACACTGTGTTTCCCGCTATCGGGTGTTGGTTCTGGCGATTTGAAAGATATTGATCGTTTCTTATTAATCTTATTATCTGTTGACAAACTTGGTTTAAGCGGAACATCGTCTTGTACGGACATCGGTATTTTTTTATTCGTCAGTACTGATTGCGAGAGCGATTTACTTCTTTGAATAGAACTTCCACCACGTTTTCGCTTTTTAGTAAGGCTAATATTGTTTTGAAAATCTATTCTATGATCCTCTGGTTGTTGACGAAACCTCTCTTCTAGTCGCTTTGTAAACGTATGTCTTGTTTGAGCTTTGACGTGTCTTGGAGGACTAATGGTCTTCGATGGTCTTGTAGAATCAGAAATTTTTAAACTGTGCGATGTCTGAGGTCTTTTGCTTTTTCTTCTTTTTACCGGTTTCTTTTCCTTCTCTTTGTTCTCGTCATTATTATTTTGTTTGGTTAAGTTGTACACATTGCCACTCACTGTATTGTTGTTTTCTTTTTCTGTTACATTTTCTGCATTGTCGGCTACTGCGTTTATGTTGTTGTGATCAGAAAACCTTTCAGTATTGTCAGTAACAGCGTTTGCGTTGGCACTAGAGAGGTTAATATTTGCGTTAATGGTGTTTTGTTCGGTGAAATTTTCTGCATCGTCACCAACGCCGTTAATGTGGTTGTGCTCTGTTAACTTAGCAGCATTGTCTGATTGGCTGTCGCACCGTTGGCTTGTGTCTTGTTTAAGTACAGGTTCCCCTTCCGCCGTGTCATCTAGTTCGTTATCAACCTCTATGCTTATAAGCGAAGCCCGTGTACTTCTTTGCAACCTGATACTGGATAACTCAGCAGTGTCAGCGGCAGAATCCGCACTGGCGGTACAATTTATGTTAAAGGCGTCCATTAGTATTGCGTTGTGAATGTTATCAACTGCTTGGAATGGTGACCTTGATCTTTCTTCAACTGGCGGATAGGTATCATTATCACTCTCTTCCGACTGATGTGCTGTGTATATCGTGTGAATACTCCCAAGAGTATTATCTGTGTCTGCGTTGTCCTCCGTTTCAGTATCTTCACTTTGAGTATCGTCGCTGTCTTGCAAATCATTATCTATATCATACAGAGGATCGTCCGTTTCATCGGTTATTAACAATTCAGAATTTGTGTAAAGACTTTTGGCGCTGCTACATATAATTGCCCGGCTCATCAGGCTCTGTGCGACATCAGATTTTTTGTCAGTCTCATTCGCTTCACGGGCTCTTTCAATGTCTAACTCTGAGATTTGATCATCGTCAGCATTTGTGTTGGCAGTCTGAATATGAAAAACGTCACTTTCCTTATTTTCTTGTTCACGAAAATAGCCTCGAATCATACCTGCAAGTTTCACTGGCGAAGTCCCCATGTGCGGTGTATAATTCCTTAGCGTTTTGGTGTTATATCGTTTCTTTGCCCTTTTTATATGATATCGGTAACAGAGGCAGATTGCGACACTGGCAAAGCAGACAAACACAACCGTTCCAGTAAGTGATCCTATCAGAACTGGGACGTCCATACTCTCGTTATGTTCAGTAACTTATACGGTGATTCCTGTTATTCGGCGATTCCTCTATCAAATAAAAAAGATGCTGTGTCAGTGTTACATAAAGATCCCACATATTAAGCATGTTAATAATAGTTACAAACATGTAGTAAATAAACAGTGCAATAGACCCAAAATCTCTTTCTGAATACATTATAAGTATAATATTAATGTATTACTTAATAAATGGGTCACTGGTGCTTGTGAATTTATAAGCATTAGGTAATCAGAGTACATTTGTACTTGTAAAGTTCATTTGTACTTGTAAAGTTCTGTTATACGTGATTTACAATACTAACCAAAATACAATATACAAGGTGGGTCAAATATTGAACTGGCGTATGTTTTTTTTAATTAAACAAAATAAATACAAACATGTACAACTTAAAAAAACACACACACTAAAATCCTACATGCACGAGTGGAAATACGTCAACATTTTGGCCCTAGTTTTGACCCTTACAAAAACGGAAAACAGCAAATATAACAGAAAAAGTTACCTGCTGAAATGTGTCTTTTAAATTAGTTTTATTTTAATAATCCAAAATGAACTCGAACAATCGTCGTACTCGTTCCACAGTTAAACTCCTTTTTTATACATTGCGTCAATACATTGACACGAATCGACACGAATCGATCATTGATTGATATATTGACTTTAAAAGGACTCATTAACAAGTCGTTTACATTGACTATCGATTTTGTTCACGAAGCTTGTAAACAAAGTGTTTCGCACCACGGATAGATAAAAATCGTGACTGGACTCATATATCAAATATGAAAAATAATCCCACTATTTGGAAAAAATTATAACAAAAAAATGCATTGTACAAAAGCAGCTTCGTATTCGGATTTAGGCGGAAACGGCGTACGCCCCCCTCTAAAATTGTACAACATTCGGTTGTTAAAACTCACAATATACTAAATCATATGCATTTCGTTGCCATTAATGTGTTCTTCAATCAAATCCTTGTCAGAATCAAACCCACTCATTAATCCATCGGTAAGGTAAATTAATCCTTTCTGTTGCTATCGTATCTTTCCAATGTCGGTATCCGTACAAAAGCCCCTTGCCCAAAAGCAAATATAGGCTTATGTCCATGTGTGCACTTTTAGACAAAGTGGTTTTGGGCAAGGGGCTTTTGTACTACACTGTGCTACTCACAAGGGACCAAAAGTAGCTTGTTGGCAGCTGTTTTCAGTTACTGAAATAAAGAACCAAACCCTCCAAGTCAAACATCATCATTATCTTGCAGTTTAACGCACAAACAACATGATTGTTTTTATGCAATCATATAGCTCTGACAATATCACAACTAAGGCTCCTGTCCTTGGTTTCAAAAAAGGAAAATTAAAGCACTGTGCAAAAACTGTAAATATTGAGCCAATCAGTCCCTAGCAAGACCAAAAGTTAATTATAATCTATCATCCATTAAGTCAAACCCCTTTCGAGGACTAAGACTTTGCGCAGTCAATAAACAGTTTGTTAGTTTGTAATAAAATAATGTGAGTTTAAAAGGCTTAAAAAACGCTAAAGTATCTACAATGTTATCAGATACAAAAAAACATGGTTTTACCGTAACATATGTTACCAGCCACACACCCTACAACGCACCACTGACAGCTACAAAAACATAAATAAATAGGTCAATGTAACAGATAATTTATAAATGGAATTATTTACGAAAGTTAAAAAGGTGTACAATGTACGGAAGTCAGTTCAATAGGACAGACTTTTAAGGTACCCATAAGAAACGTGAGAGCCAATGCCAATGAACCAAACCTCAGTGAACATCGGCAGATGCCCAGTCAAGAATTCACACAGTCATGGGAACACTAAGACAAAAGATCCAATCGAGATCTTAGATAACGTACAGTGCACAGTACACAATGGGTAACCTATATTACGTAATTATGGGGATACGTTTTCAGTGCGGCTTTCTTCCGTACTGAACTGAGTCGGTGTTAGAGTAACAATATCAGCTGGCAGGATTTCCAATTAGTTATAGTTCGAGGGGAACATGACTATTTGTAGTAATGTGTGTTTGCCTGAATTCGTCTGAATGTGAGAGAATGTTGCTTGGCCTTTAATTGAAATGTATGTAATCTTCTGCTGTTATGGCGACCTGTTTAATAACTATATTATGAAAAAGAATAAGTCGTTGGTCATTTCTAATAACCCATCTACACCATATTACACAGATAAAGCAAAGTGAATAAGTACATGTACATACTGAGTGAAACGCTGTCAGTTTTGTAATCAATAAACCCTATAACCGTGACAACAATTTAAGTGCATCACCATTGCTACAACATTCGAAATGGTCATCTCTTGTAGACCGGCGTGAAACTACATACATAGTCCTTATAATCAAGGCAATTCATAATCTTAAAGCCATTCCTGAATGTTATGCATCCCTATAAGATCTCCGAGGAACGCTGGTGTAATAAAATTCATTTTCCACACCTGCAGGATTTATATTTACTAGCATTCCTTTTACCACCATCCGTCACCTTATGGAGCCGACTACCTGCGTCAGTAAACTGTTCTGTACTTGCAGAGCCGCGATAACTTCCATGCTGCACTGTGGTAGTGCCGGGGGGGGGGGGGGAGGTCGTAAAGTATGTATTGTACACCATCAAATTTTAAAACACTTTATCATCAATAATACTCCGAGCCTCATCGCAATGTCTACCTAGCAGATATTTAAATACGTGCCAAGTTGAAGTTGTGCACAGGTCTATCCCTCCCGGGGCGGGCATATACGGAACTTTAGACTGAAAGCGATTCCCGCCTGACGGAAATTTGACACACCGAATGATTGACCTTTTCTTTTCGTTACAGGTACCTTTGGTTTAAACCCCATAGTGCGCTGGCCTGTTGGAAAAAAAGACGACTACAAGTGTAGCATCTTTGCTTATCTTGTCCGATTGACCTGGCCCGTTTTGTCTAAACGGACAATAACGGAATTATCCGAACATCTCGGATGTCCATAACAAAAAGTCAACAAACAGTTTAGTATGCAAGTTTTCTTCAAAAAATGGCAATGTAAGTAATGTCATGATTAAGGTCTTCCTATTTATATTGAATATATTGATAGTTTTAGATGCATGACAATAATCGGACGGCATTAATGTAAATCAACTATTAATATACAGTTGCAATATGTTTTCGCGATAGAGGTTTGTTGCATCCATACATGTTAAAGTACATTAGAACCTGTCTAAACCTAACGGCGTCGCTACCGGCCGATCGTTCGGTTTTCAGAGGTGCCCAGATTTTTATTATAAGTCATTTTCTTTTTAAAATGTATGATCTATTTTATATGTTAATTAGAGTACATAATAAAATAAAAACATGTTAATAATATATACTCGGCATAGGTATTCTCGCGGTATCTCTATTTTCCCGGTAATTGTTTATCTTCGGATTTTCATGCTTAATTGTCAACATCTAACATATTTTTGGTTTTCTTTAAGAAAATAATAAGTTAAAAATTAATTCAGTCGAATTTAAACAAGTAATATGATTTGAAACCATAAATATAAATAACTTTCGTATCAGCTTGCGGCTATCGGTAAACATTAGGGGTCAATGTCTACACTTTCGTCTGCGTGAGTAAATATAAATGAAGACTCAAATGATAGTTTTGTTATATTTGTTTAAGGTTACAATTCAACAATTTAAAGTGTATTTGTGTTTGTTTATACACTAACAGCAAACTTATTTCAAAACAAAAGTTTTACCGTGAGAATACCGATGAAGTAATTTTTCAAGATGGCTGCATGTAGCATTGAAAAACAGAATAATTTAAGGACGAATACTTTACTTTTTAACACAATGTCTAGTTGTTATTTTCGTGAAAAGGTTCAATTTATAGCATGTTATTGAAAGGAAATGTTTTGTTAGTTGTTTTTTGTTCCAAATATTTACTTAAAGGTTAAGTACCACGAGAATACAGATGAACAGTATAACAGATCTGCAGTGTACTTTTGTTAATGTTTATTGTTTGTTTTATTTGCAAATTTTGCATTTGTATATAAAACAACACTCAAATTTATCAATCAAACAAGTTCACGTATTCAATGAACAACTTATTTACATCTGTTTAATGACCAATTGTTGACTGCTTTGATTAGTTTAAACATATTTAATTTAGCTCGATTGTATCGCAAGCCTTAGGCTTATGGAGATTAGTGATCGAAATATTGCCATAATTTACTACATGTAGATGTATAAATTAATTACAATGTAGTGAAACATAAAAACTTTACACTGTATGTAAATGTTAACATAAAACACGACCGACTTATATGTTATCACAAGCCGTTGGGTTTTGACAGGGATTCGGTTTTGACAGGGTTCGGTTTGGACAGGTTTCACTGTAGTATTTTATGGTTTGTTATGTTCCCGAACAATTGCCGCCGTGTCCGTCCTTCAGTCCCACTTTATTGTCCGGGCTATTTCTCAGCAACTACTGGCTGGAACTCAATGAAACAACATGCAACATCTTCATTACCAAGAAAAGCCTTAGGAGGTGTGCATAGTACCAGGACGTTCCGCTTTAGCAGGGTTTTCATTAAGTTTTGGAGTAGAAGGATGCTTCTTAAAAGTAGGTGGGTGGTTTGGGGGTCCTCCCCCAACCGGGTTCCAAGGGGTGTCACCCCTTCGTAGGGGCCAAAGCCCCTCCCCCCTGACCGAAAATGAATTTCAGCAATTTTAAGGGTCATATATAGGCCATTTTGCAGCCCCTAGCATGAGTATAATTACAGCAATTGATTACAGCAAGCCAATGGGTATTTGCATTGCAAATGCACAACTAAGTCATCAGTGCTCCATTACATAGTCCCTCTGCAAATTAGTCAGAAAATAAATAAATGTATTTTTTTTACATACAAACCTAGGCAAAAAATAGCCAGTTATAAGGTTGAAATAGCCGGGTGATTTACCCGGCTCCCGGGTCTTAATAAAACCCCTGTTTAATCATGTACCTGTTGTGAAGTGTTGTCATTGGACTCAGCTCTCAACATGGTCAGCTCTCACTAGTTTCAGAGACAAGCTCAGTGATCACAGATGGACATGGATATACACCGCTGACAAAGGAACAGCCTCACAAATTACACAATTGGAACCTGAAACTGATTTCTACTTTCGGTTTTGCCCATACGCATCTGGTCAGGACAGTGAAACAAAATGGGCAAACTGCCACACATGTTTCTAGGAGTTATGGGACTTGGAAAATTGCTGAATTCACTGAAACTTCATTACCAAAACTAGTTGTGAGGATGGTCCGTCTCACTAATTTTTCTGGGAGTTATGGCCCTTTAAAGATTCACGAAATAAGTACATAGTCCACAATTCTTTTTTGGCCTAGTTTTCAGCAACTACTGGGCCTAAACAGTCTTGACGTTGTTTTTTTTTAGCACTAGCCCAGTCGGGCTACCATCTTTGAACTTTAACTTGTCCGAAACCATTTTCACTAGCCCGAACCAAAATGGCCATATTCGTTAGAATTGCACTATAAATGCATATATACAATACTTAAAATAAAGATTAACTAAGCAAACTTTTTATGTTTTTAATCATTAGAAAATTTGTTAACAAGACAAAATCAAATTCTTCTGAAACATTCATTTCCTTATAACTGTCACTGTCAGTCATCTCTATGCGTTTCCTACAGAGACATCTTCAAAGTGGTCTGAAAAAACAGCACTAAAATGCATTATCTTATATAAACACATAGGTATAAAACCTGTAAATAACTAGTCAGAATATATTTAAGTAAAAAACAACAACAATGATTTGTACCTGGGTCCACTTGTATATGTGAACTGCTTTTTCCACTTCAGAATCCTTGTATCAGGTATACTTACTGTACTGCTGGATGCACTCTGATCCTCTTCGTGTTCACAGCCATGGTGTTGACATCTAAAATGCCAGTGATTGATTTTATTACCATGCTTATGAATCATATTTACTACAAATATGGTGAAAGATTTGCAATATGTTTTGTACAACCAATTTTTAATAACATTGTAAGGTACATATCAGCCGACCGACACTCTGCAACAGTCAATAGTTGGTTCAACTTGATGATCTAACAGCTCTATACGTTAGGCATAATCATTAAATGTTGATGGCCGAAGTGTAATTGAGGAATATTGACATGCCATGATTGCTTAACTTTATTTGTTGATTGTGTTCCGTTTATTTCATAATCTTTTTTGTAACTTCTACCGCAAAATAAGACTTTTTTAACATTGTGAATTTGTTTCATAAACGCTCAAGTGTAACAGCGTCTAGTGAGATTATCTACAAAGTTTTTGAATAAGCGCCTATGATCCAAGAGAAATAAATCTGCTCAGTGTTTTATGAGCATCTAAGAGTACCTATTTCGGACATAACATAATTCGGATACGGAAAAATACACTCGACCGATCAGGCTAATGGCTTGGATATTTTACTCGACCGACGCTAAAATCACTCGACTCGGATTAAATTGCCTAGTCCCGAAAAATGACAGTCGTCTGTCAGTGATATTCATTGTATTCATATTCAGAAATTGTGACATTTGATTAAAGCCATCAGTACCAAGAGATGAGCATATTGTCTGGATGTTACACTTCTTATAATAAATATTGCATTTCCATTACTTGACAAAGCACATTTGGAATCATTCATCCGGTTCAACTGATATGTGATATCCTTGTTTTTACTGTCTCAACCACCAGTCTTTGAATTAACCCAAAGCAATTCAATATCTGTTATCCAGGCAATTGACAGTTATGACCTGTAACTCTGAAAGAGCAAGTAAAAGAAGATGAACATTAGATTTAGGAAGTCAAGGTCTTCTTTCAACGTTCTTACTTCTCAGCTTCATTGGTACATGAAACTTCACCCATATTCCCCATAATGGCTATATAACTTAACAAGCCTTTGTGTGTTCATTATTTCAGTCCAGTAACCAGGACTCCTTCCTTTGAAAAGTTAGCGTCCCAGTATCTAATCGTCAAAACAGACCCCTACCCCACCCATTTATAAACACAACTACAACAACAATACTTTCAAAAATCTTATTTAAACAAACTGTTTATTTAGCTACCCGCAATTAAACAATTAAATAGGACTTTATTCATTAAAAAGGAACAACTCAACATTTTTTATAAATAGGCAAAAAAGAAAAGGACGCCGACATTTATTTACTTTCACTTTCCACCAATACTATAAACTGTCGCTAACTTTCATTCAAATGTTGCCTCAGCCAAAGTGTTTGCAAATAATCCGTGTACAGTGATGATTTTTAATAGATATTTTATTAATAAACACTAGTAGTTGTAGTTTTTTTAACAAATGAAGACGCACGCTTGACACGATCGGTGTACGAAAATTGTCAAGTAACACAGATTCATCTTAATTCTTATAATTTGTAAACTGTTCATTTCGCATAAATACAAATTCTATTTCCTTCTTTAAATTTGTAGTAATTTATTAAAAACGTGGGTGTTAATTACATGCAAATAACATAACGCATACCTAACGGGAAAGTGTTACAAATCACACCTTTACTATTTCAAATTAGATTGAGGGCGTGATAAACTTTCTATCGGCGACATTCATCTGCATACGCATTCTTATTGGCTGACTGGTTAGCAGTAGTTTAGCTGGCTCCGGCTGCATCTTGATTTTATCGATAATTGACACACTGGTGCAGAAGGGGAATGTGCTTATTGCCGAGTAGACGTCCTTTGTCATGGGAAAATATGCGTACGCCAGAGAAAAGGGTTGCGTCCTAGAATCTAACACCGAGATTTATGGCGTCCTTTTCATAAAAGTATGCGTCCAAATTTGCCGAATTACGCGTTACCGAGAACTCTGATCGCTATTTCAAAGTCGTTGGGACCGACGAAAATAGTTCGAAATAGGAAAGTTTGAAATACTGATGTTCCAGCCTCTGCACAGAAATTTGGAGCATAGCTCTAATAAAATCCCTGCCATCAAAACAAACCACATGATGATGATCGATTAAAATCTTCGACAATATTAATGATGGTTTATTTTCCCTTTGTCATTGTTGACCACAAACAATATATAAAAAGTCCAACTATGTAGAAACTTGCACTGAGTTTCATTAAATAAGTAAACGTTACAAACACATAATATTTTCAGATCATGAAGGATTTTACTTGTGACGGCAGTGGTTACTGTTAACTGATAGGGAAGTAACCACAGCAACGAGTTTGGCGTTGTTCTTCATTGTGCTAATAAATGTTAGAGATTTGAAAATTGCGCATGTGGTTAAAAAACTTTTTTCCTGATAGGGAAGTAACCACAGCAACGCGTTTGGCGATGTTCTTCATTGTGCTAATAAATGTTAGAGATTTGAAAATTGCGCATGTGGTTAAAAAACACCGTGTGTATATACGATGTTGACATGTATAATGAAGGTTTGTAAATAACATCGTAAAAATTGTAATATTGTCAGCATTGTTTGTTACTCACAATTATAACGCTACCGTATATCCACTCAGGGCTTGCATTAAGGGAAGTTTGGGAGTAATTTACTCCCAGTTTTTGTCACAGGACTTCCAAAATTGCAGCCATGGAAGTTGCAGAACTTCCAAAATGTCAGCCATGGAAGTTCCATCATGGAAGGATGAACAATTTAGAAGAAAAAATAAGTAATTTATCTAAATGTATACCTATTTCACTGAATAAATAGGTATATAAACACTTTATGAAAAAGAACTGGCCTTAAAAACACCTTGAATTTTATACAGTACTTAATTTCATTTCTGACATGCTCAGGACTTATGTAGTGCAATACTGTCAAAACTTCCAAATATCAGAGGTCAGGAAGTTCAAACTTCCAGTTTTCAAAAGTTAATGAAAGCCCTGTCCACTGAAGGCTGATTATTTACCCACGCGTTAGTCATCACTTGGTATATACCCGAAAGCAATGAAAGGTGCGTAACCTTAACTGAGCGACGACGGCCAAGCTTGGGGTTAGGTGTGACTTCGAAACAAACGCTGATGATTACGTGTGAAAAACGTGGTTGGGACCCGAATTTTTGTTCGAAATAGAGATGAATTTGAAATAGGCTGCCTGGCAACTTCGAATTAATGATTGTTATTTTAGTTAAATAAAGAAGGAAAAAAATCGGGACCGAAAAAATAGTCCGAAAAAGCGATTAATTCGAATTAACGGTGTTTGAAACAGCAGTGTTCAACTGTATTGTAAATAAATGCAAACACTATCATCAAACATTTACATATTTTTTAATATTTTAATAAATAAACTTTAATTTAGATTGTATGACCTATGCCCAAAAGGGCATGTTCTTCCACAGATATGTTGTAAAGTAACTGCACATTTACTTTTCACCCAAAAAAGTAAAATTTGCGGATATTAAGATAAATTTTGGTGATAGTGGTTGGTTTTGTTTACAGGAGCCATCTATACAAGGGGAAAAGTCACAGTGTTGTCATTTGATTTTGTCTTTTTTGTATTCATTTGTTGTTGGAAAATTTCAGGACAATACTATTATTGTGGGCAAACAATCGTTGCCCATGACTACACACTCTCCATAGATGTTATGCAAATAATTCCATTTGAAATTCGGTTTAGTGCCATTTTTTACATCCTCTAAGCAGATGCAATGCCTACAAAAGAAATGGCGATGATTTGTGGTGAATTATATTTTAAAGGCTGTCATCCACAATTTTTATTATTATGACGTTAAAGTTGCAAAATGATATTATAAGTCACATAAATGTGTGAAAAATTATTGGAACATCAAACTTTTTACAGCTGTCTTGGCTGTTCTAATAGCACCATACCTATAATGATGGTTTTAGCTTGTAGCCTGTTTTTAAACCAAGCCATCAAAATGAAACTTAAAGAATTTGCATAAGCCTGTTAAATGTATTTTCAATTTAACTGTCCATGTGCTATTTTTATTTTCATCTTGAGTGAATTACAATCAGAGTGTTGTTAAGATGGAAAAAATATGTTTGTAGTCATGATGAATAGAATAGTAAATATGTTTTTTAATGTGTGTATATATAAACTTTCATACCAACTAACCTTAATAGCACAGTTAAATGATAATGTGGGAAACACTTAACTACTGTGAAAATAAAGCAACAATTTCTTGTAGATGTTTTCATTGTTTAACAGCTGCTGTCTTAGCTTAAATACTGGTGTACACATGAAATGGACTTTTTGACTGTACATATATAAAAAATTTTTGACTGTACATATATAAAATATTTTAAATGCACGTAATAGGTGGTTTGTCAGAAGTTCTTTGTAAATTTTCCATACAAATATAATATTGTGATTAATTATTGATTAGTTTGCACCACTATTTCTGCTGCTAGATTGTATATAAAACCTTTGAACAACATTTATATTTAATTACTGTGCAATAGAAATATTTGATTTTAATTTACTGTCTGAAATACCGAGGTACTGCTGCATAATTTCTTTCTGACACAAAAAGATTTCCTGGCTTGGCTTGCAATGGAATAATTTTGAAAAAAGAGATCAAAATGCTAGTGTTGAAAATGTGTTACCATTGGCTTGTTATTTGTTGGATGTCAATGATTGTCAATGATTGCATTTGAATGTTTCACATGTGTTTATTTGTTGCTCCATTTTGAAGGATTCCAATCAATATTTTTAATTCATTGGCTAAAAACGTCTATAGCCACATTGTCAGTGCTTAGCGGACAAACAAGCTTTTTGCATTAGGTACAACAGCAAAATAAAAAAAAAAATTATGCAGTGCATTCATCCCACGGCCATGATTTATATTGAAAACGGCTGAAAACAACGCCATAAATAATATGCATCAAACTTTTCATAGCAAAAGTTTGCCATACAAAAGTGTGCGTCAAGATTCTTGTTTTACAGTTAACTGTAATGTTATTATTTTTTTCTAAAGAGAGATAGATTGCTTATTGATTTTCAATCCAGCTGTGATTAGTATGCTCGACTGACCCGACACTGTGGAAAGATATGATGATGAAGAAGATGTCAATGCATGGGACGTCATCGTAGTTCATGAAATATTCAGTCGGTCTAAATTCGTTTCATGGCACACAACTGCCAAATTTTCGTCTTAAAATAAAAAAAATTGCTATTTTAATAGCTACTCCATAATTGCATTTTTGTGATTTAATTAGTTGTATGAGAAATCTGGGATTTTACAAACATAATGGATTAAAAGCAATGAATGGTTGTGCATAAGTTGCAGATGATTGTAGTTTATGAGAAATTATCTTTAAGGGAAATTATCTTGGATTTCTCCACTGCAGATGTGTTTTAAGTGAAACAGTGTTTGGGGGTTTTGAGATTTTCCTGTGTGTGTAATCTTTTCCATTTCAGTGAGATTTTAAAGTGTTATAAGAAGATTTGCTATTGAATTTATTTGGCATAATGAACATTGGAATTTTGGAATGCATTGATTAAAAATGAGAATGAATATATTTTGTTATCTTTTCAGAAATTTATATTGAATTTATATCCTTTGTCTTTTGCCACTGGACTTTTATGAAAACGAATGATTTTTTAGCAAATTAGTAGAAAAGTAAGATTGTTTAATAGTTAATGATCTAAGCAGATACCAGTAGTTAATTGACTGTGGAAATGCTGTTAAAATAACATTGCATTTTTGCAGCATAAATGAGAAACACAAACAAAACAACAATAAATTAAAAAAGATCAAAACATATTATACTTGTCTGTCATCTGCGCTTTCTACGTTTGTTGATTGATAATGATGTATGAAGTATTGGTATTAATTTATCTTAAAATTCAAGCACAACGTCGGCTTTAATGTTTAAATAACCCTACGGTGTTGGCGTGTCAAGTAAATATGCATTGGTTTATGCAGATTGTTTTAGTGTTTAAGTTGAATTTTAAAAACTGCCATGGACAGTTTATAATGGAGTTTGAAAATCATCATTAAAATGATGGCTTTATGAAAGTCGAGAATAATTTCACTTTTCACTAACCAGATTATGCAAATGAGTCAGAAACTGTGAATGGAAAATAAATGGACTGAATTTTGTCGTGAATACTGTGTGCATTTGTGAAGGACTAGTAAATATTTTCTTCGATTGGATCATACATTTCTCTTGTGTAAAGCAGTGCAATTCATTTTGCACCCTAACAATTGGTAAGTTAGATCATTAAAATATTTGTAAAACAATACACACAAAGATCTTAGTTTTATTACAAAATTTCAGAGAAATTTATTACAATAAAAATAACTTGAAAATATTCATAATTGTTTTGTAATGTTTATTTGTCAGTTTTGACTTTATGCTTTTATTGGCTTGTATCAAATACATGTACAATTAAAGCATTATGAATTTGAAATGAGGATTAAAACTATAAACTATTAAAACAGATTTATGGCATAACACGTAATTAACTACTATAAATTGTAATTATTTGTTGTTTCTTGGGGCTCTAAGCATGTTAGTCCATTTAATTGTACTCTGTAAGTCATTTCTTGCATTTGCTAAATTTGCTAGATAATTTTCAGTAATTGAGCAGATGGTAAAGTGTCCCTCAAAAAGGTGATAAAGAAATTAATGAATATGTTAAAGACCCATGTTACACGTGTTTGACAGCGTTAATAGAATAGGAAAATGTGCATGTCAATTACCCAGTAAATGTTAATTTTATTTTTTTTAAATCAAATTATATAAAAATGAACAAAATTACATAAAATGTTTACATTGTTTTGTCATTATATTGATAAAACAATTAATTAAAATGTAATAGTAAAATATTTTTTTAAGTTTTCTTGCTTATAACTATCGTTATTTTGAAGTTTTCTTGCTTATAACTATCATTATTTTGAAGTTTTCTCGCTTATAACTATCGTTATTTTGAAGTTTTCTTGCTTATAACTATCGTTATTTTGAAGTTTTCTCGCTTATAACTATCGTTATTTTGAAGTTTTCTTGCTTATAACTATTGTAATTTTGAAGTTTTCTTGCTTATAACTATCGTTAGTTTTCTCGCCGGTCATGACAACTTCAAAATAATGGTGTTCGAATGTAGTATCAGTATTGTCTTTTATTTTATGCTTTCCAGTGGATTATAGGGAAATATCAGTAAAATAAAATAGGTTAATCACTGTTTGAAACAGTGAAAATTATCATGGCGCCACTCGTGAAAATATAAATGTCTATGATCATTCGTGAATTAAATTGGATATTCTACCAAAACCAACAAATATCCTCAATGTTAGTCCATTAAAACTCTCAATTTTTATCATATGCATACTTTTTTCTTTGGAAAAAAGCATTTGCATGATCAAAAACCACCGCTGCAATAAGTTAATGCTTCATGTTTGCATGAATTGTTTTGTGATGAGCAATTTAATGTGATGTTGAAATGTGATTACAGCGATACTGTCACTGCCGGTGTTCATGGTGGTTTGTAACCTTTTATATGCATAGTTGTCACCTGTGTCATAAATTCAAATATTGGTTTGAAAGTTTTGTTACAACATGATATACCAGCACATGTATACACGCATGGACACAGTTTCATTTTAATGTATGAAAATTTTGTAAATCCATAAAAGTATACAGTTTTGTAGTAAAATCAATTTTACTGATGCAGTTATATATGCAGATGTCTATGGCACTGATAACTCTGCAAAATTGTTCAATAACAAATGGTAAACTGCATATAAAACATTGCTGTAATAAATCAGTTTATTCTATGTTTGACGTCTTATTCTAACTTTACATAATAGTGTGCTATGAAATGAAGTAAGCTTACAAAGTGTTACTTTAATTAAATTATACTTATTGTATCAGGATAATTTCTGCTTTCTTGGCCTAGATAAAAATTATTTGTTACTCATACTGTGACTGTCTAGTGTTTTATCTTGTCTCCGATAGTTTGTAAAATGTTAAAATTGAAAATTAAACTCATGCAAATCCTATCATCATACATTTTAGTGTCTTTCCTTCATTTAATGAAGTTCATTCTTTTATAATACAAATATTTAGTACACAATTTCAGATTTCTGACTGCAAGTGTTGATTTAAGTGGTGTTGAAAGAAAATTTGTCTTTAAGATCAATTTTCAAACTGTAAGAGGCCTTTTGTTTGTTTTTTATCAAAAGATAAAATCTGGGTAGCCAATACTGATTGCAAAGTATTGAAAAGCGATGTTTATTTTTCAGCGTAACCAGCACTTCAAAACTTTGCGATCTGCATCTTTGGATTTTTTGTGTTTGCCCACACATTAGATTAATATCAAAATTGGTTATCAAAGATTTTTTATACAAAATTATGGGTCTTTGATCAGCCAATTTTATGTCGATTGAATTTCAAGTTTTATTTAACCTCTATGACTGCATGCAGTTCATAAAATAAGTAATTACAAGTAAAACAGTGTTCGTAATCAACTAGCATATCGAAGATATGTCATTGAAAGGAGTCACCTAGTCAGTATGTTGATTTTTTTACATGTATTAACTATTTTATTTAAGGAGCTTGTTAAACGAAATGTCTCTAACCTTGAAGATAACATCTGTCGATTATGTGCGCCGTCTGTAAGCTGCTTTCTTGCTTATACTATTTATATTTTGTTTATTATTCAGTATACATTTTGTTAATGTATTTGTTTATTTAATTGGCAAATCAGTTGGGTACTTTTTATGATCATTCATTCATCCATTCACTCATTTATGTATTCACATTCGTCGAAATTAGCAGTTTGTCCAAGCAACCCAATTTCTTATACTACATGTATTACTGGCCCCATGTTCACAAAGGATTAACTGCAGGATCAAATTCAATCTTAGCTGATCTTGATCTTTCAGCTCAACTGAGCCAAAGCTGAAAAAAAAAAAATTGGAAAAAACTTTTGTTCTAGACTAAATAAACAAACATTTTTGTTACATTTTGATTAAAATCTTCATATCAGATAGAAACATACGCTAAGAGGAGTTCATTATCATGTATAATATATATTTGATCAACAATTAAAATTGATCCAGATTTTTAGTGAACGCCACTTTTGAGCCTGATCCTAAAATATCTGGCTCAAGATCATCTTGAACCTGAAAATCTGGCTTAACATGTTTTGTGAACACAGAACCTGGAGAGCAAGAAAATGTTACAAGCCCACCTCTATAAAACTGCGAATCTGAGCTAGCCTGGCTTAAAATTTAACAGTACATGGCATATTACTAGGTTAGCTCTAAGAAAAAAATACTGCCGAAGGTGTGCCGATACGGCTTAAAGGTCACAATACACTAAATAAATAAGAGATGTAGGGCTGTACTCTCTAAATAAATCAACAAGTTTAACTCGCAGACATGTTTTTAGGTTTAGACACTTGCGTTGAGATTCTTTTTTGGAGATGTTGGTAGGGTAAGCATTGGTATGCACAAATAAATCACTGATATGTTTTAAGATTGGAGACTACAGTATGACACTTGCGCTGAGGCGGGTTACATTCAACTAGAAAGTAGGCGCTAAAACGATGGTGATAAAACAGTCAATTTTGTTTAGTGTCGAGTTCTTTCTTACAGAAAACATGACATACCCTTTGTATTGCTTAAATTAATTCAGCTTAGAATGCTCTTTAAGAAAATGTATGGTTATGAGGGTCCCTATGTGCAAAATGTTGCATTTATTTTTGGTTAAAGTTAAAGCTTTTACATTAAATTACAGAAGGATTGGAATTAGTATATTTTAACCTAAAGGCGCACTATAGCCATGTATTAACCTGTCAATGTATGATTTTCAAATAATGTCCAAAATTTCAGTAGCATGTGGTATTTTGGCTATTGACAATGCTAACACAGCTTATGGGCTTGTGCTAATTTCGACCACTGAATTCAATTATGTATTTATTTCTACTTTCACAAATGTTTTTTTACAAACTCAATAAAAAACAACATTTCACTTCTTCATGCATTTACTGATCTGTACACATGTTACTGTAAATAATTATATTTTCAGGATGAATGCACTTCAGACGGGCTCACCGCCATAAAAACGGCTACCACATGAATGGCACCACAGGCAACAGTGGGGGATCAACGGCTCCACTGGTGCCTGAGCCGAAGATCCTCACCCGTGAAAACCCGGAACACTTTTTGCCCATCCCGAGATTAAAATTCTGCCAGGCTGCTGCCTTAGTATTCGTCATATCAGTTGTATGCTTTGTTGTGACCTACAATGGTGACTTTGTGTTTGACGACAGCGAAGCTATTCTAGGGAACAACGATCTCTTGCCGGAGACTCCCGTCTCCAGCTTATTTGTCAACGACTTTTGGGGAAATAAGCTCGATTCAAAGACCAGTCATAAGTCATATAGACCTTTGACTGTGTTAACATTTAGGTAATTGTCTTTGATTATGCACATCTCAATATGAGACGTTTACCGGTACTTATTGTAATTGTATATAAGACATAGTGATATTTATTAGTGTGTCAAAAAGATATTTATGTGGCTGTAAAGATGAGTTAAATACTGGTTGAATTTAAATGACATCAAATGAAACATGTCTTTGTAAGGCTTAAAATATGAACTATAGCAGTATTTACAAAAAAATACGTGATGCATTCCAATCCATGTGAAACATGCTATCTCAGAAATGGTGCTTACCGGCGTATTTAAATGGAACTAAATAACTGAACATGCGAAATATTTAGAAACAGTTTTCATATAGTTTAATGGAACTAAATAACTGAACATTCAATTAATTTAGAAACAGTGTAACTAACATTTTAATTGCACTAAATGACTTAAAGGGACTCGTTCACAGAGTTTTGTATTTTTGGAAAATGTCATTTAATGTCTTAACTGCAAAAACTACAGTAGTTGAACTAACCAAAAACAAATATTATATAAAGAAACAAAAATTGCCTTCCATGGAACTTGAACCACATCTGCAGGGATAAAAAATCTGTCTTGCTAACTACTCAGCTGTTCTGCCTGACAATCATGGTAGTGAATTTTAAACGCTGTGTAAGTCATACATGTGTTTTCCAAAATACAGATGAAAAGCGTTGCAAACGCTTTATAATTTTACCCATTTCATATGATGATTTTTCATAAAGACACTGTATTTTCTGTACAATTTTTTGTCAGTAATTTTATTTCCCTTGTTTATATATATAATGTATTTTAGGGGCAGTGGGGGGGGGAGTGTCTTTGACAAAAATTTTGAAAATTGTAAATTTGCCAGTCTGTGAATCGGTCCCTTTAAGAAACAATGGCCATGTGGCTTTGAATATTTCAGGTGGAGTTATGCCTTAGGTGGTGGCCTTATTTCGTTGTACTTCCACATTCCAAACATCATCCTCCATGGCGTCGTCAGCGTCCTGTTGCTATGCATGTTCTCCATTTTGTTTGGAGGTTACTCAGTCTCCGTGACAACGGGGTCGCTAGAGTTCAAGGCAGCTAGGTCATCCCTGCTGTGCGCAGCTTTATTTGCAGCTCATCCTATTCACACAGAAAGTGTAAGCTTTATGTATTGAATTAATTAATAAAGAACACAGAAAAATAATTAAAACCATATAAAAAATAAATGTAAATGTATTCAGATTAATATATGCTTTTTACGATATACAAGAAATTGCATTGTCTTTTCAACGAACTGTATTAATTTATAAATGTAGTGAAATTATTGAGACATTAAAATTTTGTGGCAATCACTGAACTTGCCATTATTTAATATTAATTTTGTTTTTTAGCTCACCTGAGCACAACGTGCTCATGGTGAGCTTTTGTGATCACCTTTTGTCCGTCGTCCGTTGTGTGTCAACATTTTCAGTTAATTGACATCTCCTCCTAAACCGCTTTGCAGATTTTCACGAATCTTCACAGGAATGATCCTTGGGTGACCCTCTTTCAAAGTTGTTCAAATTGTTTCGGTCCGCTGCATATGTAGGTCACCAGAGCTAAAAATAGATTACAAAACTGAAAATTTTAAAAACCTTCTCTGAAACCACAAGGCTTGGAGCTTTCATATTTGATATGTAAGATCCTCTAGTGGTCCTCTACAAAGATTGTTCAAATTATTCCCCTGGGGTCAAAACTAATCACGCCCCAGGGGTCTGCAAGGCCCAGTCTTTATATTCGGGTAAGTGCTTTAATGCCATATGGCCCTTTTGTTATAAGCCATTATAATGCCTTTAACTCAGGTGAGCGACCTAGGGCCATCATGGCCCTCTTGTACTGTTTATATGCATCTTGTATGCTTGTTGTTCATTGCTCCATGTTTGTACATTTTGTTTTGCAGGTATCAGGCATAGTTGGCAGGGCAGATCTCCTGTGTGCCGTGTTTTTTATTGGATCTTTCTTACTTTATGTGAAGTCATGCTCAGTAGGTAAGGGTACGACTAAAATAAGCAATAAATAACTATCCGTTATAAATTAGGCCATCCTTAAAAAGTGTTCATGGTAACGGGACCCAGAATTTTCAAGGTGGGTAGGTAGGTCGATTTAAAAAAAAAAAATTGGGGTGGGAACAAATGTAGACGACCCTTAGGCATGGACCAAATTGTGTAAACTCAAAATACAAGAGATTAATATTATTGCAACGTTATTAGAATGCAGTGTTCAGTTAATATAAAAACGTTATGAATTAATTCAGAACAAAATATGATGAATATATAACTAAAATTTTCAAACAGGAAAAAAATTGCTTCACGGACACCTATGAAAACCTGTGAGTAGGGCCCAATTTTGTAAGGTTTGGTCGCGTTACCGCAAACATTTTGGAAGGATGGCCTTATCATAAATATTTGCAGTGGTTTGCAGAGCCTGAAAATAAGGCAGTTTGTTGTTAAATTAATTACAACTGAGCATAGAATTATTGTTATATTTAATAAAACAAAAAATTAACAAGACGAATAACTGGTACTACACACAGATATGCAAATCATTAAATTGTTCTGATTGGAATTTTGCATTTTCCACCATTTTATGACAACAAAAGTAAAAACAAAAATCTAACAGCAAGATTCAGACAAAAGACTTGCAGTATTTCAAGTATATACTAGCATGGCTTTATTTGATACATGCCATTTCAGATGTTCAGTCCTGCGACACAAGACAAGTAATATTCCGTCCAGAGCGGTTCTCGCTGGGGTACCTGTTCTCTAGCATGGTGCTATGTATGCTGGCAGTGTTGTGCAAGGAACAGGGCATCACAGTCATAGTGAGTTGTTACTCTGACATTTCCCTTTTTGTTTAAAACACATTGTGTCGCAAATGGACATTTTTGTGCCTGTATACAGAGAATTTGATCACAGTTTGTACATTGTATCGCCATAAATATTAGTTGTTAGTCTTGATTTTTATTTGTTATCGAAATAAAAGGTATTGCTGATCTTTCCAATTGTATTGGTTTGCTCTAGTTACTCATAAAAATTAACACTCATTCTATTTTGTTCGCAGTTGATTGATGTTTTTTTGTTATAAGAAGTTTAATTAAGTTATGGCCTATCCGGTTTTCAGGGGATATGCAGTGCATATGACATTGTAGTCATTTGTGGAGTGGACTTGCTGGAGATAGTTGGTCTGAGACACAACCACCAACGGAACGGAAAGTCACAGGTTAGATATAAAATAGAAACTATGTTGAACATTACATTAAAAAGCTCTATTTGATTTGTCTCAGTTATGAATTCACATATTTGACCCTATTTGTCTTGTGTCTTTTTCAATTCACAATGTCTTTATTAATAGATTTTATAAGAACAACAAAAACAACAATATACATTCGAAATGCGATATTACGAATAGTACATGGGAGACACTGATTTGTTCGTAGTGTCGCGTTTTTCATAGTACACGTGTATCGCATCCTTCATAAATTACGGTACTGTAGTAACTTAATATTATTTTATTTGATGTTTATTTACATCATGTCTTAGCGTTTATGAATATCAGCACACTTATTAAAGTAATTGCATTTGACAATACACTTGTGTATGTCTTCCATTATAAATAAATAAGTATAAAATCCACGCACAGTAATTAAAATCGCAATGACATTTTAGCCGCAAATACGTAAGTCATTTAGTCAAACGCAAATCTCACACTGCATCAATTAAAGTGGCTTAAAATGGTAACTAAACTTGTTAACAACTATCTTTGTCCATGGTGCAAACAGACTGGCTAGGTGTCTGACTGGGCAGAGGTGTGAGATATTCATCGAAATGGTGTGTCTCCGTTACAATGTGATTCGTAGTATCGTGTTAACATTAACTTACAAACAATATTATGGGACTGTAACAATTGTTTGTAGTAACGCATCTTTCGTTTTATGTCGAATTCTTAGCATCACATCTTTCTGTAATTAAATATATAAGGAAAACGGACGGGACCAGCAGCCTTTTTTGTTGTATCCCGTCATTTCGTAGTATTGCGATTTGCAGTATCGTGTTTTGACTGTATTATTATATTTACAGAAGAAAGAAGAACAAATCACGAATTAAATCAGTAAAAGATGTTAATGCTATTAATACTCATTCATTTTATTGCAGTCTAGTGAAACATCAATCTGGGTTGTTAGCACTTTTGGTGCAACCAAAAATAAATAATTAACTCAGATATTTAAGCAAATGTCGGTGTGTTTTTCTACCTAATCTCATTGGTTTTTGAACAATCAGTAAAAAATTGTACACATTTAACAACACAAATACATTCTTCTGCAGACTGCCTCAATGCCTGCCTGGGTTGTGAGCCTGATCAAGCGCCACCTGGTGTTGCTGTCAGCGGGGCTGTTGGTGTTCCTGTACCGCTGGAGGATCATGGGATCTGCCCCGCCCGTCTTCCAGGTGTTCGACAATCCGCACTCCTTCGTGAATAACACTGTGATAAGGGTATGGCTCATGTTTGTATTTTACTAGAATATTATATTATTATGTTTCTTGCAGTAATTTATTTTACATTTATTGGATTATATTTTGTTTGTTTATACTTTGTTGTTTGCCAGGGAAGTGTTACGAAAACAATAGTGTTCTGTTAAAAAAATTAAATCGTACAGAGTAGTTGTGGTTACTAAATCAATAGTGACCACAGTTGCATGATTGTAAACTTAGATGACCCCATGAGATTATTTTTCTGTTTTGATCTTATTCATGTTACTAGTCTGTTTAGTACTTTTACACACAGCCATCACAAATCATGCAACATGATATACTTAGTTACTTACTGTTCTTTCTTATTGCAGGTTGTTAACTACAACTACTTATACTCCATCAACGTCTGGCTACTCCTCAACCCCTGGTGGCTGTGTTTCGATTGGTCGATGGGGTGTGTGCCTGTCATCGAGTCGTTGGCTGATCCGAGAATGCTTGCAGTGGTTGGTGTCTGGATTTTCATTGGCTCCCTAGTGTGGGCGTGTTTTAAAGGACCAATTACACAAGACCAGAGGTACATGTTCTTGAAAGTTTTATATCTTAAGTTTTTAAAAATTATTTTTTCCCATATCCATTTTGTTAGTAAATTTTGATAGTTCACTTAGACTGTTGTAACTATTATTTCTTTTGTTGGTGTTTTTACTTTCTTTCTGATTTCTTATAAAATATTTCATAAATGATAAAAGTATCAAAAAAAAAAACCTTTGTGGCGCGTCGTGAGAAAACCGGTCTTAATGAATGTGCATAAAGTGTCGTCCCAGATTAGCCTGTGCGGACTGCACAGGCTAATCCAGGACGGCACTTTCCACTTTTATGGTATTTTCCGTTTCAAGGAAGTCTCTTCTAAACATATATCTACTGTAGGCGGATAGTGCCACCCTGGATTAGCCTGTGCAGACTGCACAGGCTAATCCGGGACGACACTTTACACACATGCATTAAGACCGGTTTTCCTTCGACGCGCCTCATTTTAAGTATTTGTTTACATTGATTTCTGATGAAGTGTACGAGTTTTATGTTTGGACATATTTAACTAATAAAGACATCTGTCCATTGCAGAACATTAACAATGGCGTTAGCACTCATCATCGTTCCATTCCTGCCCGCAAGTAACTTATTCTTCCGTGTTGGGTTTGTGATAGCGGAGAGGATCCTGTACCTGTCCAGCATTGGCTACTGTATGGTGGTAGTGTTGGGCGTGCGGCAGCTGTGTAGCACATATCCACAATACTCCAAGGTACTGGGATACAGGGCTTTCATTAACTTTTGAAAACTGCAAGTTTAAACTTCCTGGCCTCTGATTTTGGAAGTTTTGCTTATAATATTTGGCAGTTTTGACAGTATTGCGTGACGTATGTACATTACAATTTTCACAGCTTATATCACTACTCTTAGTATAGATATTATTGTACTTCAGTCATGTGTTTTACGTCATGTTATTGTTTTTCAGACCTATTGTAAACTTTGAATTATAATCAGGGCTTGCACATAGGTGAAAAAGTCCTCACTTCTAAGTGTTTGATATTGGAGGTTTTAAGCATTCTTTTTGACTTTTTGATACTTCCATGGCTGCAATTTTGAAAGTCCTGTGACAATAACTGGGAGGAAATTACTTCCAAACTTCCATTAATATAAGCTCTGGGGATATTTGCGATTTTTCTACGATCGTAATTAACTATTTATTCCAAATGGGATATACACATAAAGTAATATATAAAAGGACAATTCTCCTTTCGCAAAAAAATTGTATGTATATATAGACAAACTGCACAGGTTGATCCGGGACAACACTTTACGCACATGCATTAAGCTCGGTTTTCCGATGACACGCCTCATGTGATCATTTCAGCACGTATCCACTTGCCTAGCATTCCTGCTCTGTATATACAGTCTGCGATGCATACAGCGTAGTACGGAGTGGAAACACGAGATAGATCTCTTCACTGCTGGGGCTCATGTCTGCCCGGGAAATGCAAAAGTATGGAGATTTGTACTCCTATAAGTAGATAATTACACATGGCTTGCTATCTAAGAATGGTTTGTTTGGGTTTGTGAATACAATTAAAGTAAAAATCAAATGGTTTATATCATGTTCTGAAATAATAACAACCCCAAAATAATAGCAGATTTCTTGGTATGACTTTTCAATAGTTGTTGTTTCCCCATATTGCTGCAATGTGTTATTTATTTTAATAAAACGAACATTCTGCAGAAATAATCTTTCATTAGCTCACCGGTACATATTTTACTAGGCCGTCATTGACAAGTTTAATAATTCTTAAACCTAATGATGTGTGTCTATGATGTAAAATTTGATTAGAAATCGCTAACAATGCAACATAAAAAAAACGTTTTAATGCACTCATCTGGTTGTCTTTTCCAGGTACACTATAACATAGCCAAGCTGAATTCAGATAATGGGAACATTGATGTAGCTATTCACAGTTACAGGCATGCCATTGAGTGAGTGTATATAGTTTAACACAATTTTTTGTTCTTTTTATCTTCCACAAATTTATAAAGTCATTCTATTATTATAACGAAGGAACTCATTGTTATTCAGCTGGTTTAAGCAGATATTTCCTATTTCATAACAAACTGAGTTTTGTTCCATCATCATTTTGCAAACTACTGAGTGAATATGTATATGTGTGTAGGGAAAGATCTAGACCGAAATAGCAGGGTGCAGCACCCTGCTCCTTTTTAGTTCCCCCCTTCTGCCCCTCTGGGCTGTTCAACACAAAAATGTTAAATATATGGACCCATTGTTCCCCTGCTCATTTTTAGCAGCACCCTGTACCTTTTTAGATCCTAGATCTTTCTCTAGGTGTGACATAACAACATCAAACAATATTTTTAAAAATTAACACACTTATGTACGAGTATAGTGTTCCAGTTGTAATTTGAGTTGTACCTTTTTATAATCTCTTCAAAAATTTCTGGATAGTATTATTCTGACTAGTATATGAGTAGTCAGTGTGAAAATAATCCAAAAAACATAGGCTTAGTTCTGTTAATGTACAGTAAGGGTCAGAAAAAACGATACACAATTCAATTAGTGCCAGCTGGAAATACAATGTATATTTCTCTGGACCTAATTGGGCTCCTTCAAAATCCGGCCTGTATTTCTACTGACTTTCTTGTAACATATTTAATGGGCTCAAGGAATTTAATAATTACAATCTGGTACATTTACCTTTAATTCGGGGGGCATGTACTTTTTACCTTTAACTTTATTTATGTAAAAAAATATGTAATGTTTTTGTTGATATAGTTTACATGTACATTCGAATTGAATCAATTAACAAACTCTTAACATGTGTTTATTCAGTAAATGTCACACTACTTTGTGTTGACAGAAACCAGTACTATATTCCTAAACAAATATGTAGTGTTTACTTTACAATTAGAAATGTCAGTCCATTTATTTTTTCGAAAACTGTGATCTTCAGTGAACTTTTTTCCACCAACAATCAGCTTAGAACATGTCACATCAATTTTATTGAAACTACACGTACGGGTAGTTTTACCACTGGCCTTTCTGTATGAGATTAGAGAATTGTTTCATTTTGTTTGCCCTTGAGTGTACTAGTAAACTCAATTCTTTTGTTTAAACAATTCAGTAGTATTTCTCGACTGATAGGGCAGCATTGGTACCATATCATTTCAGGTTGAGTCTGAATTTTGACCAATAAATACTCGACCACAGGCTTCAATCAGTTACAGGTCATTGTTGTAACAAATCAGTAGTATTTCTCAACTGTT
The DNA here is from genome assembly GCA_027627225.1 of Congeria kusceri. NCBI lineage: Eukaryota > Metazoa > Mollusca > Bivalvia > Myida > Dreissenidae > Congeria > Congeria kusceri. Next base: position 35,042,424 of record CM051029.1, on the reverse strand, counting down.
AGGGCAGCATTGGTACCATATCATTGCAGGTTGAACCCGAAGTATGACCAGGCCATGAACAACCTTGGCAACATTCTGAAGGACAGAAATGAGCTGGATGAAGCAGAACAGCTGCTGGAAAGGGCTGTAGCTGTCAGGTAAGTGAAGTCTTTGCTGGAAAGGGCTGTAGCTGTCAGGTAAGTGAAGTATTGCTGGAAAGGGTGGTAGCCATCAGGTCAATGGAAATCTAAGTCCATGCACTACACACATGAGGAAGTTATGTACATGTACTACAAAAAAAACTTGTCCAGGCATTAACTGGACTCTGGCTGAGCCTGCCTATGTTCTTTAAATTTGGGAGGTAGGCTAGCCTTGACAGGTAGATAGTCCCTATTGAGTGTGGGGAAACAACCTATACACTGTTCATTTCTTAAATGCAAGCATTTCACTAACAAGGTAAAGGTATATAAGATTGATCAGATGTTCAGTACATGTCTAATTTCTATTAAAATATATTAAATGTATGCTTGCTGCATATATAACAGAAAAACATTCCAGATTTATATATAAACAACACGTTTTCTTTTCTACATTCAGAGAGGAGTTTGCGGCTGCGTGGATGAACCTGGGTATAGTTAAAGCTGCCCTGAAGAAACACGCTGAGGCAGAGAGGTGCTACTATACCGCCATCTTGCACAGGCGCAAATACCCGGACTGCTTTTATAACCTTGGCAATCTGGTAGAGTCTTGTTTGTTCTGCATGTTGCATGTATGTTGCAATACTAGTAGTAGTTCTAGTATTACTTCAGTAGAACTTGTAGTACTTCAAGTTGTTTTGCTTGACTCGCTGTGTGAATGCTCTTGCATTGGTAAGTCAGAAAATAAGACAGACACAAATACTGCTTCTATAACCTGGGGAATCTGGTAGAGTGTTTTTTGTGATTTGTTTGGTCAAACTGCAATACTAGTTGCACTTTTATTAGTTTTTTCTCGACTCTCTGCTCTTGCATAAGGAAATCAGAAAATAAGAGACATAAATACCCGGACTGCTTCTACAAGCTTGGTAATCTGGTAGAGTTTTTTTTCATCTGCATGTCGCATTTATGTTGGGGTATAATAGTACTTGAAGTTGTTTTTGCTCGGCTCTTTGTGTTAATGTTCTTGCGTTAAGAAGTCAGAAAATAAGACAGACTCAAATACACAGACTGCTTCTGCAACCTGGGCAATCTGGTAGAGTTTTTGTTTTGTGTTGTCAACTAGTAGTGCTTAAAGTTGTTTTGCTTGACTCTTTGTGTGAATGCTCTTGCATTAGGAAGTCAGAAAATAAGACAGACACAAATATCTGGTATAGTGCTTTTATTCCAGTATTTTTGTCACAGTTTGGTGAATGGTTCCCGTTATATTTTGAATGTTTGCATGATAACATATTTATAAGTGGAAAAAGTGAAAATATAATTCATTCCTTAATAGGGGCATGTTTTTCATCGATAAACATTTGAGGTGTGTCTTACAACCTACATGCAAGCATTTGCATTTTGTGCACTCATGCATGTTTGTTGCAATGCTAGTAGTACTTTAGGGTGTTGCTTACCCTTGACCCTGTGTAAATGGGAATGTATAAGGAATTAAAGCATGTATAAAATAAAATGAGTTATTTCCCTTGATGCTTTAAACATGCTTTACAACTAGCAAAACTACATGTGATCCTTTTCCTAACCAAAGTGTTTTTCTTTGTAATATGGTCATAAAAATACATGTACCATAGTTGACTGTTGGCATAAAGATATGTTATTACCCTGAACATATTTTGTGTGATGCACATCTGTTTAAATTTCTCATATTTTTGTTTCACAGTACCTGGACATCAAAGAATATGACAGGGCAATTGAAGCCTGGACAAATGCCACTAAATTGCGACCAACTCACATCAATGCATGGACCAATATGGCGTTAGTGTATGACTCATTAGGTAAGACTCCTAATTAAGACTTGGTTTTAACTTTGCAGAATTATCCGAACATGTGTATGAAGCTTTATCATACCACTATGCTGATATCGGCTTGATACAAAGGTGCCTAATATATTTTTTTTATATCAGGTCACTAGCGTTCATATCAGTCGATGTTTGGAGGTACGTCATATTATTCGGAATCAACTATAAAGTCAACAGTTTCAGTAAAAATAAATCAGATTCAACAAAACAAACAATTTGTTACCGAGAACGTATATAGTTTATTATTTTTAATCGTCATAAATCACAAGAACTTTATTTTTTTTAATATTCACATAAACCCGCACTTTGGTAGTGATATGACGTCATCTATGGAACACAATAAATAATCCATACAAATTTATTTCAATACATTCATAATAAATGCACTAAAAGTCACTACACAGCATCAGTTTATGTTAAACCAAAAACATTATTACCAAAAATTGAACACACTATAGTCAAATACTGTCAATATTGACACGATCTTGGAAATGTCAATTTCAATACAAAACTCCAAACTGGCGTCTCCAAACAATTCGGCGTTTTGTGATCTCCGATGAAATTGATCGTTGCAATCCATTTCAGTTCGCGTTTTCAGTATTTCGTGAATGAGCATGCGTGTAATCTATGTATTCGTAGTGAAAACAGTTCACTTATCATTACGAAATTTTAATAATAAGGTATTATCCAGTCAACTTTTAGAAATCCATAACTACATGTACATGAACGTGTAAAAGTTGGCTCACCAAAATAAGCGCCGCCCTTAGGTTTTAAATATATAAAAATCTGCTTGTTTGGTGATATTTTACGAACAATGTGGTATGATAATTAGAAAAACTGGTTACTGCCTGGTCTTGTTTAATATATCAGGTTCGGCACGAATAAAATAACGGCTTGGCAAGCCTCGCCGTTATATTATTCTAAGCCTCACCAGATGTATTACACAAGACCAGGCAGTAACCTGTTATTCTCTATATAGCATTGTGATATTATTTTTGAAATAGTACAGACCACTGAGGGCCTCCTCGCATTATAGTGACCGACCAGGCAGCCCCAAAACGTTAAAAGGACCAAAGCCGAAGGCTGAGGTCCGTTCAAGGTTTGCGGGCTGACTTGGAGGTCACTATAATGTGAGGAGGTCCGAAGTGCACGTTATTGTTTTTAACCCATTTCCTCAACTTGTTTATATCGAACAGAGCGCGACAATGACGTCATTTCAAAAGTTTATACTGCGTAGACTGTAGTTGTGCAAACCATGTACTCTATTGGAGCAAGGTCTTCTCAATTAAGCTTCTAAATTAATTACCATCAAGTCCCCAGCAAGAAATAATTGATCTTATAAACATCAGTCACCTAAAAATATTCCTTCTAATTTAATTATGTACGATTAAATATTTAATATATTTTAGTAAGCGATTATTATCCCAAAGAAATAAAAATAATTCATTGGTTCAAGACATGGTTACATGCAGAATAAAGTGTGTCATATATTGCCCTAAATGTTGGGACACAATTTGGAGAAATATTGTTTATGTCCCTTAATATTGGGACAATACAAAATTTAATTATTTTTAAGTGTTCCAATACTTAGGGTAATTACGGTAATTGTATAATCGTTAACAACTACATAAATCTCGATACGTAAATAACGATCGAAACAAAGTCGTAAATATCGATGAAAGTCCTCCCAAAACTGAGGTTATACATATCTCTGGCTGAGCGGGCACCCGCACGAAATAGTGCCCGCTGGCTCCGGGCACTATACTATTACGTCAGCCCGCTAAAATGACATTTTATAATTAACCGAAATAACGGACACGAAGAAGAAAGATATTTATGTAAAGTATAATATATAAGAATAGTATAAGTAAGTTTTACGATTATTTATTGTTGAGTGTTAACCTATGCTTTATCTTTATCATCTGCTTGTATTTTATGTAGAGAGATACACATTCATTTTGGAAGTACAAGTGTCTTTTAAAGAAATTGTAAGTGCACAATATATCTTGTATCATTACTGTCAAACGTTCCAATTGGTTTATAAATTAAACATTCCATGACCTGTGAGTTGATAATGAAACTAAATGTGTTTTTATGAATAGCATTGTTAGAAATTAAAATGAAAGTAAATATTTTACTTTTATGACTAGTAGAGCTATTGTCAAATTTATAATGAAAGTACATGTTTTTCTTCTGTGATTTTATGACTAGCATTGTTGGAAAGTATAAAGAAGGTAAATGTTTTGCTTTTATGACTAGCATTATTTCGTTCAAGATCAATATGATAGAAGCATGGGGGTTGCCAAGCAATGGTTTAAGCATCTTTTATGATTAGCACTGGAAGAAATTATTTTGTTCCAGATCAATATGACAAGAGCATCGCCATTGCGAAGCAAGGGTTGAAGCACCTCCCACAGGAGTCACAGCTGTACTTCAGTATCGCCAACGCCTACGGCAAGATGTCCAGATATGAGGAGAGTGCCGAATACTTTGACAAAGCCATAGCTTTAAAACCAACCAAGGCACAGTACTACGCAAATTATGGTACGATCATAAGTTTTTTTTTTGAAATTTAGTTCTTGTGCTGAGCACTTTGAGAAGGCCATAGTTTTAAAACCACCAAGGCGCAGTACTTCGCAAATTATGGTACAATCATTAAGTTCCAAAATTATTTTTTTAAATTTGTAATATATGGTTCTTGTGTCAAACACTTAAGAAAACCATAGCTTTAAAACCAACCAAAGCACAGTACTACGCAAATTATGGTACGATCATTAAGTTGTAAATATTTTTTTTTATACATATATCTTGTGCCGAACACTAGAAAGCCATAGTTTTTAAAGCCAACCAAGCAACAGTATTGCACAAATTATGGTACGATCATTAAGTTTTAAATATTTTTGAAATAAGTAATACACCTTTATGTACATCGTTCTTTAAAACCAACCAAAGTACAATACTATGCAAATTATGGCCAGTTTTTACTGTAACAGTTTAAAATGTAGTGTTCTTTAGTTAGCAAAAGTTTACATGATTTGTTTGAATTTTGGAACATTCAAGTTCAAATATGTTCTTTTAATCAAATTATTGAAAATATTGTATGCATATAATCAGTTGTAAGAAATTTAAATTGTCCATTTCAGCCTGGTTTCCTATTTAAAACATTTTTGTTTTACTGCAATTTGACTGTCCATTGTAATTTGTACAAAACTTTGCTATTGTGTTAGTGTATTTAAATGAATGAAGTTTACTACCTATCCTATTTAGTTGATGTATTTAGAATAATAAAGTGTACTACCTATGCTATTTAGTTAATGTATTTAGAAAAATAAAGATTACTACCTGTCCTATTTAGTTAGTTTTTTTAGAAAAAGGAAGTTTACTGCATCTGCTATTTAGTTACATGTAGTCATATTTCACAATTAAATGACCTCATACCATTAATTATTGAAACGCTAAAGTTGAAGTATATAATAATCATGTCCTTGACAGGAGTGCTGTATCATAGATGGGGAAAGCTGGACAAAGCGGAGGCCATGTATTTGAAGGCAATCCAGCTAAATCCTGATGAGCCGAATTTGAAAGAAAATCTTGCAATGCTGCAACGCAAGAAAACGCAGTGATAATCTGACTCATGTCACGTGTTAGATTGAATTATTCCCTGCTGCAAAACGAAGTTTTATAAATACATATTATAATATGTGTTTGTGTTACATCGTGGGCTGTGGTGAAGTTGTTCTGTATTCAGATGAAAGTTTAAAGGCAGCATGATATTCATGTTATCTGTTTCACACGGAATATCGTAATGCCAGGGTAGACCATGCAGTACAGGAGTTCTGTACCATTGCGCATAACACGATAATGGCTATTTGCCATTTGGGCACTTAGGGCACTACGAAATAGAAAGCATCAGCATCCAAAGATTTCGATTTTTTGCAAGAATACTTGTGTATTTGAAATATTTTCCCTACAGAATGTAAAAATATTAATCATTTTCCTATTAAGTAGTAGCCATTGGATACTACTATTTCTTGGTGCTGGTAGCTCTAAAAAAGTATAAGTTCTAAAAGATACATTTGCTGACCTTTTGTCATAGCAGTAGCAGGGTGGTGATCCAATACATTCCGAGCTAAATTCAGTTTTTATGTATGTGTGCCTTTTAATATTAACTACTAGGATTATTTACACACATTCCGAGCTCAGTCGTAAAGCCTTAAGATCAAAGTCAAATATGCTATTAATGTAAAAGGTTATAGTCTAACATGTGCACAGATGTGCATAATATATTTTAGGTTGATATTTATTGTGTTTCTGTGTGTTAGTGTTTGTTGTTGCAAATGAAATGCTTTTATGTATGCACGTAGGCAATTGGCCTGTGGCCTTAAATATATGCCTAGCTTTTAAAAAGTCAGTCTGTTTTATTTTCTCCTGATGCTAATTACGTTTCATACATTCTGCCAGTTTTGTATTGACTTTTCGGATATTACAGACTCACCTCTAGACATAGATATGCATGTATGAATGGTGAAAGAAAATGATATTCGGGGTCATGTAATCGGTCCGACATTCGTAGTATCTTTTCATTTCTCTTCCTCTCGATTGTGAAGTTCAAAATAATTCGCCGAGAACCCATTTTAACCTTAATACCGCATATCAAATGCTTCAATTTATTATCAACAAAAATATTGTTTACACGTTTTACATGTATTTATCAATATTCGTGTAAAATAAATTGACGCGGTCCCGAAAAGGAAAAGGTCTAGGAACAAGTAAAATACACGCAGTTGGGGGACGTCCTAATAATTTCTTGACAATACAGGGTGTTTCAGAATATGTTAGCATTTCATACCGTTGTATTTGTTTTTACGATACATTATAGGGAAAGAGATGACAAGTGTATTGAACTTAAACTAACATTTAATTTGGTACATATACCTAACATAACTAATACATGTATAACATAACGCCGATATTAGCCATGACGTCATACATGTATATTACAGTAATTTTACAACATATGTTTTTAATGACTAAAATGCGTTTTTTGAAGTTGTTGATAACTGTTGAACATTTATCATGTGTAATATGTTTGATTTCCTTAATTAATATAAGCATTATTATTTATTTGAATATGCCCCTGGTCTGATGAAATTAGATTTTATTTAAATGCGTTATATTTCAAAAGATATTCAACATTCTTGTCTTGACTAGCCCAGACATTGATTGTAGCTCCCTTAACTATAACATTCACGGAAAGTCGCTAAACGAAACTCTGCTTATGCGGTATAAAATTGGGACTGTCGACCACATTCTCCATCACTGTCAAAGCTCCATCCGTCTTCGAAACACTTTCTTTTTTCTACCTCCGATGTCCGATAACAACAACAAACCTCACAGGAACCGAACGATTTAATCACAATCATCATCTTAAACATTGAACAAGTTCATTTTTGCTTCTAAAATTCAACAATGTGTGGGCACCCTTCCAAGTTCAACGATCCAATTTTTTTTGTCATAGATATAATAAATGTCATTCTGTGTTTTCATTCTGTGTTTTTATTTCCCTTTCCCCTTTCTTACTGCTGTGGATGTCTTATTTCAAACATAATTATGTAAGCTTATTTCTTTACTGCAATGATTTAATTAATCACAAATGGAAAGTAATTTTTAAAGCTTTTTTTTCCAACCCATAAATCATGTCTACGTAGAATTGTGTCTTTTTGTGCGACAATGCAATTTGCTTTTTTGAATAAATGCTGTTTATACCAAATGTATTGAAGCTAAGTTATTTAGGATTTAATTACAAAGCAATGTCTTACAAAAAATGAGTGTACATTTGTATTACAGCACGTCCTAACGTCTAATCACACAAACACTGTTTGCAATGGGCAAGACTTTTATTGGAGGAAATGGTACACATGAAAATACATATTTCATACTTACATAATGTGTAAACTGCTTATTCTTATGCATACATATTCATACAAATATCAGTCGTAATAAACATGCATAATCTGTTACAATCTAATTATATAATATGGTGTATTCAAACGACTGAAATATGATAATGCTTGTCAATAAGCAATCTTAAAACAAATAATTTTATACTCAAAATGTTTAAACTATGTAATGTATAACAAAGAACTATTCAGCTTATACTATCAGTCAGTACTGTCTGTAATATTACTAATAGAGGTGTGTGTCTTACAATTTCGGAGGTATTTATAATAGATACTAAGGACACATGGAACCCAAAATTCCTGTGAATGTGAGTTAATACTTTTTTTTTTTAGGAATTTAACAGTTAACAGACGTTTTGGTGTCCGAATTAACATTAGTTTATTACAAAATAATCATGAAATGATGTAATCTAAACATAAGTTATCGCGTTAAAATGATAATAAAAGTTATAAACCCATATTAATTAGCAAATGTCTTTCAACATGTTATTACATATAGTACGTATAGTCGAAATAATACATCAAATAACCTTCAAAACGTGAAAACAACGATTAATAATTATTTGCTAAATGTCAACAAACTTCAAAATGTATTACCGTTTTTAACATTATTTATACTCTGTATACAATTAATGCGGTTGTTTTCATTGTGTCATCGCTATATACTAGTGTATGTATTATTTCTTTTTTATATACACAGCTATATATATAATAATAACTTTAGTCTACTTACTAATTATCGTAGATTTATTTAATATGATTTTGAATGGTTATGCCCCTTTAAACCATTATGCTGGGTAAGTATGTTTTATAGATAATTTTTAAGGTGAGAGGATGTGCAAAACATAGCTCTTGTAACTTTTGCAAAAACAAATATGAAATAGTGATATAAGAGTGACTTTTTTTGATATTCATGTACAGTATAGGTGGGACATTGTGATGAAAAAATAATAAACCGCAAATACGTTGCATTTTGGAAGTTATTAGATGAAAAAGAATTTCTCTTTGTTCATATAAGCAATTATACATATACATGGACATGGACATACCAGTACAAACCAGGAGTACAATAAGAGGATTATACAAACAGATGACCAGTTAAAATTTTGGTGTGTAATTGAAGGTCACTTACGGGCCTATAAGATAATTAGACTGATATCTAGCCATGACAGCTTGAAAAAGGATTAAAAATCTAGTGTACACATTGACTGTCTGAAAAAGTGGAGAAATAACGTGCAACTATTTTTCTCATACACAGACATATGGTAAGGTCAGAAATGAGTACAAAGGGAGAAAAAACAGAAAAGGGAGATAAGCCAGTAAAACAACTGCTTTTTAAAGCAAACCAGCCAAGTCCCTCAGCACTTAAAAGTGAACGTGCACCAAAACAGCCAAGGCGCACTAGTTCAGACTCCAGTGAAAGTATGGACTTTGGAAGGCTGCAGGAACAGATAGACACAATGTGCTCTGGCATTATGGAATTAAGGGGAGATCTGAAATCAGTTGTGAAGAAAGAGGAGATAGAGGAATGTGTGACACGGGTCATGACAGAATTGAAGCAAGAATTGTGAAGGATATTGAAAAGTTGGTGGAACGTAAAGTACAAGAGGTTACAGAAAAAGTCGATTCCCTAGAATTTAAGTACCTGTCACTTCAAGAACAGGTAACACAACTAGAGAAGAGGCACTCAGAACAACTTGAGTCAATGGAAATGCGAATGACAAAATCCCATGATCTAGCGAAAGAAGCGAATAAAAAGGCGAATTACAATGAACAATACTCACGCAAAAATAATATAAACATAATGGATGTAAAAGTTGATGGAGATGAAAGCTCTGAGACCCTCATAACAAAGGTTGCAACTCTCTTCAACAAGCAAGGGGTTACCCTTGAAAAGCAGGACATCATGGCTATCCATCGAATCCCAGGGAGGAAGGGGAGTACAAAACCGATCCTCATCAAGCTGATGAACAATTCAGCAAAATCCAGTCTGATGAAAAAGCGCAAGGCCATGAAGGAGGCGGGTAACCGTATTGCTGATGACGTGACCAAGCTGAACTCTGGGCTGATTAGCCGACTTACATTGCATCATAACATTGATAGTGCGTGGTTTTTCAATGGATCAGTGTATGGACTAACCACGAGACAAGAACGCGTCAAGTTTGACATCTATGACAATATAGACAATGTGATTGAAAACTTCAGATTTGGCAATAGCCAGAGGAGGTAGATACAAGACAATGGACAGCCTGTAGATACTATGTAAGATCTTTTTAACATGTATATCTGGTACTTTATATGCAAAAATAACTCTGAATATGATCTACATTTTGATTAGTTTTGTTTCTGCGCGTCTCCTTTTAAAAGAACAAGACATTTAAGCTTTGTTTAAGACACGAAACTATGTTCTAAACATGCTAGTTATGTATATGTACATAGCAATATAACAATAGCCATGATAGTTATAAAGTATATAGCAATATAACAATAGCCATGACGTTTTTACACTACTTATAGTAAGATAGCATAAGGCTTGTTACGGCTATTTATACATATGTTCCATGCTGAATTTGTTGTACTCATTTAATCTGTGTTATTTTTTCTCTGCACAGTTACATCCTTAGCTACCTCCCGAGTTTGTTCTATGCTTATTTGGCATTCTTTCTTATGCTCATTTAACCTTTATACTTTCCTACACATTGTTACATCTCGTGCTACTACCCCAGATACCAGTTATACATCATAATTATAAGACATGTTTAAAAAATGTATGTTCAGGTGTATATTAAGGTGAGATAAATGATATAACTATGATATAACTATATAATATAGATTATATATACCTGTTTTTTTATGTATTGCTAAAAAAATACAAATGCTAAATGGAAAAAAACTCATAAAAACTTTTATCCTAGGTTTGTGATGTTGTAACGTCCCACCATATATGTTTAGCATTTAACTACTTCTCTATAATCTTTAAGAGTAATTTAATTACGTATTTGCGAAAAAATTGTCTTCATAATTAAGATATAATTGGAATTGTATTTTCAATTCTATAATATACCACAAATATAGCATTTTATACTACTCTATAAACTTTAAGAGTAAATTAACTCAATATATTGTATTGCTAAAGGGAGAAAACTCATAAAAACTTGTATCCTATGTTTGAGATGTTATTACCTCCCACAATATATGCATAGCATTTAACTACTTCTCGATTATTTTTAAGAGTAATTTAATTCAGTATTTGAGAAAATATTGTCTTTATAATTAAGATATATTTGGAAATGTATTGTCAGGTTTATAATATACCGTAAATATAACATTTAATACTATTCTATAAACTTTAAGAGTAAATTAGCTCAATATTAGAGAAAATATTTTATTTTTTAAGATTATAAATTTATACCATATATATAGCATTTTAATACTACAGTACTGTATAAACCCTAAGAGTAAATTAGTTCAATATGTGAGAAACAACTGGTAAATACTCATGATCTAACTGAAAATTTCTTTCTTTAGGATTACAGATGTCATATTTGATTGTCATAGATTATAACCTGTTATACATGTATAGTTATAGGGAAATAAACCTTATACATTTTGTAAATCGTTAGCATTAAAATCTAAATGTATACTAATCTAGTTCTATTTAATGAATACAGATATATTGTGAACACCAGTGAAATATAACTCCATTTTGATTACAAGAATCCCCGTTATTTTCCCTAAAATACTACAAATGTTTGCGTGTCTTATCCTTTCACACACTCTCACTCTTAGTTTTACTTTAATAGTATTTTATTGCTTTTAAATACATGAAATACATGACATTTCACAGCAAGATCACGTGTACAAAAAATAAAAATGTCGAATCAGTAGGAAAATGCATATATTAGCCACCTTAAGATGAACATAGAAATTATTTGGCAATATATATTTCACTATATTGACTGTATATGTTAGTGGGTAAAAACATATTTTATACTTAATATTATTTGTCCTATTTGTTTTTGCTGCAGAGCATGGGTTTTGTGTATATGTTTTTGTGTACAGACATGGTAGTCTGTGTTCTTTTCTTCTTGTTCCTTTGTTTAAATTCCTGTTTACAAGATTTATGCTCCTTCATAAGACATTTAAGTGTTTTGTATAAGTTTTGTCTGTTTTATATGCCAACGACAATTTACCATATGCTATTTAATGGAGAATCATTCATTATTAACTGTCAAACGCAGATACTATTTTGTGTAATCATTTGTAATGACTGAGCTACACATTATTTCTTATAACTGTCGTGGGTTAAATGACAGTAAAAAGAGATTTGATGTAATGAGTTATATAAAAAAGCTTAACGCTGATATCTATTGTTTACAAGATGTTCACTGGAATGCACAAATGGAAAAACATATATACTCACAATGGGGTGGGGATTGCTTCATTAGTTTTGGGTCAACTAATTCGAGGGGTGTTGCCATCCTATTCAAAAGGAAATTACAAATTACAGTAAATTCCGTTGAAAAAGATGATTACGGAAATATGATGGCCCTAAACCTAAGTTTCTGTTCCAAACAATTCACATTACTAAATTTATATGGCCCAAATGCAGACAACCCGTCTTTTTATGGACAAGTCTTTGATACAATCGAAAAAATTGGCAATACTATGTATATTATATGTGGAGACTTTAATCTAGTGCTTGACCCACTGTTAGATTATATTAACTATAAACATTTAAATAGTAATAGGAAAGCAAGAGACTTGTTATTGGGGGAAATGGTTAAAAGGGAACTGCATGATACTTTTAGATATATAAACGGTGAGAAAAAAAGATACACATGGAGACGTACTAACCCATTGCAACAGGGCCGTCTGAACCTTTTCCTTATTACAAATAATATGATTGAATATTTATTAAATGCTCAAATACAAACGAGCTACAGATCAGACCATTCTATTATTGACATGGTTATAAGTTTTGAAAAAATTATACATGGTAAAGGTTTATGGAAATTCAATAACTCGTTGCTATCTGAATTTTTGTCAGTAATTAATACCTTGATAGATGATATTAAACGGCAATATTGCATTCCTATATATAATTTAGACACGTTAAATGATATTGATGACAGCCAAATACAGCTTGTCATCAACGATCAACTTTTCCTAGAAACACTTCTAATGGAGATTAGAGGCAAGACCATCTCTTACTCAAGTTACAAAGCAAAATTAAAAAGAACAAACGAAAGTCTATTAATATCAAAAATTGAAATATTGGAGCAATCACTGACAGAGGAAAATAAGGAACAATTAATTACACTTAAAAATGAATTAGAAACTATTAGACAGGAAACTATGAAGGGTTGCTTTATACGTTCCCGTTCAGACTGGATAGATAATGGAGAAAAACCAACTAAGATGTTTTGTAATTTGGAAAAAAATAATTTTCTCTCCAAAAATATATCTTGCATTCAGAGAGAGGATGGAACATTAATATATGAACCTGAAAATATTCTTAAAGAAGCAAACTGCTTTTACAAAATTTTATATTCAGAACAACCCACTACCAATTATGATCTGAAACATGAATTTAAAATGATGAATTGCCCAAATTAACCGATTTAGAAGCGGACATGTTAGAGGGTATTCTTTCTTTACAAGAGGTGTCAGCTACTCTTAAACAAATGAAAAATGACAAAAGCCCAGGCTCCGATGGATTCTCGGCAAATTTCTTCAAAGTTTTTTGGAAAAAAATTGGGTGTCTTTGTGGTTAGAAGCATTAATTTTTCATATAATGTAGGGTCACTCTCAATAACTCAGAAACAGGGAATTATAACATGTATTCCAAAGGAGGGAAAGCCTAAACAATTTAAAAAAAATTGGAGACCAATTTGCTTGTTAAACACAGTATATAAACTAGCATCAGGGACGATAGCTAACAGACTTAAGTCGGTCTTGAACAAATTAGTAAACAATGACCAAACTGGTTTCATTAAAGGCAGGTACATGGGGGATAATACACTACTATTATATGATATTATGAGCTATACTGAGTGCAACCAAATCCCTGGCCTGCTGATGCTAATTGACTTCGAAAAAGCGTTCGATACCTTATCCTTCAGTTTTATTAAACAAGTGTTTGATTTTTTTAACTTTGGGCCAATGTTTAAGAACTGGATAACACTTTTTTTTAATAATATGGAAAATGCAATCCAATTGAACGGGTTCTTGTCAGACTTCTTTATGATAGGACGTGGTTGTCGGCAGGGAGATCCTATTTCAGCATATATATTTATATTTTGTGCCGAAATACTAGCGATTAAAATAAGGAAATGTAATCAAATAAAGGGAATAAAAGTTGACAATGAAGAATACAAGATATCACAATTTGCTGATGATACTTATATATTAATGGACGGGTCAGAAGAATCATTGAATACTGCATTACAATTGTTGCACTCCTTTTCACAATATTCAGGCCTGAAGGTGAATTTCGAAAAAACTCATGTTGTCTGGATAGGGGCGTTAAAATACAGCACAAGATCCATAAAAACAAGGTGGAAACTAGTGTGGGGATGTACCCAATTTAAATTATTAGGTTTAACTTTTGATGTTGATCTACCTAAAATGATTGAGCTAAATTATAATGACAAACTAGCTAAATTAGAAAATAGCATTGCACACTGGAACAGAAGAGATTTAACTCCCTTGGGTAGAATAACTGTTGTTAAGACCTTGATACTTCCATTGTTTATTCACCTGTTTGTCTCTTTGCCACACCCCGGAGATGTTATTTGTAATGATTTAAACAATAAACTATACAAATTTGTGTGGCAGGGACCTTCAAAAATCAAAGCAAAAGTCTTTACAAAAGATTTTGATGAAGGGGGACTTAAAATGGTGGACATAAATGCATTTATGAAAAGTTTAAAATTATCATGGATAAGAAAAGTTATTCAAGGACAGAACAAATTTACATCCTTGGCTAGAAAGTTAATAGATTTTAACAAACTATGTAATACAGGCAATTTATACGCAATTTCTATTATAAAAGAAATAACCAACGTTTTTTGGATCGATGTTTTAACAATATATTCTGACTTTGTTAAAAGTATTAATATTGATTCTGTTGATAAACTTTTAGATATGCCTCTGTTTTTCAACAACTGTTTATTAATCAACAATAAATACATTTTTTGGAAATATTGGTATGATAATGGCATTCAATATGTTAAAGATATTATTAAAGACAATGGACAGATTTTGTCATTACAAGAACTACAAATCAAAATGAATAAGCCAGTCAACTTTTTACATTATGAAGGTATAAAAAAGGTGCTTTCTACATACATTGCCTCAGTGAAAAATGTAAACTTAGAACAGTATAAAGTACATTCATACCCCATTTTGTCGACCCATATAAAACCTATAATTATGAATTCATGCAATAAGTTATTATATAATATGTTAAAACAGAACTCTGAAATCCCAACATGCCAAACAAAATGGAATGAATACTTTGCAAACGATACCATACAATGGAAAAATGTCCATGGACAAGTGTTTAAAAAAACGAATAATACATATATTCAATGGTTACAAACTAGGATTGTCCACAGAAATTTGGGGACAAACTCACTCCTTTTTAAAATGGGCTTGTCGGATAGTAATACATGCACTTTTTGCAAAATGTCAGAAGAATCAATTACCCATTTATTCTGGGAGTGTAACACAGTACAATTACTTATTAAAGATATCTCTGATAGCTTAATAAACGCAAATATACAAATAGAAATAAATTGCAAAATGTTACTTCTTGGTGATACAAATGTAAATGACAACTGCTTTATTCTTTTCATGGAAATTAAAAAGTACATCTTTGCATGCAAAAGGAAAGAAGTTATCCCAACTTTTCAGGGTCTTAAGGCTAGCCTAAGATTAGCTTTAAATATTTATGCAAGCACAACAAGTGAATCAAATAAAGAAATTTATTGGATAGTTATAAGACTTCTATGTAATTAGTAAATGCATGAATAACAAAAATAATTGTTGTGAACATAGCAACTCCCATTATAAATTAAACTTGCAAAATTTGTTTACTTGGTTAAGTTTTTTGTGTTGTTTGAATATTTGATTCATAGTTGATTGTGTTGTAAAATTGAACTCTTTGTGTAAAATCAATTTTTGTTATTCATGTCCATTGTTAATGAAACTAGCAAATTTCACATAATTGGTTCTTATGTTGTTTGAACATTGTGATCATAGTTAAAGTGTATTGTGTTGTAAATCAGAAACCTTTTTTGTTAAGATTCACTTATTATAATTGTGTTATACATAATTAAGTATGCCAGTCCAGTAAAGTATAAAAAAAGTATAAGGAAGTATAGCCACTTTGAGTGAGTAATTCAGTTTGTGTATTGATATTAATAACACAGTTAATACACATTACATATGGTAAAATAAGTCTATGTATGTTTATGTCTTGGTAAATTGTGTGTATATAGATTATGAAATGAATAAAATCATTGAAACAGGAAAAAAAAAAAATTATGCTGGGTAAGTAAAGACAAATTGCGCCTTTTAAGTTGTATACAATTACCACAAATCGAGCCAGATCTGAGCGTTAATTGTGCAGATCTGGTTGGCAGAGGTGAACGAATTGACGATCTGCACAGCGTCAAAGGAATATCTTCTGGCAGTGTGTGTACAGGTAAAGCGTCGGACATTCTTCGACTAGCTGCTAGAAAGGTTTGTAATACAATAATTATGCATTCATATAGAATGTGCTGTTTTGTTTTGTTTTGAGTGGTCGTATAAGAACTATTCAAACCAAAAGAATCAAACTTCGTGTCCCAACGGTAAAGCTACTAGACAGAAAACAAGCACCATATATTGAATTTTGTTCTGGATGAGCCTTCCACGTGGCTAGCACAAAGTCAATTCACAATGTTCGATCGTGAAATTATACATTGCACAATCGTGTTTTCACAATCGCATCATCCTGACGCTCTTCATATGTACTAAAGAAAAATAGAATTTCTAAACTTGCAAGCAATGCTGTTGTTATTACAAATTTGTCAGTTTAATTTGCATTAAACAAAACTGCATTGGTGAGTATATTTCAACTATTATGGAGTATAGTTGAGATTTTCTATTTTCAGCAAACCATTGATGAATACTATGCAAGAGTATTACACAGTAAGTAATTTTATCAAATAAGCACACCTTAGCAATTTTGATTATCCTGATCATCTTGGTTATCCTGAATGCGACGGTGTTCCTAAAAATCACTGGTTTCTGGGTCTTAGCACAATACAGAAACATAAACACAACCGAGCCAGACCTGAGCATAAATTGTACGGATCTGGTTGGCAGAAATGAACAAGTTGATGACCTGCAGAGTGCCAAGCGAATGGCTTCTGGCAGTGTGTGTACCGGCAAAGCAAAAGATGTTCTTCGACTAGCTGCAAGAAAGGTTTTCCGTATTAATAACGAATACCATATGCTAAAAGGTTTCTATTATAACCATGTTTAGGTCAAATAATAAATTTTTAAATTTTGTGTATGTGGCGATACTTTATAGTGAATAGGAGAACAGATGCTATTATATGCTATTATTTGGATGCAATTTGTACTGTGTCAATACTATTTAAAAATGTACAGCGCGCTGTCTTAGTAAAGAAAACGGAAACATGCAAACACTTTTCATGTGAATGTTATTTGTGTTTTGTTTTATTTTCAATATGAGACCTTCATCTGCTTAGCATGCACATACGAATATGGTGGAAATGCACTGATAATACGTGAATGGATTACACATACAAATGAATCTTCAGCTTCGTGAAAACTAACATTTTAGCTCTCCAGTATGTCATATGTGATGTGTTTTTGCGTGTGTGGGTATAAATGCTTGATTGCGTGCGTTCGCTTGTGCATGTGTAAAGGCATGCATACTTTCGGAACGTATGACAAAATGTAGTTAAACACAATGGAAAATGTTTCTAACTGTTGTATCTGGTTCTTTATTTCAGCAAACTATTGACGAATATTATTCCAGAATTTTGGAAAGCGTTTGTTATTGTTATACTTGTATATGCTTTAGAAACCATTCTATTGATTGCCACTGTAGCATTTATGTTTTAAATATATCATATATATCAATATAAAAAATTACATCTTAAGAAAATGACATTTCATGTTCACTTTGATAGCTGTCCCCAGTGTGCTCCTTCAACAGTGCGGTAGTTACGAAATCCAAACTGTGTCCGTGCAAGCGGTCGGTATTGGAGGAATTGAGCCCGATAAAGGAAAGAGAAGTCCTTTACACTTCACATCACAATCATTTGACGTGTTGCCATGATAATAATTAGTTCACACATCATTTTCGTTTTTATGATGATCAAGAAATGAAGAAAAACTAACTTTTTTGTTTTCCCTTTATAGCAAGATTTCAAATTCCAGACGCCCGAACCATAGGGTGCATTGGTTTGGTAGTCATAACTTCGTCAATTCTACATAGATTTTCTAAAACTTGGTCTTATGAACAAATGCATTTTCTCTTAGGAAATGTACAACACTCACCATGGTTTTGTAATAATATGGTAAATATATTAAGAAATACAACACTGAAAAAATATTTATGAAAAGTGTTTTCGTCATTAATAGATCATTTGTATTTGCCATTATAAAAACGTTCTCACTATTATTATCATAGCAGCTCGTCAAATGCCTGTGCTTCGCCCATCAGTATTATTAACATGTATCAGTCATGTTGGGCTAACACATTTTACTGTCCAACTGTATTATTATACTACATGTACAAAACTTAAAGAGATATCCGGTACTTCATGAAACTTCAACAGCAAATTATAAGAAAGTTAACTGTAAATAGTCCTTATTCCTTTTTTACAAGACACCAACCATTATGTTTTATCTTTGACCCATTTGTCTACAACTTCACATAAACAAATCGAATTTCGTATTATTACATGTGCCGAACCATTTACATCAGAGAATGAAACTATGTGTATATTTTATCTCTGCCTACTGCTTGTGTTAATTGTATTTGTGGTTAACGCAACCCTCCATTAAATAGATCTGAAATACTGATTACGGTTAATTTCAGAGTACTTTCATTTCAGACGGTCATAGATTATTATGGAAGGAAGGTACCAGAACTGTTACCAAACCAGATGCACTTCACATAACATATCTTCCTGACAAAGGTGAAATGTTCATCCATCATGCCGGTTTGTATATTGTGACCAGCCGTATAACCATCAAAGCAAATGCTTCGTTGGTCGATGAAGAACCACTGCGTCACTATACATACGTGTTGTCCCACCGATATGGTTCCAGCAGAATGCTCAGTGAAAAGAGGATGTCAATTCAGGGTCGGAATCAGACGTACAGTTTGTCTTCTGCAGCATACAATCTTGACCTCCATGACCACGTGTATGTTGTCGTAAATCGTCCTGAATACATCGATATTTCCAGCTCTGAAAATGTGTTAACTGCTCATCATACGCCTAGAAATTATTAGCATGCCTAGTGTTGAACACGCCAACATGTACATAGCAATTAATTTGTGGTTGACAATGGACGAATTTTCACCTGTACATCCATGTTGGAAATGCTACGTGAAATAATAAAATATGCACATTACTAATACGTTGTTGTTGCTTATTGATTTACTTTACATAACTAATACAAATTATTTTCGAATGATAATTTTTCACTTATTACGGCGAATAAATCGTCCGGGTCCGCATTTCTTGGAAATACTTCCTCGTTAGATATAAACAATACGGTTGCTAACATACGCGGAACACCTCAGATAACATTAAACTCCACGTGACCGCAGACCACGCGAGTGCCGAGAACGTTCTTTTATCGCCGGCCATTGACCAAGAAGGACCTCGTGTTCAGACAATAAAAAATTTCGATTCACACAATTTAGTTATGCCAGGCAGGGGGAGAGGTGCGAAAAGGAGGTAAACAAAGGAGACAGAGGACGTGGAATATGTTGGGCCGATCGATAATTCAAGCTCAGGTCAACGCAAAACACATTTAATTGATTTCGAAGAAATCCTTAAGAGATCAGAAGTAATTAATCGGCCTCTGGGTACATGTAAATGTTGTAACTCAGGGTGTGGTGGAGCTGCGGCCTCTGTAACAAAATCCGTAGCGGCTACCTCGACGGCACCGACGGTACCTCCCCCGCACACGGTTGGCATCGAACAATTTCCACCCGCGACCGGGGGACCGAGTTCGATACGGTTATCGCCCGACGATATAGCCGCCCATGTCCCCGATCAGATTCGCAGTCAGATCGAGAGGGGCGAGTTTATTAACTTGGCATTGCTGCTGAAAGGTTCGCTAGAGATGTCCGATTTCTGTTCAAGAGCGACGTTCCAGTTGTCGGTAGATGGCCATTTAGTGTCTAAACCTCGGGAATGCAAAGACAGAATCACCACTATCGAAAAATGGACAGACGCATTCATAATTGTTATGTCCATATATGTCAAGGTCAACCCCACACAAACGGCAGAGCTACTGCAATACATGTGGACAATCAGAGAATGCGCGGGTCGCAAAGGCGGCATGACGTGGCGTGCATATGACGAGCAATTTAGAGTTAGGCAATCATTGGGGCCTTCATCTTGGGCGCATATCAATAACGACTTATGGTGGCTTGTATCCAATGGCCGCCACAGCCCAAAGAATGCCGGTTAAGCAATTTAGAACTTGTAACTTTTTTAATACCGGCAAGTGCACGTGGCCTAACAGCAGGTTTAAACACGCTTGTTCTTCCTGCGCTCAAGGTCACCCAGCGTCAGTGTGCACTATACTGAATGCAGCGGCACCAAGCGCTCAATCCTTCGCCACGCAATCAGCGGCCCTTGTAATGCTAACATCAAAGATATTGCTTGCTCACCAACCAATTTGGTGGTTTTACACAAATATTTAAGTACTTACGATGTAAATGACGCGAATTTTCTAGAAAATGGGTTTAAGAATGGCTTAAGCATGCAATACATGGGTCCAAGAGAGACTAGGGAGGCAAATAACCTCAAATCAGCTAGAATGCATCCAGAAATTGTTAAGGAGAAAATTGATAAGGAAATTTCGGCCGGCCGCGTAGCAGGCCCGTTTGTCCGTAAACCATTACAAAATTTGATTGTCTCCCCTATCGGCTAGGTACCGAAAAAAGAACCCAACGAATTTCGAATGATTCATCACTTATCCTACCCAGCAGGGGTCTCGGTGAACGACTTCATTGACCCGAATCTCACCTCTGTTCAGTATACTAGTTTTGATGAGGCAGTCGAAATGATACACAAACTTGGTAGACACTGTAAACTTGTTTAAAGTTAAACATCAAGAACGCTTTTAAACTCTTACCAATACCACCAGCAGATTTTGAGCTTCTAGGATATAAATTCAATGATAGGTATTTTGTGGAAAAAACATTACGTTTTGGAGCTTCAATTAGCTGTGCAACGTTTGAGCGCTTCTAGTCATTTCTCGAGCATTGCGTAAAATCGAAAGCCGCATCCGGCATGCTCATCCACTACTTAGATGACTTTCTTGGGGGAGACGAGAATGATGAAGGGGCTCACGCTTTACTTTCGCTATTCATTGAAATAATGCAGGAACTAAACGTCCCATTAGCTCACGAAAAAACGGAGGGACCTAC
This sequence comes from Congeria kusceri, assembly GCA_027627225.1. Lineage (NCBI taxonomy): Eukaryota > Metazoa > Mollusca > Bivalvia > Myida > Dreissenidae > Congeria > Congeria kusceri. The sequence goes on along the minus strand of CM051029.1, from coordinate 35,020,790 downwards.
AGAAGTTTTGGTTTTCCTTGGTCTCGAACTTGACACAAACAAAATGGTTGTGCGTATTCCTAGAGAAAAAGTCGAACATTTAGTTACAAACATCCGGTATATGATGGCTAAAAAATCAGCTACGCTCAAAGAAATGCAATCGTTGATAGGGTCACTTAGTTTTTGTTGCAGAGCTATTCCATTAGGTTGCCCGTTCTCTAGGAGACTGATCAACTCGATATGCGGCCTGTCTAAACCTTTGCAGCACATCCTTTGAAAAAAGTGATAAAACTAGATCGGCAGCTATGGCTCAACTTTTCTAAAGGTTTAAATGGAGTTTCAGTATTCCATGATCAATTTTGGATTACTAACGACGACGCAGAACTGTACACAGAGAGCGCCGGAGGGGCCGATTTAGGTTTTGGTATCTATTTCCGTGGGCATTGGGCACATGATCGCTGGCCAGACACTTGGGTGAAAGAAGGCCTATTAAGGAATATTACTGTCTTATAAATTTTCCGATCATGGTAGCAATTTTTCTGTGGGGCGACGAGCTGCGCAATAAAAAAGTGAGGTTCAATTGCGATAATATAAGCGTAGTACATATACTAAACTCCCTATCATCATAGTCGGAAAAAGTTATGGTAGTCCTAAGACTGTTAACAATCAAATGTCTGCAGTTTAATATTCTCCCGAGATCGGCGCACGTCCCAGGGGCAAATAATGCCATCTGCGACGGCATTTCTCGTTTTCAGATATCGCGGTTTTGGCGACTGGCACCGGAAGCGGACGCGGAATCTCGCGCGATACCATTCCATCTCTGGGAAATCTTCAACAAAGAGCTGACTCACTTTTGCGAAATGCCATAGCAGTAAATACGAGAAAGACCTACGACACCGCGTTAAAGGCTTTCAATGCCTTCCTTGCAAAGTATGGGTTAGACAGAACATTGCCGATACCCGAACAGCACATGGTTTGGTTTATAGCATATTGTTTTGAAAAAAACTGCTCACCAAGTACTGTGAAAACTTATATTTCGGGTATTAATTACGTGCATAAAATACAGGGTTTCCATGATATCCATAACATGTTTGTGGTAAATAGACTGTTAGAAGGGTGTGTTAGATCTAGGCGACAGCCAGAGGATATGAGACGTCCGATTACCAAAGCAATCTTGTCTGAACGTATCAGGGTTTTGCCCAGAATATGCTACAACGAACTGGAAGCCACATTTTTCAGGCAATATTTACATGCGAATATTTTGCCCTCTTTCGTATCAGCGAACTCGTAGCAGCAACAAGTCTCACAGGTATGTCGAACCAAGTTAAGCGCGACGACGTATGCATTACTCACAATGGACGAGCGGCAGCGTTCACGTTACATGTATCAAAAACAAATCAGCATGGTCCGCCCGTTACCATAACGTTGCCGCGCGAAGAAACGACACCATGTCCAGTATCCACATTGGAGGGATATTTGCTTAACCAACACCAGGGTGCGGCTGCTTTTTGTCATAGCAATGGCACCCCGGTTACCAGACAGCAAGTGTCGTCAGTCTTGCAGAAATGCCTCGCGCGTGCCGGTTATAGCAATCAAAGTTTCAAATCTCATAGTTTCCCCATAGGCCGAGCCACTGACCTTGCAATACGCGGTATTCCGACAAATGACATTAGGAAGCTTGGTCGTTGGTCATCTGACACTTACAAACGGCACATACGGATACATGTATAAGGCGATCCCTGCAATACGGGAGAGGAACTCCGGTTCGATTATCCTTCAGTGGCGTTTGGATTGCTTCCCTTGTTATAAATGACTCATTTTCGCGCGGCTAGTGGTACAGTGGTCATTAAATTTATTTTGTCGAGGTTAAATGTCTAACCGTATTTACGGTAAATAAAAATGTAATTTTTATGGTTTGAATGTTGCTATAGACATATACGTATAAGTGCCCGATTTAAAAATAAACAGGACAAATATCATTAGGAACGTTTAATTTGTATTTTATGTTTATAGATATATGGGTGATTGGAGATTCGTTGGTAAGGCGCGCGGCGAAATACGCACGAGAGAGGGGCTCCGCTAACCTGCGGTTTCCGTGGAACATTGCCTGGCGGGGTGTCGGTGGCATCGGCTGGGATGGTTTCCGTAGGGCCGTTGAGTCCAATGTCCTCCTGTGTGAGCCGCCACAGGTTATAATCCTACATTTAGGGGATAATGATATCACCCAGTTTCCTTTAACAAAGATCTGCAATTCAATCAATAGGGAAATACGTTACCTAAGAACAGCAGTTCCGGGCGCAATAATCATATGGGTGGATATTATCAATCGCATACATTGGAGAAACAATACATCTATGTCAATAAACCAAATTAATCAGAAACGAAGACGAGTTAACCGTTTCTGGCATAGCTGGGTTAAATCTACAGGGCGTTAAGATGTGCTGTCGACTGATATATATATATAGACACACCGGGATTTTTTGCGCCCGACGGCGTACACTTGTCGGCGGTCGGTACGCCATGTATACGGATGCGCTAAAAGACGTTATCGAGAAAAATATGTCACTTTAAGTTAAACTAATTGATACTTTGGACGCTAGGTATTTAAGTAAGTTGTTTCAATTAGGGCCCGCCCAGAATTTGGTGGATAAATTTGATAAAATTTATTTGTGGCGTAAAATTCTGGCGGCAGGTGAACAACAAGCGCCGTAATATATTAAAATTTCATAAAAAACAATTATATTGAAATAACAGTAATTACAGGGGCTGCTCTCTCACACCGCGGGTAGGGAGCTTCGTCTAGACCGTCCTATTCGTGGTGCTGGGACTGCATTCCAATTTTAATGTTTCATTCAACGAGTAGGGCCGTGCTGTAAATTAGTACATGTAACGTCTGTTAGTACGCTTGCATGCAGGTGCTGGTGCTTTGGTTCACTAGCCAGACATGTGTCAAGCCTATGTGTATTATGTACGAGTCCCAGGTTTGCATGTGGCAGCAAAGCGTTTATGCTGCCCGTTCAAAACATGTCAAGCCAGGGACAATCCGTTGTAACATGTGTGTGCCTATGTACTTATATACACGGCGTAACTGTTTTTTAATTATGAATTGAAGTGATAGTTAAAACGTGTAGGCCTGTCGTTGGGATTTTACGTCACTTTATAGGCGACCTATTCATGCCAAACTGATTACATTTGCTGACTATTATGTTATTGTTGCATATCGAGTTGTGTGATTATTGCCGTGGTGTGCATCGGAGTACATTAAATATGGAGTTCATTCTGTTTGTTTTGTTGAATTTATTCCAATGCATGTAATAATATTTAATTTAATATTACTACTTGACATGTTGTTGATATCACAATTATAGCTGTTCATGTGGAACGACTTCTTGAATGTATTGTGCTTATGAATATAGTACAATTACTACATGCGCTGTTTTTTGGTAATTATGTTGTTAGTATTTATTAAGTGCAACTTTCACATAATTGGATGTCTACATCAATATTATAATAATTAATTTACTAAGATTACGGCATTAAAAATAACACCAGTCATACAATTCTATTGTTTGATTTGCCTGCACATACCTATGTAGTCATCTATATTAAAAGGACAGTCTTCATAATAACTTTTGTTTTTAATTAGTCTTATATTTATTGTTAAAAGTTTAATTTATTTAATCACTACTGTTATTTATATTAGTTTGTTACATCTATACTGTTTTTTTTTTTTAATTGTGAATGTTACACATATACTGTGTATTTTTAAGTCGGTCAATTGCTATACATAGTTAATGTTGCTTGTCGTATACCCCGACTATAAATAAAAGTTTCATGTCTTGTCTTGTCTTGTCTTGGACCCGTATTCACCAACCCATTCTTAGACTTAAAGATAAATAATAGTCTAAGACTGAGGAAAAATACATGTACTTTTGCAATTATACTGGGTAGCAATGTCCCTTGTATCATTCTAAATAAAGAATGCCTTAAATTTAAGTTGGTAAATACCAAATAATAATAAAACGGACAATTCTTAGAGAAGAACTGTTTCAAGAAGATTTATTATTCTTGTGCCTAACGTATGAAAATACTGATCTTGTTTTATTTTTCATTCATTCAAGATATGGTAATAACGAATTATGATTAGTACTCGCCACATCGTTGACGCAAAAGAATGTTAAATGCTGTAAATCAACATTGAGCATAAAATAAATGCCTAGATTATTTTTATTTTAAACAACAAAGATGTCAACTTAACAAAACTCTTTGCTTCATTGTTATAGTATTGCTGATTATCCCAAAAAATGTGCATGTTTTTATTGATCCGACAAAATTAGTGTTCACCAAGTAAATCATTCATTTATTAATTGATCCATTCATTCATTCATTCATTAATCTCATTCATTCATTCATGCGTTTGTTGGTTCGTTCATGCATCATTCGTTCGTTCGTTCATCTTTTGGTTTTTATAACTAAAAATAGAAAAAAGGTTTCCGCTCAATAACTTGAGAAAACATTGGGGTATTTTGGTGAAACTTCACACATAGATACCTTATATCGAGACCTCGCTTGGGATTGCGTAAAGGGTGGGTGGGGTCAATGTCGATGTCACCGCTACTAAAAATTAAAAAGAAAACATCAGTTTCCGCTCAATAGCTTGAGAACACATTGAGATATTTTAATGAAACTTCATACATATATATCTTATATATTGACCTTGCTTGGGATTGCATATTGGGTGGGTGGTGTCATGGTCAAGGTCACCATTACTAAAATAGACAGTTTCTGTTTAATAGCTTGAGAATACATTGAGCTATTTTGATGAAACTTCATATGTAGATACCTTATATCTAGACCTCGCTTGGGATTGCGTATGGGGTTGGTGGAGTCAAGGTTAAGGTCACCATTACTTTTATTTTTGTGCTGATTTAAATGCATTTCGTTCGAAACATTTTGTTTTCGTGGAATTTCCATGTTTCTTGTATGATACATATACGACAAAAATGTGCCTAGGCACATAACTGTGGCCAGCATTTTAGCAGAATTATGCCCCTTTTTGTAAGACCAATAACTCTGACATAGCGGTTGAATAGTCGAGCGCGCTGTCCTTAGACAGCTTTTGTTGTTGTCCAATATATTTCTACACACCTACTGGCCAGATTTCAATTAAACTTCATGTAAAGCTTTACTATCAAAAGGAGGTGTGCTTTGAACCAGGCCGTTCCGCTTCAGTGATTTTTCTAAGAGTTGTGGGACTTTGAAGATTTGTGAAGTTAGAATATAGTGAACAATTCTTGTCCGGGCTATTTCTCCGCAATTATTGGCCATAATACAATGAAACTGTATGTGATGCCTTATTATCAAAATGAGGTCTGCACAGGACAGGACATTCCCTTTCAGTGATTTTCCTTGTAGTTAATGGACTTTGAAGGTTGCTGAAATTATAATATGGTGCGCAATTCTTGTCTGGAATGAACCTTGATCGGAATCTTCATTACAAAGAGGAGGTGTTCACTGTACCAAGATGATCCGCTTCAATGATTTTTCTTACAATGGTGGGAGTTTCATGATTGCTGAAATTAATATATAAAGCACAATTATCTGGACTCTGCTCTTCTTATTGCATTCCAATTACTTGGCAAAGCGCATTGGGGAGCTTCCATCACTGACATCAGTGTTGCTTTTAGAACTGTAACAGTTTAAAATACAGTGTTTTTTAGTTAGCCAAAGCTTACATAATTTGTTTCAATTTTGGAACATTCATGTTCTATGAATGAAGTAACTGAATATATTTTAGACATATCTATTATTAGAAAATTAAAATTGTCCATTTCAGCCTGGTTTACTATTTGAAACAGTTTTGTTTCACTGCAATTTGATTGTCCATTGTTGATTTGTACAAATGCTTGCTATTGAAAAAAGATCATAGCATTTGCTATTTAGTTAGTGTATTTAGAAAAATACAGTTTACTACATATCCTATTTTGTTAGTGTATTTAGAAAAATTAAGTTTACTGCATCTGCTATTTAGGTAGAGGATTTTAAAAATAAACTTTACTACGTCTCCTATCTGGTTAGTGTATATACAAAAGATAAATGACCTCATACCATAAATTGTTGAAACGCTAAAGTTGAACTATGAAATAATCACGTCCTTTAAAGGTGTGCTGTGTCATAGATGGGGAAAGCTGGACAAAGCTGATGCCATGTATTTAAAGGCAATCCAGCTAAATCCTGATGAACCGAACCAGAAAGAAAATATTGTAATGCTGCGACGCAAGAAAGCGCAGTGATAATTTGACTCACGTCACTTGATATACGTAGCTATTTTCCCACCACAATCCAATGTTTAACAATATATATGAGATGTGTTTGTGTTTTCTCGTGGTATGTTGAGAAGTCGATCTGTATTCTAATGGAAATTATTAGGCAACATAACACTGTTCTCGTGTGCTGAAGTGTCGAATTGCCAGGGTAGACATTTGCATTACAGTGTTATGTACAAATACACGTGTACACTTACATAGAAATTGCTATTTGCCATATGGGCACTTAGGGCACTACGAAATAGAAAACATCAGTATCCAAAGATTTCGATTTTTTGCAAGAATACTTGTCTACTTGAAATATTTCCCCTACAGAATGTAAAAATATGCATCATTATCCTATTAAGTAGTAGCCATTGGATACTACTATTTCTTGGTGCTGGTAGCTCTAACATAGTATTAGTTCTATGGTGACATCCTACATTTGCTGATCATTTGTCATAGCAGTTGCAGGGTGGTGATCATCACCACCTGTGATCCAATACATTCAAAGCAGAATTCAGTTTATATATAAAATGTATGTGTGCCTTTTAACAGTATCACTTGCGTTGTTCAGAAACATCCTTAAGATCAAAGTCAAATATATTATTAATGTAAAAGGTTGTTGTCTAACATATGGACAGATGTGCATGATAAATTTAGGTTGTTATTTATGGTGTTTGTGCGTGTTTGTGTTTGTTGGTGATGTTGCAATGAAATGCTTTTATGTATCCGATTGGCATTTTGCCTTAAATAAATGCCTAGCCTTTTAAAAAGTCTCTTGATGCAAATTATGTTTTGTACATACAACCAGTTTTGCATGGACTTGACGAAAATTACAGATTCACCTATCAACATTGATCTATGATTGATGAACACAAATGATATGACGGGTAATGTAATCGGTCGCAATGGTGTAGTGGGGGATCCCGGTTTCGATCCCCACTCAGTGAGCGTTCTCATGATCTTTACAAACTCACCAAGTACTGGTCCCAGGAAACGGACTCGAGAGTGTCGCTATAAGCCTAAGGCTTTCAATGCAATCGAACTTAAATAAATAGGTTTTAACTATACTAATCGGTCCGCCTTCAATTCTGACATGTGTTGTATCTTTTCATACCTCTTCCTCCCGATTGTGGACTTCAAAATAATTCCACAAGTAGCGCATTTTAACTTCACTGCAACACAAATGCTGCCATATATTTGAACAAAAATGTGGCTTACATGTTTTACATGTATTTATTATTATTCGTGTAAAAAAATTGACGCGGTCCCGAAAAGGCCAAGATCTTGAAACAAGAAAGATACACGCTGTTGCTCAAAATCTAGGGCGACGCTATAATAATTTATTGACAATACAGTGTGATTCAGAGTATATGTTACTATTTATATCTTTGTATTTGTTTGACGATACATTATGGGGAATGAGATGACAAGTGTATTGAACTTAATTAAACTAACAATAATTTGATATATTACAATGCTAATATAACATCGATACTTAGACATGACGTAATATACAGTAATTTTACAACACTTGTTGAACATGTATCACGTGTATTATGTTTGATTTCCTTTATAAATATGGACTCATTTTTTGAATATTCTCCTGGTGTGATGACATTGGATTTTATTACAATGTGTTGAATATCGAAAATGATATTCAACATTCTTGTCTTGACCAGTCCAGGTATGCTGAAGGGGAGGGTGGGGGGCGCGGGGGGGTGGGGTAACAGGAAACAGGTAGTACACTAGAGCTTGCCCTATCGGGCAAATATATTTATTTTAAGAGCAATGTGTTTCCAGATGCATATGTATATAGAACGACATAGCGTTAAAGCTTGACTAGTAGAATACGGAAGAATACGAAGAATAGATGAGTTTTCCTACTCGCACCGGCGTACGCGTCTGAACTCTGGTTAAAGTTTTTGTTCAAAATGCCAAAAACTTAAATACTTCAGTACAACATAAGGTATTGACTTATCTTTAATAATCAGCTCCAGCATCAGTTCAAAAATCCCCAGAACTCAGTTTTGTGTTTTCGAAGAAGGTATGCTCATTTAAGCTCGACTTTTCGAAGAAAAGGCAAGCTACGAGTATTCTACTCGCCCCATTGTCGGCGTTGGCGTCCGGTCTAGGTTAAAGTTTTCGGTAAACTAGTTTCTCAGGAATGGCTTGAGGGATTTCATTCAAACTTGAAACATTTATTCCCTATATTAAAATGAACATAAAGGTTAAGTTTGGTAACTCTAGTTGGAAATTTGCCAAAATTATGGGCCTTTTTTACACATAGACATTTTACATTCCCGGTGTCGTCTTCAACTGTTGATGTCCACTCTTTAACCCGACATTGAATCTTCATACATAGATAGCCTACAGTAATACGTTTGATTGCATCCGGGGTGGGGTGGGTGGTGTCAAGGTCAAGGACACTGTTACTTAAAATATAAAAAACAGTTCCTGCTCAATAACTCGAGAACAAATTGAAATATTAATAATAATGAAATAATAATGATAACGTAATTTATAGTTACCGTATAGCTAGACATCGCATGAGATTGCATATGGGGTGGGTGGAGTCAAGGACACTGTTTGAACTTTGTTTAATTGGCCCCTACTATCCATACAGTTGATTTTAGAAAAAAAAACACTAACTCTGAGAAGCACAATACAAGTCCTCTGACAGCTCTTCTAGATTGTCTGGTCACAGTCTTTAAAGACAAAACTACATAAGGTATTTACTTGAAACTTGTTATATTACATTGTCATCAAATTCAGCATCAGGTGCAATAATTCCCGTAACATGTGGTCTGACTGAATATTTATAAATATATCGTTGGACTTTAAAATTAGTTGGCGAATAAGTATTCAAAAGCAATTCAAATATAATTATTCAATGTCATTCACGGTTTTGTAACCCTGAAATAAACCTTATCAAATAAACACAAAGAGCTTTAGTTATAAATCAATAGCCACTATACATACTTTTGTAATGAGACGAAGAACACGTGCATGTTTCTATTCACAAGCGTTAATATATCTGGTATACGATATAATTACACAGCTTATTGCACGCATTCTAGCGTTCAAACAATTTTTGGATGTTCAACAAAAAATGGAGAATACATCTAACAGAAACGTGAGTCACTATTTTAATTGGTATTATTTTAAGAGTTTAGGTAAGTTTTAGGATCCTTTTCAGAATAAATTAATTCCAGCATCATAATGAAGCGATATATCGAACGATAAGATTTACGTTAGAGTATTCGATGTGTTTATAGAACTTTTGACTTTTTTGTTTAATTGGAATGGGAAAGTTTTAAAATATTGAGACGACAAAGAAAAAAGTCAATACCGTTAATACCAACATATTTGACTTGTTAACAGATACAGGTGTATACACTTTCAGTATCGAATGCCATTATCAAAGTTAGACTTCATGACTCTTCAGTCATAAATCTCAAACAAAGTCTAACGGAAAACAAACACAAATATAAAAATATTGTTACAAATTAGGGTTGATTGACCTAGGCTTATATTGAGACTTAGACTAATATTCAGTTAATGTTTATTGTCATAAACCCGAAACAATATCATTACATGTACTGATACATGCGCATGTGAAATACACTGGATTTATTTATTTTATTGTTGTTTTTTTGCATTTTTACAACCTTTTTTTCATGCTGGGTAAGTAAAGACATATCTCACCCTAGCAATTTTGACAATTAACACAGACTTCCTGTGTATTTATATGATTTCATCGTGTCATTGTTAGATTCGCCGTCTACATAATTTTTATGATAACAATGACTCTTATCTCAAAACCAAACAATGCGAAACAACCTTTTCCAGTTTCACAAAACATTGCAACTCTCCAGTTATTTGTTATAAACTTTCAGGGGCAGATCGTTTTAATTTTTCTGGTCATCTTTGCTATCGTGAATGCGACGGTTTTCCTAACAATTGCTGGTTTCTGGGTCTCAAAAAGATACAGGAACACTAACATCACCGAGCCAGATCTGAGAGTCAATTGTACGGACCTGGTTGGCAGAAATGAACGAATTGACGATCTGCACAGCGTCAAAGGAATGTCTTCCGGTAGTGTGTGTACAGGCAAAGCGTCGGACATTCTTAGACTAGCTGCTAGAAAGGTATATAAAACAATAATTATGCATGCATATAGAATGTGCTGTTTTGTTTTGTTTTGAGTGGTCGTATAAGAACTATTCAAACCAAAAGAATCAAACTTCGTGTCCCAACGGTAAAGCTACTAGACAGAAAACAAGCACCATATATTGAATTTTGTTCTGGATGAGCCTTCCACGTGGCTAGCACAAAGTCAATTCACAATGTTCGATCGTGAAATTATACATTGCACAACCGTGTTTTCACAATCGCATCATCCTGACGCTCTTCACATGTACTAAAGAAAAATGGAATTTCTAAACTTGCAAACAATGCTGTTGTTATTACAAATTTGTCAGTTTAATTTGTATTAAACAAAACTGCATTGGTGAGTATATGTCAACAATTATGGAGTATAGTTGAGATTTTCTATTTTCAGCAAACCATTGATGAATACTATGCAAGAGTATTAAACAGTAAGTAATTGTATCAAATAAGCACGCCTTAGTAATTTTTCACTGTGCTCTTGTCATGATTTAAATATGATAATTGAGCACTATATTGTATCGTAAGAAAATGTATATTTGTTTCAATGTCATAGCTGTTCCCAGTGTGCTCCCACTGTTGTGTGACAGTTACGAACACCAAACACCACACGTGCAAGCGGTTGGCATCAGCAGAACAGTGCCACACAGAGGGAAGAGTAGCTCTAATGCCTTGTATTTATGATATTATGTCTCTAAAAAACAATTCAATGCAAATATTATTTCGTTAATACAAACAATTACACACCCTCAGCTGATTCCTCAGCGGAAAAACAAATTTATCCTTTGGTATAACTTGTTACAATCGAACCCAAACAAAGGCAACACGATATTAATCTTAAGCAGGTTATGTTTCAAATGCGTGCCAAAAATACTGCCACTGGACATTTGTAAATGTAAATTTCAAATAGGTAGCTCTATATGCATTAAATACAGTGTAACGTAACCAAATTGCGTAATGATTTTTACAGATGGACACAAACTATTATGGAACGCAAATGGGAAAACGGTAACCACGCCGGATATTCTTCGGATAACACATCTGCAGGACGAGGGAGACATTTTCATTCGTCAGACCGGATTGTATCACGTGACCAGTTATCTTGGTCTCAAATCAAGTATATTATCGTACATACATAAGCCGTTAATTCATTATATGTACGTGCTGTCGCATAGATATGGCACTAGCAGAATGCTCAGTGAACGGAGGACGTCACTTCAAGGTCGAAATCAAGCGTACAGCTTCACTTCTGCTGTCTACAATCTCGACCTACATGACCGCCTGTCGGTTGTCTTTAGCCACCCCGAGTACATTGACCTAACCAACGCCGACAATATGTTCTCTGTATATTTGAAACATCATTGACTGAGCTACTTCATTTTGTTCCCGATTTCAAAGGGACTCAAAGTTGTTTCCTTTTGTACTGGTTTACTGGTTTATGATGTTTCACAGATACAAATACAATTCCTAAATGATTCCCATGACTCCATTTTCTGTACAATCTTTTTGTAAAACGTCAAATATCTTGGCGTTAATTCTGTATAACGTTATTTTCATAAAATAACTGATTGAATGGTTTCATTTCGTCTTCGCGTTGAGTATTGGGGATTTAACTACGGCATATTTGTGTTTTTGTCAATAGAAACAAACTGCGTCATGTAAATATATTATGTTTGCCATGCGTCGAACTTTTTATTTGCATTCAATAATTGCACTTAAATACATTTGCTTCATTTACAAAACATAGTGTTTTTAATATCCGTTCACATGTTAGTGTTTGGAATCGTGTTAATGTCAATTACTGTTAATTCTGATCTGGTCAGATTGTACTGAAAATGGAGTCATGGGAATCATTTAGGAATTGTATTTGTATCTATGAACATTATTTTATGTTTAAATTTCATTGTGCAATGTACTAACTGTGATAAATAGTGTTTGTTTACACATATATTTTTTATGTTTAATGTTTTACGTGATTCTATATGTCTGCATACTAAGTGATATATATTTATTTTTTTACATAATATCTGTTTACAAAAATTAATGGATATTAAAATAATATATAGTGCGATTGTACATTTCTGTTTAGCATTAATGATATGTTGATATATAAGTTGGTTTTATGACCTAAACATTGTTGTTTCTTGTGACGTGAGCCCACATCGTACCGAACAAGGTCTACTTATATTATGTTTTCATACAATGTGCAAACCATTTTCTCGCTATGTATACCACATTTCCCGTTTCATATTTTTAGTGTGTGTGTGCCAATGTAAACAACTAATTGTGTGTTATGTACCCGTGAGACCCCTTAGCCATTCAACATGTATTTTGTTGCTCAAATCGGAATTAAATAGCAGTATTACGCTTGCTTTGTTTGTGTGAACGGAGGTGTTTGTTGTTTATACATGCATAAAGTAGACTTTTACTCAAAATGTACTATGCAAGCTGTTGGTTTAGATAAGTCTTACAAACTAGTTGTGGATACTTAGCTGGTGCTTAATGTTTCACAAATAAATATATAAACATCAAATTCGATGCATCGAAATAGTCTACAGGAAACAATCTCTTTGTAACTGGATATAACAATTAGGGAAATATTTAGGATCAAAAACATGTACAGGGTGTTGCTAAAAAGGAGAAGGGTGCAATGCCGCACCAGTTAATTGTCATTTTCTAATAATATGCTAATTCCAGTTTTAACGAGTATAATGCTTCTAATTAAAGTTTATAAGCATTGTCTATTAATTTGTCGTTGATTATTTGCAAAAATATATTGAATTTCAAAAGATAGTCAACATTTCTGTGTTAACCAGCTCTTAGCGGCAGCAGGGTGGGGGGGATGGACCATAAAGGAGCTGGGTGCAGTACCCCGCTATGTTGCCAAATCTTATCAACAAACATATAATTATCCAGAACATTAGGCACGTCTTAGATAAGCATGCGTCTAATGAGGGGTATGTTTCCAAACACAAAGTGTGTCTTAGCAAAGGGAAAATACCTTTACATATTAATGCGATGTGCTATTCTCCGTAGCGTTTTCTAACTTCTAACCTGGTGTGCAATATTTTAAAAGCCTCGCAAGTTTTTGTGGCTGAATTCGATTATGATTCGTGGCCTGCTAAGTCTAAAGTTTCCAGCACCAAGATGTGTTAGTTGTGTTAGTTGTGTTAGTTGTTTATTTTATTTCATCAGCATGTAATATATATTTTAGTAAAATCGTTATACAAATGTGCATTGTACAATATAAGATATATATAAAGCTCTCAACTGTTACTAAATGTTCATTCAGCCCTTTGGTATATTTTCAAAGATATTGTCTGCTATATACATAAAGTATAAAAGGTTCACAGAGCGTAAAATAACATGTTTTGAAAACATAGTTACATCGGCATTGTAAGCGTTGACAGCCCGGTGAAATATTGTAAAGTTGCCAGTATAATATATCTGTACATGCCAAGTATCAGTGAGGATCATTTAGTCTGACATTATAATTATAATGTTGTATTAGACCTTGTGAAATGTTTGATCGGGTTGTCCTTGAAAATGTATTATATTTGGAATACAATGCACCGGTTTCAACAATTTCAAGGATCGTATAATTACCATTGCATTTGGCTGGTGCGATTTATTCAGTATACCATGTAATATATCTTACACGAGTTTTAAATTAACAGGTTACGTGGGAAGTGTTAATTTGTATTGATGATTACGTACGTAACACCTTGTTATCGAAGTTAGTCAATATCACTTTTTATTCGAACATTAAGCAAGTGTTTTAGTATGCTCCAACTGTAAACGGAAAATGTCATTTGGTAAAGTGCTAGCGTCACCATCTCAGATTTCCCACATGTACGTATTAATTGTAGTCACAACCTATCGGCTCCGTGAATATGCTGTTTTGCAGTCTTAGGCCTGCATTACTATGTCGAACTGCTATCAAAAAAGGTCATGCACCTTTACTTTTTTTTTTCGGCGTATCTGTCTAAGATCACTTTTGACCCATATTTTCTTGCGATAATTATGCAGCGGGAAAATTGAATGCCAATAGATTTGGGCAAATTTTCTAATTCTAGGGAATGCAAACTTCAAACAATGGTTTAACGTATACCAATAACTGTTGCATACTTTTGGTGAATAAAAATTTAAATAATTGTTTACATAAGCGGTTAAAATAAAGTTATCAACATATCCTCGCGTATACTCTAGAACTGAGGCTAATTATGAACGTATTTTCTCATTGTATGCCATAAACAGAATGATATATTCATTCACGTAACGAAATAACTATTTTGTTTAGCCTACATTTATATAAGCGTTACGCTCTATAAATAGCAATTGTGCAATGTTCCCATGCATCAATCTCACTCACAGAGTTGCCGTTCCAAGTAGCCCATTGATTCTAGCGAGTTCATCGCATTTCACAAAAAGTAGTGGCATTCTAAAAATAGTGCGCGTACCTAGCAACGGCTGTATAGTACTCGTACATGCATAAATAATAGCGTTCAGAGAATCATGAACCTAAAAATTTCAATAAATGTGGAATGTATATTATAAACTTACTGTTAATTTGATTTAAAATTGTGGTTACGATTTATTAACGATTATTTATTATTGCATCTTTCTATCAACTTCTCCAGTAGATGTTATTTATTCTGTAAAAAGAAGTTACATTTTCTATAGATAAAATGTTATGAAAGAAGATTCGGAATATGTCGAATTGTTATTCGCGTAGCATGAATACACAATTTGCAATACTAATTATACACAGGAACCCTTGATATATCATATTTCTACTGATATAATTTAAAATCGTCATAGTCTAATGAATTTTTATGTTTGCGTTATCAAAAAATAAAGTCTTAACATTTCAAAAATCGCTGAATGTTCCCTGACTATTGCTTTTTATTGGGATACACAGGGTACATGCTTATTTGACTTCAAATTGTTATTATATTAGATAACTAACATGAATGGTATATTACCGGTACTATAAATTACTATATAGACTCGTCTGATACATAATAATTTTAATTCATTCCCGAAATTATTTTCTTACATTGTTAATTTGTTAAATTGGCTTGACAAATTCAGATAACAATTATGTTAACCTAAATTATTTTGGTTATTCATATATCACTGGTGGAAACACGGAGTTGTATGATTGGTTTATTCACGGCATAGATATTAATTATAATTCTATTTAATTTTTAAATTTATAAATTTATCTCAAATTAACTTTTGGGTCCGAGAAGTTTTCTTATAGTGTCCGAAAAATCTGGGGTCCAATAAGTCCCCTAATTTTGGTGGGGACCAAACAATCTGGGATCAACGAAGTCACGTAACCGATCATCTTGGCCGTCTGTTTAGGTAATCTTTAAATGACATCTCAATATTAATTTCAACGCCGATTGTCTTTTTTTTTAAGACATTTCTTGTTGGATTTGTTCCAGAAACAAATGGCTTCCATTGGTCGATATGTACTTTCGCGATTGGCTAATGGCTTATTTAGCCTGCGACACTATCACGTGTTATCCACATGACCCAAAACAGGTATTTAATGAAGAACGGCGTTCTTACTTTGAAATTCAATGGAGTCTCGAGAATTGTTGAATTACGTGCTAATCATTAACGTTTAAACTTTAGTAAAATTTACTGTCAGGAAATATTTCTTAAATATGTTCAGATTGTATATTAACTGGATGCACATTAAGATCGCTAATAACATATAAGTGTATACACGCTTGATCAACACGTACATTGAATTTGGTTCATTACAAACAAATTTATTTTAATGACTGCGCAAGGACTTAAATCACAATTCAGTGGCATATATTTAGATAGCTTCTGGTTGTGTTACGAAACAATCTAACGTTCAAACTGGATATGTATAGTGCGTTGCATTAATATGCTTAACAACATTTAAGAATCTTATATTGAATAAATCTAACATCAATATCAACTTACACGTCGCTGTTGATTCGTTTGGTTGTTTATATTAACTGCAAATTCGTGTCTTCATTTACATGTATAATGGTGCAAATGCATAATGTACAGAAAACACTACAGTGATTTGTTTATGTTTAGTTTACTCACCGTCAAACTAAACTATTTTGGCCATTTGCTCTTTTTCATTTGTGTCATTAAATATTAGTGATGTCCAAAATCAAGTCGGCTATTTACAGAACTAATTCTAACACAGTCGGATATTCGATTACGAACATGACTTATCGATGACTTGAATTACTTATAAACATAAGACCTAACGAAATAGTTGTTCAACGCAGATTCCCAATTAATTATTCTGTCAAAACACTAAGCGCCACACACTCGAAATTTGAGACAATGATGTCAAGTAATTATTAGGCATTGTAAGGACTGATATGGCACAATATTTCGCCACTAAAACAATTAACAAACAAACTTTACTTTAATAAATATCAGATTTTGTATTGTATCGATTTCACAATTATTATTATTATGATCCTCGTAAATTTAGACTATATTATAAAACAATCTGTTATTGAAACTAATGTTCTGTTTTAGACGATGCAGCGACTCTTGAAATCCCTGATAGTCATGATAGTTATCCAAACCATATTGTGGCTAACACTAGTCATGATCTGGTCGCCAAGAAGACGGCAGAACGTGACCATACCTAAACCAGAGTTGTGTTTGAATTGTTCAGACATTTTTCCAGATGGCGAACGCGCGGAACACCTTTATGAATATTAGAAGAATAAAACCCAACGGCAATATATGTTGTGGTGAATTGGAATATGTTCTTCGGTTGTTTGTGAAACAGGTTTGTGCGTGTGAGAGAAATAAGACAATTTCGTTAGAATTAATTGCTTGTTCGACGTGAAATTCATACATGATATACAATGTATATGACAAGCAAATGCCATTATTGATGAGTTAATTATAACATTTTACTGCTCGGAATTTTACATTTGAATTACGTACTATAGCTAATTACACAAATTATTACAAATCATCTATCACATTACGCTGTCACGAATAACGCTCACGATGTCAAATACTATCAAGTTTTTGTCATAACATTATTTAAAATAAGAACGCTAAGTATTATAACGTATTTCACTTAATAAAAGTCCATTTATAACAATGACAAGTTTACAATGTTTGTGAATCAACACTGTATTGGTAATCGCTTCTTGCAGCAAACTATCAACGAGTACTTCACAGGAGCACACACAATAAGATGTAAGTTCGATTTTGTTGACATAAACATTTAGCAAAGTTTTTGATTAACATTATGTAAATTAACTAGAAAAAAGTGTCATATTTGATGTGCACTTGCAAACATTATTTACAAAAAGGCGTACAGCACCACAAATTGATTTTAAAATGTAACTATTAGTGATATTCTGTCTCTTGCAAAATGATGGTCCACAATTAAACATTGCACAATGTATTTATCTTTAGCTCATTTTATTATGATTTCAATTTCATTATTATTAAAATATATTGTGATTTGTTAAATTTAAATATGAACTAAACAATGGGCCAAGAGAACATTGTTGTGCATTTGGATTTTATGTTTGTTTTCAGTTGCCTTATTTCAGTGTTGTCTTAGCCTTGTACTAGGTAATTCAATATCTCTGTCAAATTGGGCCTTTAAAGCAAAGCCAGCAAGTTAAGAAAAAATTCCGCGATTGCGCTGAAATTTATTAGATATTCTGAGGGGAAACACGAGTGCTTTGGGCACCATTACACGCATCTGAACAATAGTCATACACAATCATATTTATGTACGCAATTAATGTTTCTAGATATTGGCCTGTTTTTAAATTACAACAGACAGTCTTCTTCTACTAACTGACTTTTCTCGTTAAGATTCAATATACCATATATGCCTAAATGATTTATGATTGTGAAACTGTCATTTTATTTAGTAGTTCCCACGTCTATGATTAACGAGGTGTGTGACGAACCGAAACCGTATGCAAAAGCGATAAACATTAAAGAAGTAGTATCCCAAGGAGGCAAGCATCGCCATATTTGTTAAATATCCTTTTACATTTTATATCACGTTGAACATGCAGTATAATTTTCATAACCTACTGAACTTCATTTTGTTATTTTTTTATTTTTTTTTTGGTGATGTGCATTGTCCGTTAGGTGTTTACTCACAAAAGTGTGTATATATAACACAAATATAAACACACGGTTGTCTTGTTATATCTGAAATAATAACTACAATGTTATACTTCAAAGCGCATAACAGAACAATTATTCAATTGCAGAATACTTCAGACTAGTGTGGAATGAGCACGGAAAGACTGTAGAATGGCCCAGTAAACAACACGTTACGCATTTAGTTGATGAAGGGGAAATATTTATCCGAAGAGCTGGTATTTACAGTGTTGCAACGAATTTAGTCCTCAAGGCCGATCATAGTGGTCGCAACGTTTCCGAACTGTTTTCACACTTCCTTTATGTTCTGTCGCACACGTACGGAACACGTAGAGTGCTTAGTGAAAAAAGGATGTCTCTACAGGGTCGGGACCACGCATACAGTTTTATCTTTGCCGCTTTTGATCTCGATATGCATGACCGTGTCTCGGTGGTCGTAACACATCCTGAATACATTCGTCAAGATAGTACAGACAACACATTTTCGGCGCATTTTTGCTTTGACCCGAAAGGGAGGGACTTATAGCCACGCAATTAAATCGGTAATAATGGGCGCTAAATCATACATAAAAAACAACAAAACTCCTCACATTGATCTCCCCTGCTTCGCGATATTGAAACTTCCTTACAGTGGTTTCCCAGAGGTTATAAATATCACTTGTCCACACAAATAACAGTTACTTAATTTTATCCCCCTACGAAAAATCTAGAATGAGTATCGAGCAAGTTTCACATTATTGATAAATACAGAAAATAAATGAGTGGTTTAACATGTACATTTACTCACAATCCGTTGAATTGTTGCAAATGCATTTTGCTTCCTCTTTGGTCAATGTCTTTATATTTTGATTTCTTTTCTATTTCTATACACGCACTTAATTTAATAAAATACTTAAGAAATAAAAATACATCCTAAAATAAAGATTATTGCGTAACAGATGGATACGCAACTTGTCGCGACAGTGGTAATTGCAGCAACATAGGGGAGACCATTCTGATGAGTTTGTATACCAACACGTTATTTCGCAATAATTGCCCTTGTCACACGTTTTACACAGACTCTAAAAAGTATCATCATCGTGGTTTTTTCCCACAAAATATGTGGACACTGTATATAGACTGCGTCCACTTGGAATTTGGCCTTTCAAAGTATTTTAGACATAAGTATGACCAATTGCATTTCCTTAATGAATTGCATTTTCTTAATGTTAAGCAAAACATTTCGATTCCTTCCAAACGAAGCTGTCAACATATTGCTTTAAAGCATTTCCACTAAGAGATTTATATTGTCTAGTACACTAGCTGTTTAATTCTTATGCACATTATGCATTTGTTTGTTTCTTCTTACTATTCCACTTTAATACAATATGTATTTAAGTGACCTAGTGACGGTCAATTTTTATGAATCTTGTTTTGTTTATAGTAGTATATGTTGGAAATTGTATAGCGTATGTAACTGATTGCTGTAACTGATATTTCATAGTAACAAAAAAATCTTTCGAGATGTCTTAATAAATTCATAAATATGATGTTTAATTATTGTATGTTCTAGTATATAACTAGATATCTATTTACTCTTCATTTGTTTTATTATGTATACGAACGATAATATATCGCAAACTTTTGCTAGTTTGTGTTTTAAAGCATACAGTACATGTAAATGTATTATTTTTAGTTTGTAAATGACACAAGTCATGGTGTGTGATTTTTGTATATATTTATATGAATATGCGCTTGTTATGCTTTTATAAATATATATTCAGTTTAGCGATTAATTTGGAATTTAAAAAATTAACTTCTAGCGTAAGCGTAAATGGTCTCAACAACTTCGAACTACCGTTTATTAATAGTATTTTTTGCAATCAACCCCTAGAGGCCCTTTAATTGCCACATTTAGCGCAGAATTGAAATACATAATATACAGAAAGTGTGTTAGTTATGTCAAATATACACAGCAAAAAAAAACAAAACAGCAAGGCTTTGTTTGTGTGATATCAAAACACAGCGTAGAAGACCATTGGCAAGGGGAGGAAACATTTATTTGACTGAAGTTGAAAAATTGCAATATCATATTTTACAAAAGCAAACTCGAACTCGTAATTAAATACCCTACTTTCTATATATTGGTATAAGCTGGCTTTTGACGACGTTAAAATTGGAGATCTAGGCCACTGTTTAAAACGCTTGTGAGATCAGTCGACCATTATCTTTTGCAACTTGAAAATAATGTGATGCTGTTTCAATTTCAATATTATGTACATATGTATGCGACATCGACACGTGTTCGATGTTTTTCTGTATACTTCATCCCAGTATTTTCGTGTCCGTTCTAGATTTGAGACACTATTGACTTGATTTCAATAACACTTTATGTGCAGCACAACTACTGAGAGGGCATATGCATATTGACAGGTCGTTCCCGTCGGCTTATTTGTTCACGGATATTTCCCATTTATTATAAAATGGTGCATTTTTGTTTCTGTGCTGGATCTCAGAAACTATTGAACACGAATTCAATGAAACTTTATTTGCAGAATCCTTACGAGGGCATGCACATAATAATTTATTGTCAGGTTTTCGCCCGGTCTGAAGATTTTTTTCTACGAGTCATTGTCCTTTGAATATAAGACGGTGTTTTTGTCGTTTCCGCGTTAGATCTCCGGAACTAATGATTGAATTCAATAAAACTGTTATGTGCAGCATTCCCACCACGAGGAAATGCGCATATTATCCGGACTACCAAGAAAATATGCGCATTATATGAGGTCGTTCCAGTCTGTTAATGTTTTGACTGAGTTGTTACCCTTTGATTATAAAAATTGGCATTTTTGTTTCCATGCCAATTCTCAGGAATAAATTACTAGAATTCAGTGTAACGTTATGTTCAGCATAGCTACAATACCTTATCTAAATGATATTCCACCTCGGTGATTTTCTTTATTGACATGGATTTTTCTTACTTAATATACAAATATGCCACATTTCGTATCTTTTAGTAGCCATTAGCTATTAGTTTCGCCAACATAGTATTGCTTCTATGATGATATCGTCAGGTGCTGACCCAGTGTCAATGCAATAGCAGGCTGATTATTATCACCTCCTGTGATCCATTTTATTCAGCAATAACTGCAGTTATTTAACATTTACTACTGGGATTACTCGTATATATTTCGTGTTAATTCGTGAAGCCTTAAGAACAAGGTCAAGTAAAACATTAATGTAAAGGAATTTTGTTTAACACGTAGACAGATGTGCATACTGTTTCTATTATCTTGTGTACGGTATTGGCATTTGTTTGTGTGTGTTAACGCGTTAAAATGTTTTGGTGTATACACGTACTCAATTGGCCTTTTTCCGTAAATAAATACCTATTTTTTAATAGTTAGTATGCTGTTGTTCTTCTTCTCCTGATGCAAATTATGCTTCATATATACCAGTATTACTTACTTTGCAGTTTTAGCAACTGATTGGGGATTTGATGTAAATAACACATTGCTTTAGAAGATGATATTTGTAGTTGCGGCGTGATAATTTACGGACCCTGTATCACACCGTACGTGGTCAGCAAGAAGCCATGTAACGAATTTATCTTACCGAGTACCATACTTTAATCAATCTTCCAACAATATAATAATCATTTTATGTTTATTTTGAAAGTATACATAATCTGACTGGATATTAACTGCTAGTATGAAATAATACCAGTCAGCACCTGATCCGGTTAAACCAACGAAAAGCAAGTATACTGTACGATGTAAGATACTATTCCGTACTATGACTTTATACTTCAAATAGCAAATATCCGTCACCAATATTATCTTGATGTAATAGATTGTGCTTTTTTTTTCAATTTGTCCACTTTCAACATGACCTAGCGCCTGCGCTTGATCATAGTGTAATTAAGGACAGAAAACTACTGGATTTCATTAAGGTGTTTGACAAAGTGCCCAAAACACTTCGCGCCGTTAAACTGGACCATTATGGCATCAGACGAATCTTTCTCTCCTGGAGTACAGACTATCTGAGCGACAGATCACAGAGTGTTGTCGCAAAAGGAAACTCTTCGGATCCGTTCCCGGTGAAATCTGGTATATCACAGGGAAGTTGTCTTGGTCCCTTCTTCTTCGTGGTTTACATTAACGACATGCCACAGGGAGTGCGATCAACACTCAGGCTCTTTGCCGACGACACTCTCTTGTACAGGAAAATAAAGTCCATCGAAGGGTGCCATATCGTTCAAGATGGTCTCAATCAACTCCAAGAGAGGTAGAGGAAATAGCAGATGGAATTCAACCCAACCAAGTGTGATATTATCACCTTTACACGCAAACGTATACCCGTAACAGTTCCGTACTCTATCCACAATGAACCACTAAACACTGTCCCATCAGCTAAATACTAGTGTGTCACCACGCAACCTCTCTGGGAACGCTGACGTTAGCAGTTGCCAGGATAGCCAACAAAAGTCTAGCCTTCCTCCGACGAAACATTTCCAGCTGCCCCACCACAATAAAGGCCCTTGTTACGTTGGTCAGACCTATCGTTGAATATGCAAGTCTAGCATGGAGTCCATCATTATCTTCCAGCTTTACCAGCCTGCATTCAGTACAGTGAAGAGCTGCCCGACTTGTTACCGGAGACTATAGGTGCACCAGTACTGTTAGCCACATGATCTTAGACCTGGACTGGGAGGCACGCAGAGCTAACACCATGTTAGCAATGATGTAAGGATCGTCATTCAATTGGTGAACAAACCACAGACACAGTGCCTGCAACATCTGTGTCCACAAGATGCCTCGGACATGCTGCAGCAGAATGCCCTAGGTTCGTTACCCCTACTGCAAGACTGATATGCTCCTCTACTCATTCTTCCCGGTCACAATCCACACTTAGAAACAGCTGCCATTACATATTGCTGAAGCCTTGACCCTCATTCAAGAGAGAAGCTGGCCTCAAGGAGCAACTAAATCGAACAATTTTTAACTTTTAGTCCAGTTTTAACTGTTGTGCTATAACACACGACACAGTAAATAATTTACTTGTGCGACAAACCCGAGAGGGAATACAATTTACAACTGCGTAATAGTATGTATTCCCAATATCCATTAGACAAAGGAGAACAATAGATTATTTCAGTTGGAAACAAAATACCCAGGCTTTAACTTGAAATACAAAAACTTATTTTCTACACCGAATCGAATTCAGTATGAATATAATCAAGAAATTACGAACTTGACCCAGCGGTTCTTTTGTTGTGTTATACGTAAAGTGGTCTGATAATTTGAACAATTATAATGTAGTTAAGATCAGTTGCGCACACGAATAAATATAAGTTGATCTACAATAACGACTGGTTCGTATCAGATTACAATTTCATAATAAAAGATTGGCTCTGAGAAGAAGCATTAGTTTCAAGTGCCTATTGCGTTTTAAAATTATTGATTAGAGATAAAAAATAGTTTTAAGCGTCCATTGCTTTTTTTAATTATTTATTATTAAGTTTTTTTCACAGCTTCGATAAACATCGTGTTGAGAAATAAATGGCTCTAACGTTTCATTTGAAGGTATGTCGTGTATAATGTCCTCGCGTGCTTCAGTATATGATATTTAACCGAATGACGTAATATATTATTTTACTCTTCAATGAATGTTTCTTTGAACTCAGTTTTATACGATTGACTTGTTTAATAAGTTGTTGTTGTTTTTTTAACACGTGTCCTGGGCAAAAAATATAACTTACTTGTAAGTTTCATGATATATGCATTCCAAAGGTAGGTATACGATCAATTATATCTCTTATATTATTATATTCGTACCTAAACAGCAATACAAAAGAAACAAATACACATGTTATATGCGTAGTAATCGAAAGTAAGCGGAAATTTACACATTCATCCTGATATTCACGTTTGGTTATTTGAAATACATTCTACTTCATTTACTGCTCCGAACCGAAAATAAAATATGTAAATACTTTGGAAATGCACAGTAAATACTCATATACTTATAATGCACAATTTATTGTGTGTATTGCATCATAATCGTTTGATAATTGGTTTGTTAATTGGTTTCACACGACAGACACAACACGTTCGATTTGTGTGTTCATTCTGAAATTCTGACTCACTAAATATAAAACTAACTGCAACATAAATATATTTAAAAAGCTATTTTGCGTCGGTGATAATATTGCAAGTACAAATATTAATTGAACTTCCTTTTAAAAATTGAAAAGTGATAAATGTGTAACTCGGTTTTCAGTTTTAATTAACTTATTCGTCGCATGTCTGACTAGATCGAAACGGGCACACAATACGCATATACTCCTCACTTTAGTCCTCAGAATATATAATTATATATATTTTCGTTACTTCGTGTATGAAGATTAAAAAAAAAATATGTGTGGCTTTTTTTCTGTTTCTGAATCTAATAACATTAAACAAAACTATAATCAAAGGAAGAGAGCAAAACAGAAAATCATACATAGACGGTTATCGTATACATTGAATAATCGGTATATATACGACACTAGTTTATTTATTACCATATACGCACATGCATTAAAATGTTTTAATATATTTATGGCTAAAATTCTCAACAGAGTCCCTATGAAATATGTTTTCTTTGTTCGTTGCAATGGCCATAACATACTTTCGGGAGGTGTCAGTTTGGGCATCTCTTCTAGTTTAATACTTTGGTTATGATTGTTAGGGTAAACATTTCAAAAGGACTGGATGATATAGGGTGAATTACAATATACAGATCTATCACGCGAGATGTTTATGTCTTCTTCACACAAAGTGGTGTTACTTTTTAAAGCACATTCTCTTTTTTATTTACTCATGCATGTATTGTTTATCTCAGTGCATATCAGTGTCATTTTATTGGCGCCGTGCGCGTCGTCTGTACATGTATGTGATGACTTTTACCGGAAGCATATGGACGCAGTATGATGCTTGTATGAAGTCTCTGGGTGGAGGATGCTCTTAGTTGTGTTCATATACTTAAGTATATCTTGTAAATGTATTTTATTTCTTATACAAACTCCATGTATATACATGTTCATTTATATGTTATTTTGTTGTTGTTTTTTTTTCAGGTAAAAGAGCGGGTCTTGTTTTATCTGATATGTTTTTTTTACGTACTTGCCCTAGCTTTCATGACATTAACCGGTGTTTGGGTTGCACAACGATATCAAATCGTTGACTCCAGAGAGCCTGATCTAAGCATGGAATGTACAGACTTGCTTGGTAGGCAAGATAGAATGGAGGATTTGACAAACATAGCTAACACATCTAGTAACACATGTACTGGAAAAGCTGGGGACATTCTCAGACAAGCTGCAATAAAGGTACAAGTTCTGTTGCAATCTGTAACTGAAAATGAACGCAAGACGAATTTTTGTAATTTATTTTACTGATATTTATTCGGAGTTTCCACTGGCACATCGCATTAGTGTATTACTTTTTCATTTTTGTTGTTGTTGTTATTTTTTAATTTGGCATTCATTTATAACAGGTTTCATTGAAATTTACAGGAGTTGTAACACAGCCTCATTACATACTGCTGTAGTGTGTAACGAAAACGCAGTCACATAAACCGTCCATTTAACAATAGAAAATGAGTTTGATAGAGTTTATATGGCTTCTACTCATGTGTTGGTAAAAGCACCGCATGTACCAGACCGTTATTGTGCGATCGTCAGTGGCAAATAAGTTAACAATTTATCATGACGAACTATAAAAAAGATAGCTTGCAGTAGTGTGTAAACAAGCAACGTGTCATCGAAAAACCATCGTAACTTCAAACTTGTAACTACAACGAATGAATGGAAAAATGATATAATACCTGTCTAGCACCTACCTGAAAGAATCCTAACTGGCTCAGACATAACTGACTTTATTAATCAAATCATAAATCTCAAAAAGACGTGACTGTGAATAGAGTTGAAGGTTAGTATAGCATGTACAGCAATCAAATATTAGCAAAACATGTGTTTTTATACCATCACATAGCGTTTCTGAAAGCTATGCTTTGGTAAATTTCACAGGAGACCACATTACCGAAAAGTAGGACAATCAAGCCTATGTGTAGCGTCACCATCGTTAAACAGATTTGTCTACAATGTCATTTGCACACTTAAAACGTGCACGTAGTGTCCTCAGCTGGGACAATTTGGACAATTTGCAACAAATGGAGTTGGGCAGATTTTTAAGCAATGCAGCTGTCCGTCAGTCCGTACGTTCGAACGTGTACGTACGTCCCGAAATTGTGTAAACTGAACTCCTTTTTACCTGCTTAGTGGATTTTGCTCAAACTTTTACAGTTGCAGAAACTAAGGTGTAGGTGATCGTTAATAAATGAATTTTGGTTGCGACCAGTTTTGGAAAAAAGACGGCTCTTTGTCATTTCCACTATACCCGACAGTTTGTGGACTCATAATCTCTTTAACTGCTTGGCAGACTTGGCTCAAACTTCCGCAGCTGAGTAGCCCAACGTGATTGTAAAGGAAGGAAGTTTGGTTGCGACCAATTTTGGCAGAATTATGACCCTTTGTCATTTTTTTCCACCATAGATATATACTTTCCAAAATTGTGTGGACTCAACTCATCTTTAAATGCTTGGCAGATTTCATCGTACAGCTGAAGAACCTTAACGTGTACATAATTGTAAAGGAATGAATTCTGACTGCGACCAATTTTGGCAGAATTATGGCCCTTGGTCATTTTTCCCACTATAGAATATGTACTTCCCGACATTTTGTGGACTCAACTCCTCTTTACCTGCTTAGCGGATTTCGTTCAAACTTTCACAGCTGAAGAACCTTGACGTGTATGTGATCGTAAAGGAAGGCTTTTGGCTTCGACCAATTCTCGCGCATTATGACACGTTTTTTTTTTCCAATATAGAATATATATGAAAATACATGTGTGGAGGCAACATTATTTTTGGCGACACTCCTTTTGTCTGCGGTTAACCATGTGTCGTGGGGGCATCCGTGTCGCTGACACTTTTAGTTTTTCTTATTCTAAAACTAGAATAGCGTGCGTGTGTGCGTGAGTGTGTGCATGCATGCGTGCATGTATGTCGAACGTATGCATTAATTTCAGCATGGAACACAGCTCGTAAAAGTTTCTTATAATTAGGTCCTGTTCAGCTTTCACGGTCTTGAAATTGAACGAATGTATGGCGTAGTATGACGTGTATAATTTACCAGCTACTTAAATAATCCACAATTTGAATGTAAGCCGAACAATATAGGCGAACATACTGTTTGAATTAAATATTAATAATTTGTTTGAAAAACACTATCAAAAATAGAGACCATTGTATATGTCGTCAGCAGGTCTTACTTTAGGAAGATCGTGCACTGTAGTCAGATTGGTATGAATGTATGAATCTACGCCTGTATCTCTTTCTGTATATACATTTTTATGTAAGTATCCTTGTGTGCATGTATTTATGTATCTATGAACTATGCAATCATTTGCATTTTAAATCATTTGAACAAGTTATATACTTATCAAAACTCCTAACGCATCACATATTCAAAGCTCCTTTTAATAAATAACAAAGATAGTAACATACATATAAAGGTAATCAAAATACGATATAGTGATATGCATACATGTTATTTTTATTGCACCGAACGGTGTACACAATGAGGAATATAACGCGCACAATGGACGTAATAAAAAATCACACACGTCAGTAACGGTTATGTCCCCCTCTTCCATTCAGTATCGCAGTGCATCTCCGGCGCTTGGAAAGAACAAACATGGTCACCGTGTCCAACAGGAATGGTGACATATCTTGTTCTTTCCATGCGTTTTCCTATGTACTAAAAGGAGAATTGAATAGTTGATGCGTTAGGAGTTTTGATTGGTATATAGTAGCAAATTGTGTATCATTTTCACTTCCGATTATCTATTCCAGCCACTGGTTGACGAGTACTATACACAATTTCTATTCAGTAAGTATGTGTTTTTATTTAAATGTACAATTTATCTTCTGGTGCAATAGATAGTTACTCGGCTTATAGTAATATGTAGAAACAGTTTATATCTGAAGAATATTACCTTATCATACCGCTTCTAGATAACATCCGTGCTTACGCCTGGTTGTGTGACGCATACGAGCACCAAACACCATACGTGCAAGTGGTTGGCATCAGCGGAACTGTGATCCATGCAGGAAAGAGGCGTTTCTTATATATATATATATATATATATATATATATATATATATATATATATATATATATATATATATATATATATATATATATATATATATATATATATATATATATATATATATATATATATATATATATATATATATATATATATATATATATATATATATATTGTCTTTCCATTTATTTTTTATTTAAAATACTCCTCTTGCAAGCAGACTTATTGTTTCTAATTAAGTTGACATTTACCCGCTGTTCAATTTTATTTTAAACTATAGTTAAACAGTTCTTTTTTCAATAAGTTCGCATTCAACTATAAAGTATGTTAGCTGGTAAGACCATATAAACTTGCATTATGTTAGTTTGAGTAATATCTTCGTCTATCAACCGTGCGTATCTACCTTTACATAAACGTGTTTTATTGTATGTCAGTTAATGATAATAATTTTAATATAATCCCAAAACCTGTCCAATGTTAAAATTATTGCCAAATTGCCTTTGTGAAAAAGACAATACATATAATTATAAATTACACATAAAATCATGCATCTATTAAATGGATCATTGCAATACGTTAGTTAAGACTTTCGTTTCAATAACGCATTTGACTTTTGAACGTTTAGTTATTATATTGATTACAATTTTTACAGATGGTCATAAATTATTATGGAACGAACATGGGGAAACTGTTACCAAACCAAGTATTGAACAAGGGTACAGATACAGTATCGCAACACATCTGCATGCCGAAGGAGCAATTTTCATTCGCCAAGCCGGTCTGTATCACGTGACAAGCAGACTTGTGGTCAAGACTAACACTTCGGTGGACAGCGATGAGCCGTTTCGTCACTTTGTTTACGTATTTTCACACCGATGTGGCAACATAATGCTTAGCGAGAGGAGGACAACGTTATACGGTCAAACGCAAACCAGCAGTGTAATGGCAGCTGCATACAATCTTGATCTGCATGACCGCCTTTATGTGGTTGTAAATCATCTCCATCATATTGATCTTGGAAGCAACGGCAACATCTTTGCTATTCAACACAGGCATGCAAAAATTAATTAGTATTTTATTTCAAGTATAAGGTAACAATTCAGCTTTTGTCAGCTAATCAACGCCATGTATCAAATGAAACCTTCAACGGCATGATGTAAAATATATATACTGTTAAAAGAATAATCTTCACCTTCGAAGTAAAACAAAAATTAAAACGTAAATCAACATTCGAATTACTATTGCAATTCAACTAAAGTTTTCCAATTGTATGAATGTTAATAATGCTCTTACTGAAATAGTTGACATATGCACATGTTAAATTAATATTCATAATCTTATTGTCAATGAATGTTGCCATTGTTTTCGTCGGTTGTTAACTATTTGAATAAAATTCAATTTGCTTGTGTACACTGACCATGCTCAAGTTTGTTAACGGTTTAGATGACCCAGTTACTTGCACCAGTACATAGAACCATAATTGAAAATATAACCTACAAGGCCATGGCGGTGTTGGACCCTTTAAGTGAAACAGTTGATCATTAAAAGCATGGTCTTAACAGACGCTATTTCTGGCTTTAGAGAATTGGTTGTTTCGAACTTCGTCGTCTCAGAATCTGTAGTAAGCCTTCAGATACAATGCACATGGTCCAATGATATTCATGCACACGACCATTCAAGATGTAGGTCATAGTCTAAGTATATTATAACATAATTATTAAGTAAAATGTAATTGGTTAAGAAGCGACCTGCTTCGATGCCCAAGCTACGCACCTTCTTTACCAACAAGATTTTATTAATATATGTTCGAATTCTTACATAGTTCATCTAATTGTTTTATTTGATTTATAAGTTTAATAACAATCTTAATACGTCTGCCTAAAATAAAATAACGGGTATTGTTATCTATCGTATGCCAATCTGTGCTTTTGCCAGCCACGCACTGGTTTTAATGCTGCTTGTCTTGTTCTGTTTAGTCTAAAGAGCATGTCACATGTTCATTTCGGAGCCATTTCTGCTTACTTTATCAATCAAAATTGTATTTTAAATATGACCTGTAGTTGATGTCTGTTAATAATTGGTGTTCATAAAATACCTAGAAAGATAGTAAAACATGAATTGTGTAGTGCTAGCTGTAAGATGAGAAATGCAAATCTAGATCTGCAATACTCCCAAAAGCTTGATACACGCTTTTGAAAAAATCGCAGATCTAGAAAGGCATTTTTGTGTCCTCAACCTATGTCACTTAATATAATGGCAATTTTAAGGATCGTTCTTTCAGTATTATTGTGTGCATATTATCACCTTGAAACCTCTTTCAATCGTGACGTTGCTAATGTACATCATTCATGTATCAGTCGGCAATAATTGCTATTGTTAAAAAACATTACTCTGGTACGAGTTAATCAAATGTGTCATGCTGGTCCCATTAGGGCTTCTTGTAATTTGACAAAAATATAATAATATCTAACATGCTGTCAGTTTAGACATTGAACATAAGAGAAGTATATATTGCGTTACCAGATATATTCTAGTCTTATTGTTGTGTGTGGTTTGCGTACATTTTGGGAAACCGTTTTTGACATGCTTTCAAACAGGTGTCAATTACTTAATGAACACAACACCCCTTTTTATGTATACATGGATAGTTAAATACTTCTATACAATCAATGCCCGCAATTCGTTGATAAATTGTCTCTGTGTTTAATTCAATGTTTGTAGATGAAGATACTCAAAATAACTCCAACAACAACAAATTGTACAGCCCCTCTGACAAGTAAAAAAATTCAAGATGCTTCCATTATTCGATATTGGATATGCGCTGCATGTTTTGTTGACCATATTTGGGATTAATGTGGTAGTTCGTCATTGATTTGCATACAGTTTAGTACTGTCTTCATGTAAAGTATTTTATTTGGGTCTACTTTTTCTGACAATCCAAGTCATTTTTGACCGTATACGTATGTATATAATTGCTGCTAGTTTATAACGTTTTGAAAATATTTTTTAATTGTTGCCTCACTGAATCCTACCCACTTGACAATATTGCGTTGTTTCTTATTTCCATATAGTTTCTTGTTGCATTTTTGTGTCATATAATTGATAAACTTATGCAAGACGCATTCCATAACATTGAAATAAACCACTATTTTAAATACGTTTAACTATTATTTATCTTAATTATTAATCATTGAAATGCGATAACCGTGAATTGACACGTAAATATGTCTTTTAGCTATGTTATAACGAAGAAAACATGCTGTATAAGCTTCATGTGCTAGGTTTACCAGCATGTACTCCACTATTTTAATCTCTTTTAAGTTATCATTGTTTTATATGGTATATATTCCAATTCAGTGTTAATAGCAAGCTATATTTAGAACAAGATGTACTGTGTACTCTGCCATTATTTGAATGTTTCAAATCGGATATTCTATATTCGATATACACATGCATATTAACCCGTGATACGCGGGTTAGAGAATATCAATGTTCCAATAGTCCACATATGATGTAAATACGATAAGGCTTCTAAATGTTTTAGTGTCTTATAAGCCTGTACTGGCTAGATGTAAAACTGTATGTTATGTTTTATATTTGTATCATACACTGATTTGTTTTACATGTGACACTTAAATAAATAAATAAACTCTAAAAACTATGTTCGCCACTTTGCGTTCAGAAATCACATTAGTGTTTTAAATGGAGTTCACACATTGTCGCATTATTTATTATTGTAAATTTATATGCAATTACATAATTTAGTTTTATTATTCTTATATTTAACGTTCTGAAATAATATCTTATCCAAATAAAAACGGTCAGCAAACAGTTAATACATTAATTTTTATAACATTAATTAATGGAAAAAGAAATGTACTTGTGGAATAAAATTTCTGTGTACATTCATACAAAAGATATATTGACACATTTATTGTTATGTCGACAACCTTCACCGGTGTGTGATGGAAACTATCTAAATGTACCACACAGCCGTATTATTGTGTTTTCTTAATCTACATTGAATACGAAAATATAATTTGCGTATACTGAAATTTCATTGTGACTTAAATTCATGTTTACAGAACGGTTAACGCTGTGGCTTAGCAGCAAATCCAAATCTTGTCCGGCGACCCATGCTATATGCTTTATAACTACGTTTTTAAATACTTAATTACAAGGCCGCATTAAATTTCACAATAATATATTATTCAATAGGTTCCACATACACAAGTACAACCAAACACGTAATTATATTTCTCGAAGCTATGAACACATGTTGCATTGTGTTGTATATTGTCTGACAGACTGAAACGTTTGCCAGACCTAGTAATTTCGACGAAGCCTGGTCAAGTGTATGATAGGACATAGTGAATATTACATGACTGTGGTGTTCCGGAGACTTGTACCGATTGAGTTGATTGTGTAACGCGGTATTCCACGAGCCCGCAGAGCGAGTTGAATACAACTTCACACAATCAACGAGAGCGATTCAACCCACCGGAACACCAAATTCCGGTAGTATTTCATTTATTATGTACCTCCTAACGATCAAAACACCACCACAAATACGCTACGAAAACAACCAAAATACAATATCATAATAACAATAGAACTGTTAAGAACGCGCATGAATGTTATATTTACAAAAAATATATTTTACACTTACCGGCTTTAAAATCCAACATGAACCATTCAACGGCGATCAGGTTTAAATGGCGACGCAGACTTGTTAGCACCTGAAAAAGAATAAATGATACAATTTAATTAGAAAATCAACTACTGTATTTTTATGGATCATTAGAGGTTCATTTTATTTCAATTCATTTTATATATGAATATAAAACATACATGCCTCAACGTAGTTATTCTTTGATCGTCTCGACACGAGTATGTACACCAACGAAACTTGGTTTTCATCATCCCCTCTTTTGACGAAGGCATTGACGTCCATTGTTGGTAAAAAGGTGCCTTGACTACCTTGAAGGTGACATCAAGGAACCAACGCTTTGCCTGTCCTAGGAGGGAGAGCTGATGTTGTGTACCCAACACCAGGTGTTGGGCACCTTCCATTTTGATGTCTTCCACCAGGAAGTCTGCACCAACAAAGTCTTGGTCAAGCTGAAGGTACAACGTATTTACATTAAAAATCTCCGACACCCAAAACAATACATTACGAGTATTAACAAGACAATAAAAATGGGGAAATGAATAGTGGCTTGTGACATTAATAAACCATCCTCAAAATGACACCTCTATTATAAATTACAAACAGGGCTAAACGAGGTCCTATTATAAAATGTCCAAGTAGCAATCTACAAATGGTGAAATGCATGAAGTCATGCAAGTTTTAATTCCCTCGGAATCGGACTGTATCAGTTTACACCATATATTTTTCAAAATTGTGTGAAGTAAAAAACTAAATTGAAAAAGAATAAAAATGTCAAATATACTCTTACACTCTTCTGTACTAGCTAGCGCTAAGTTTACTAAGCAAATATTGGGAAGGAATAATTGTGCAACATGTAAAGCTATTGAATCGTCATTTTTATAGCTTTTGTAAATTCGAAGATTAATTGAAGTCGTGATACTTTCAACAAATCTGATTTTTTCCCATTTATATGGCGTGACATTGTTCATTTTTGTTGAAAAATGTTGTATTTAATTGATATTTGCATCATAGACAGTTGAAAGAGAACATATAACATATTATCAATCAACAATTGGACAATGCAGTGAATTTCAATGACTTTCAAATGTATTACCTCGGTAATATGCACACACTTTCGTTTTACTCTTTTGTGCCTATTTATTGAACAAATCGGGAATCCGGCTAAATGTGATCGATCGATGCTTCAATGTAATAATGCTTTTCGAAAAACCGCCAGACATACATGGCAAATTACAATTTTTTTTTGTATTGACATTTTCTGAAAATGCAAAATATAGCGCGTTCGCTATAGCATTAAAATTGTGTACACGCGTGCACTGGATCCAACAATGCAGGTAAGGTTATATGTATGGTTTGTAAAATTAAATACAAATGTTGTTTAGTTTTGTTTCGATGTTTCAATAGCTGCGTTCGTTTTTTTACATGATACTTCCAAATTGCAATCCAGTAACTATGTCCTTTCTTTATTGATATGTAATGTGTTTCATGCCGGGAAGAACACTGTTTGTTGTTGTATTAATTATGTTCTTAATAACGCTTGAAATATATTAACGGTACATTAAATGTTCTATTGGCATTATTGCATTTGTTCAGTGTAAGCATAGTTAAGGTGCGCATTGTGTTGAATATTATGTATATATATATTTATATATGATATTACAAAATTATACATCCAAAATGAACACCAAAGATTTTTTCAAGAATATTATTATCAGCGACAGTGTCACATGCATATTATAATTATGAGATGGATACAAAGGTAAGTGCGTAAACATGTCCCGACATTTACAGTTTCCCAACATCTAGGGTAATTACGGTAATTGCATTAGTAGAATTACATTAATATTTAAACTAGTTGCTGCGCCTTAAACAATTGTAATTGTGAGTGTCAGCAGTGCGTCCTATTAATAAAACAAAATTGTATTTAACGTTTTTAAAAGTATTCGATGCCTTAACATTTACAGAAAACGTTATTTGCATTCTCTGAAAATGAGATCTGTCGACATTGTATATGATCTTGAAACGACATGTAAACGCTCGGTTTACGTCGTAAAACGTTCCGATACGTTCGTTTTGTAGCTATATTTAACAAATAGAACGAATCGTCGAAGAATTGTAATGTTAAATGTTAAACAAAGTTAGCGTTCTACATTGTAACATTTTAAGAGATCACATTTTACGAGTTATTATTTGAAACATAATATTTTCATATACTGGTAATCGATACGTTTGTCCCCGCGGACCACATGGAGGGAAACTGATAAATATCGAGTCAAATTTATATAATTTCTCATGAACAACATCTAAACTTACATGGAAAGGCCGTATGCTATTCAAAAGTTTGTTTTTTTAATTACAAACAAGCAGCTAATACTATTGGAGTACGTGCATTGTAATACGAGGGAAAATTGCAACATCAATATTAATTGTAAACTTCCATAGTGGGATAATGAATGCGACGGTTCGCAACGAAAAATAAGTGTGTTTTATATACTAGCGGCAAGAGAAGTGTTAAGGTGCAATTGCGGCTCGCGACAAGGGGCATAACTAGTACTATTTTAATTCCACATCTGTATTATTAAGTTACCCTTACTACAACATAAAATTTAAGGTCATCTGATATGTTATCAGAAAAGTACCATGCGTTTTAGGAAACCAGTTGCACTGAGGTATATTTGTAATCAAACATACACCAGATTTACCAGGCAATACTCGTTTGCAGACGATATGGCAAACTCTCATGAAAAAGCGATCAATCTACAAAATCAATTTACAGCATACACGTATCGCAAATTTGAGAAAATACTGTTATGTCGATAGATGAAAATAAAGGACAGAAATGTTAGATACCTCAAACTGCGTTCATAATTGCGAACACTGGAATTTTAATTGTACCCTCTGTGTGTATGTGTTTATTTTACACACTAAATTAAAAACAAACACAATCTACTGCAGTAAGGTTAAACTAGTAGGATCTACAAGCAAATCAATAAATACACGTAAATCATATCAACATACATGTACTTTTGGGAAGTTAGAATAATTCAAATTATTTAAATACGTGGTTAAACCGATGCTGATATACGGTGCAGATATTTGAATATTCAGATTCGTAGGAAAGGTACACTATGCGATATTGTAGGCAGTTGGTGTGTGAACAATTCTTCAATTAATGCAGTGACTATATGTAAGTGTGGTAGATTGTCCTAATGGTAGATTGCCCTTGTTTATTGAATTCTTCGGCGCCATTTGTTTGTATCTAGTGCTTGTTTTAGGAACGTTTAACAGTCGAGCTTGATAGGTAATTCGTATCGACAGAGATAGGGTTGCTACACAACCAACGAGAAATATGTACAAATTTGATGAATACCATACCACTTTTTTACAATTTATACAAAAGAACTATTTTATGTCTCGATGGAAGTAAGAGTTTCTTTAACAAAAATTGATGACAAGGATAGGCATTTTAATCCATACAATACTTGCTCGCTTGTATGCATTTCCTGACTTATTTTGCCATATGAGTATACATTTTTATGTTATGTACATAGTGTATTTCTCAGAAATGAATTGTGCAATAATTACGTCTTTAAAAACGTTAAGCGAGTATACATGTAAAACGCTTAAGTTCTAAATGGTTTATGTAGTATTTGTTGAATATTGCTGTGTCAATGTGATTCGCGTTTGATTAAATACATACAAAACGCCGTCACTGTCTTATATTCATTTTCGCATTTTGTCTTACTGGGGGAATTTGAATAGTTATGGTTGACACCAGTATATTTTTATATTAGTTTGTTTATGGACGGATCTATGCTGAAGTTTGCAAATGAAATTGTGCACCATAGAGTGTTAAGCTATTCGCATTATTGGCACAAGTTTATTAGATGCCAAGCTACAGACGATATTGATATTGATACAGTTATCTAGCTCACGCCATTGAGACGACGATAAATGTATTAACATTCATGAACAAAAAAATAACATTTAAATGTTAGTAGTATTTAATGTATTCATAGTATGTGTTCAGTTTATTGCCATTTACGCCGAACCTTTGCTAACAAACTGTCAATGTCAATTTCCACATACATATTTACAAAAACATGTTTTATGATATTGCATAATTGCAAATGCTGAAATGTCAGTTTTCAGTGTCCTTGAGGTATTGCCTAATTACGGTCACGGGTCTGCAGTCCGTTGCATTATTGACCATCACCATTTATTGGTCAAGAATAAGGAGTTCCAACAATGAGAATACGACGTCCAAACTGTGCACGGATTGTCAGAACCTCATACCGCTGTATGACAAAGACAACATTTCCGGCCACGTTGCAAAACTCCGAACATCGCACCAATCGCAATGCTGTGGAGAAACGGCAGACATTCTTCGACTTGCAGCTCAAAAGGTGACTAATAATAATGTACATTTAAAGTGAATACATATGTGGTATGACAACGAAGTATAAATAAAAAATGCAGTTTTCAGAGAAAAAATTCCTTAACACAGTTAGGAGCAGTCATTGTAATAACATTAATGTTCATATCTTACAGGAAACGAAAGATAATTTCTTCATCCGCAACCGATACCGTGAGTAATTTTACAAGTAATATGCATTATATAAAATGAAAACTGCTACAGCAGAATTGAAGGATTTCGCTACCACGTAATTCTCAAAGACATCAAGAAATAATCTTGTAAATTACAGCGCAACATAATTATAAACATTCTGTAATCATCGGGCTGTGCTTTTGAACCAATAGTAAACAGTTCAGTACTATACACCCATAAGCACTTCTAACTAGACTTTCGCTTAATCAGCTATAACTTTTGTATTTTTAGCCCAATTTTCTCCAAACTTTTTAAGAACACAAAATAATATATAAGACTTCGATGTATTTAATTTCCTTTATCTAAAATTTCGTTTTTATACAAAACTTCACAAAAATAGAACATACAATCAAAACAAAAATTCGCAAAAATGCGAAAACGAAATAAAGAAAATTTCACTGTTAGAAATTAAGAGCAAATATACACGTTATGTTTCTTTTATTTTGATTTAAAATCGTTAAAATAATGATTTAATAAATTTCAATCTGAATAAAGAGAAAATTTATCTTATAAAAATTACGCAATACCCCAGTACGTAGAATGCGGCCTCTTACATACCAATGGCGCGCACCCGTCCTGTATACTACACAGTAGCACATTCCAGGTTTTGCCACTAACATTTTAAACTCGTCCCTATCTATTGTTAACTGATTAATTTAGTTTAATCAAATTTCGCAAACAGATTAGAGATTTACCACGTGCTTCA
Organism: Congeria kusceri; assembly: GCA_027627225.1. Lineage (NCBI taxonomy): Eukaryota > Metazoa > Mollusca > Bivalvia > Myida > Dreissenidae > Congeria > Congeria kusceri. The sequence continues at coordinate 34,981,990 of CM051029.1, read as the reverse complement.
TTGTGTAAAATAGGTTATACGTTAATCACATGATATCCAACTACAATGATTGGATAAAATTGCAGATTAATTGGCACGTGATTCACATTTTTGGAAACTTCAATTCTTCATTGTGGGATGGTGTTATGCATACAATAATCGATTTAAATGTTGTTTTTTGGTTGGAGTGTTAAACACTTTGATTATAAATTGCATCGAATTTCTACATTCACCAAGATTTTCTCATGCAATTATTAGTTTTGACACCCGAGAACACGAGGAAATATAAATGATCGCTGAAGCGTTCAAATTTTAGCATACCTGTATTGGAAATTGTGTATCATTTTTGAGAAAACCGCAATCAAAAAAGGTCTAGTAGGAAGTGACTTTGGGTGTATAGAGCACTTTGTGGCATTTACAGCCGAGCATTTTCATGAATTCACTTTTGGTTATCTTTTACTTTGTCATTTCAAAACATGTTACATTTCAGCGTTACTTTTAAAGTCAAAGCATGTTACATCTTATAGTTTGCCGATCTTTGTCACACACCCACACAAAACGTTGTGTGTCATGCCATATATTTGACGTTCATAAAGCATTACATTTTAATATATCCCTGCAGTGGTCACAGAGGCTATCTACCAGATGTGTGACTCATATGAAGACCAGGCGCCCTACGTACAGGCAGTGGGCATTGCAGGAACAAAATCCATTGGAGGTACTACGTAATAAAATCCATAATATTGTTTATTATTTGGTATTCTTTATTCGGTATACGAGCAACGTCTGTAGGTGGGTCGGCATGTAACATTTTGGTGCAATTTAACTTGTATCAAATCTCAAACAGTTCAATGCTTGTACGCGTATGCTATATAGGAGATATTTGCATGACACTTACCTATGACATTATTATTATTTATAATAGCAACGACAACAACTATAATAATAATGATGATTTTATGTTTTGTTTGTCCGAAGCTATAACTGGGAAAACATTACAGTTTATATTATTGTATGGATCTGCTTGTTTAGGTTTGCATCGCCTCATTTGGAATGAAAAAGGTAAATCAGTGACAAAGCCCAGCATTCAACACATAACACACCTACACGTGGATGGTGAAATCTTCATTTGGCGAGCTGGTTTGTACAAGGTTTCAAGCCGACTTGCAATCACGACCAACGCGTCAACTCTAGACGATTCAATTATATTTTCGCACTTTATTGACGTCTTGTCACACAAGTACGGTACACAGCGCATGCTCACGGAAAGTAGAATGTCTATTATTGGTCGGCACCAAACGTTCAGTATCAATAACGCCGTTTTTAACCTTGACATTTATGACCACGTGTCCGTGAGTGTTACACACCCTCACCAAGTGGATGTTGCCAGCAATGAAAACATCTTCTCCGCACACTTTGCAGGCTCAGGGTAATGCTTCTACCAACTTCCTACATGCAATAGTGGCGTCAATAGTAACATTGAAAGGTGCCATTGACATCAAATAGTAACATTAAAATGTGCCACTGACGTAAACTTTTATATTACACGGTCTGGTTAATATGAAATACATAGGAAGACCATTTTATAACATCACCGTTGCTGTGTGTACACTAAAGTCAACAACACACAAGGTTCCTATAGTAATTTGTCAGCCTCATATTACACAATATATTCACCTTTAATGCATTAATCATGTGAAAAGATATGGTACACATATGACAATACAAACAATAAAGTTTAGTATAAACATATCGTCGAATGAGTCCTATATACATCTGTATTTTGTTGTGATTTATGCTTGTTAAAACCGTAAAAACCCACACTATATAGTGATAGCAATTATTATTTTTAGTCTGTGCCGTACGTGCATTAGCACTACAACTACAGTGAACGATATGGATGTTTGTACAACTGTGCTGAAGGCATTTTTGATCATGCATGTGGTTTGTTTAATGTATCTAAGGTATCTTTGTACGTTAGGTTTCAAAGTTATTACTTTATGTTAATACCAATTCTATATGTATTAACACAGTAGTTATCGTCCGTCTAGAAGCTTTTACTCTTTCTATACTGAATTTGATCAGCTTCTAACAAACGTTCTTGATAAAACTATGTTTTTTTTCTATTTAGTATGCATTAAACTGTATGTTATGTTCTGCGAGGAGTATGGTGGCAGTGGTGACTGTACCACCTCGGGGAAATATCTGCTGCGAGGAGTATGGTGGCAGTGGTGAATATACCACCTAGGGGAAATATCTGCTGCGAGGAGCGTGGTGGCAGTGGTGACTGTACCACCTAGGGGAAATATCCGCTGCGAGAAGTATGGTGGCAGTGGTGACTGTACCACCTAGGTGAAATATCTGCGTCGAGGAGTATGGTGGCAGTGGTGAATGTACCACCTAGGGGAAATATCTACTGCGAGGAGTATGGTGGCAGTGGTGAATGTACCACCTAGGGGAAATATCTGCTTCGAGGTGTTTGGTGGCAGTGGTGAATGTTCCACCTAGGGGAAATATCTGCTGCGAGGAGCATGATGGCAATGGTGACTGTACCACCTAGGGGAAATATCTGCTGCGAGGAGTATGGTGGCAGTGGTGATTGTACCACCTAGGGGAAATATCCTCTGCGAGGAGTATGGTGGCAATTGTGAATGTACCACCTAGGGGAAATATCCGCTGCGAGGAGTATGGTGGCAGTGGTGACTGTACCACCTAGGGGAAATATCTGCTGCGAGGAGTATGGTGACAGTGGTGACTGCACCACCTATGTATAATATATATGTTAATATATGTTAAAACTGATTACCTTTGGAAAACGGGATTCATCGTCATTCTGGCTCAGTCTAAAACAGTAATCATTTTGGTAAACCGGCGAAACGTCTAGGTGTTATCACTTTCTGTATTGACATTTTTTTAAATTTAAATACAACGTTCGTTCATGTCGCGCGCGAAATCATTGCAAAAGTGTATGATTAACTGTATGAAGGTAATATTGTATTTTTTGGTTTGTAAAATAATGTATAGTTTTTGTGTGTTATCTAAATGATTGATTAGATGTTTCAATATCTGTAGTCGCTTGTTGTTTTGTTGTTGTTGTTTTTTGTTGTATCGTCAATTTACCTGAATAATTCTTTCATTCATTTATTGTTTATGATATATGTTGTAATGCTCGTTATTAAATATTGACATTATTGCATACTTTAAAGATAATTACGCATACTTCATTACGGTATAAATATATTAAAGGTAAACCAATAATTATTGTTCCAATGTTTTAATTGGATTTTCGCATTTTAAGCATCATTGTGGTGTAAACATTGCAAACGTTTACTTAAAATAAACTCTTTAAATTCAACTTTCAATAAATTTTCTTGGCTTTGCAAAAACATTGAAATAACTTGTCGGTATACATTCTATGATCTACCTAATGCACGGTAAGACGTATTATACAATTATTGACTAGGGAGCCAGTGAATATGATCTGGTAGAAAGTCATATTTACCGAGGCGCAACTGTTGTTTTTTTATATGACTGTTTTTATTCAAGAAATGTTAAACTGTTATTTTGTTAGTCAATATTGGTCAACATCATCATTATTTTCATTCAGTTCTGATCATTAACAAAGAAGAAAGACACTTGTCACTGATGTGTACATTGATTCCGGTATTTTTGTGCGTAAATAATACGTTTTAAATTGTGCTGGGAACCAAGATTGAAACTGCTCATTTTCAGAAAATGCTTTTTCAGGTCAATAAATATGAGCTTAATTATTTTTTTAGCCACGTGAACGTCAGTTAAGGCTAGAGAATATAACATTTATGTTTGATCGCCAATAGCAGTCTGGACCAATCGAAGAGTGTCTATTTATAGGTCATATAATAAAACTATTTACAGTCTAAATAGTTAAAGGTAAACTGGTTTTTCCTAGTTTCGATCTACGGTCGTCTGCCTGTATATTCATCCAGATTGATACACATTGGTTCTTTTTTTTTCAGGATATTATTAATATTGATCTTTCAAATGATTTTCATACTATTTTTAATACAACGCTTGTGCTGTCCCTGCAGGTTAGAACATGCCACGATATTGTAATAATGTTTTTAATTGCATGAACCATCATAGCAAGCTAACATTTAAACTCCTTTGTTCGCATGGGTCTAAACAAATTAAAACATATGTAACTGTAAACAGTTTGTCCTGGTAAATAAAGACAGTCTGTTTAGTTAAAAAATGATTGAAATATGTTTAGAAAAAAAAATCAACAAAACGCTGCTTCTAATATTTACGTAATTTACATTTTTTGGAAAATATACAAGTTGTTGATATTGGCAATGATAATAACGCTATAACGTGCCGAGGGTGGTTATTAAACAAATAGTGAACAGACGATTGTATATTTATACATTATATGAAAGCTACTTTGCTAAATAATGTCATGAAAGTGATTTTCCATCACTATCAGTTGATCAACCACACAAATATTATACATTTTCCTCGGAGCTACTTGGCCATTTATTTATTGTATTAAATCAAATAAATGCTCCTATCCACCTAACTATAATCATATTCTATTAAGTCGCCAATTTTCAATGTTTCTATCCACATACCCTGTCCACCTTTATTAAGTCGCCAATCTTCCTTTTCCGGTAACCTGAGTTTACCGCTTTTCATTTTCCACAGAACGCAATACTCTGTGAAAAGTAATCAACAGACAAACAGTACCAACCTAAAGATACTTATTTCTTTGCTAGAGATCATTACCGCTCGCGAGTTACTTCACAACTCAAGATCTGTGAAGCTCGAGGGTTAATGCTCAACTGACGTTGTTCGGCTACCTCGCGCTCTTGTATGCCGTCAGTGCGTCGTTGTTTTAGTGAGCTTTTGTCGATATTACCCGATTTTCGCTACAACACAAACTTTCAACGATCGACTTCACTCGGAAATTGTCCAGATATGTACTTAAATCAACAGCTATTTAAATCAACAAGAATTACACGTTTTCCACACTGTCGCCGTAACTTTGGAAAGTTCGGCATTGCATGTTTTATGTATATATTTACAATTGCATATCGATTACATTATTTTCTTTCGGAATTAGAACGAGTTGTTAATTAAATATGGTCTGGTGGGTTTACTTTTATGCTCCATAAATTCTATAGCGCCTTATCTGGTTACGCATCCAACTTTTCAGATTATACCTGTCAAAACCGCGAGTTATTGTCTAATTACTGTCACTGTTGTCCAGTCCATGGCATTCTTGGTCATCATCATCACTTGGACAAGAATACGGAGTGCCAACAATGTGCCTCATACGTCCAAACTGTGCACGGTTTGTGACAACCTCATTCCACAGCACGACAACGAAGGCATTTCCAGCCAAGTTGCAAAGCTCCGAGCATCTCCCAGCTCGCAGTGTTGTGGAGAGACGGAAGACATTCTTCGATTTGCAGCTCAAAAGGTTACTTATAATAATGTATATTTAAAGTGAATCCATGTGTGGTATGGCAGGCAACACAGTACAAAGTGGCGAATGTTGTAGTTTTCGTATAAAATAATACATAACACAGTTTTATATATCTATTGGGCTTAAACCTTTAAAATATTTTACATTTATGTTGAATCATTTAGAAGGAGCAGTCATTCGCATAGCGCATACTTCAAAAGACAATTTCTTCAACCGCAACCGATACCGTGGGTAACTTGTAATTTTCCACAACTTTACATGTTATATGCACAACATGAATGAAATACGTAGGAGCAGAATTGTAGCATTTCGCTGTAAGTTTTAATAGAAACCCAGATATCCAGAAAATGTCATGATAATTCTTCAGAAATAATCATTCTTATTTAGATGCAACATAATTATTACCATTTGCAAACATTTTACTAAGCTGTTGAAATAATATTAAACACACACCTTGTGATTGTTATAGCCTAGCATTTTTACGAATACAGCCTTGATTTCTTTCACTTCTTCATATCATGTAATGACCATGTTGCAATGTCTTTCAGCGTTACTTTTCCTTTTAACGTCAAAGCATGTTATATTTTTTTTAGTTTGCCTATCGTTGCCACAACCGACTGCGTACGTGACTATGTGTTTTATGCAATATATTTGACATTCATTAAGCATTACATTTAAATATATTCCCGCAGTGGTAACAGAATCTATCTATCAGATGTGTAACTCATACGAAGACCGGACGCCCTACGTACAGACAGTGGGAATTCGAGGAACAAAACACAATGGAGGTAAACAAAATGAACTAAATATACTAATTTCATACTATTGTCTCACAGTTTTCAAATTCTTGTTTGCCGTACAAGCAACGCCTGCAGGACTGTCGGCTTTATTGATTGGTAGCAGATTGGTATTGGAAGCAGTTTGCTGTGCATTTATTGTTTTAAAAAAAATGCCATAAATAGTTCAATGCTTGAAATTTATACTCGTATACTGTGCAACTGATTTTTGCTTGACACTTGATACCTGCCAATAGTATAACTTATTATAGTAACAACGACAACTATAATAATACTAATAATATTGATCTTCTGTTTAGATTTGCATCGCCTCATTTGGAATGAAAATGGTAAATCAGTGACAAAGCCAAGTATACAACACATACCACACCTACACGAGGATGGGGAAATCTTCATTCGGCGAGCTGGTTTGAACAAGGTTTCAAGCCGACTTGTAATCAAGACCAATGCGTCAACTCTAGACGATTCAGTTATATTTTCCCACTTTATTGACGTCCTATCGCACAGGTACGGTACACAGCGCATGCTCACGGAAAGAAGGATGTCTATTATGGGTCGGCACCAAACGTTCAGTACCATTAACGCCGTTTTTAATCTTGACATTTATGACCATTTGTCCGTGAGCGTTTCAAACCCGCATCATGTGGATTTTTCCAGCAATGACAACATCTTCTCCGCACACTTTGGGACACTAGAATGTTAAGATTGTATTACGTTCCTTTGATATGTAGTGTTTGTAGACGCATTACCCTGAGCGGGCAAAGACGAAAATGCACGATGAACAGGTGTACCTTTGCTTTAATCGTCTTGTATATATATAAATAATATAAAATAGGAAGACCAGTTCATAACATCACTCTTCGTCTCTTTACACAATATTCAACCGTACGATGCTCGTCTATCAGCTACATATTTTACAATATTTTAATCTTGAAGGTGAAATGACATATTTAAAATGATTTTTACATATTGAACTATATGTAAATTAATAGTCTATTTATTAATGACAACGATGTGTTTACAGTCATTGTCCCTGCTACAGCTTAGAGCTTTAAGAAAAACTGGTTTCTTCATCATTTTCATCATCTGTAAAGTCTGAATCTGAATCTGAACGAGAGTCGTACTGGTCAGTGCCAAGCTTTTTAAAAGCAATGTCAACAGCTGGCTGATCATCAGAAGCATCCACATAAGCTGGATCTGTTTGAACCCCGGCATCCGTAACATCTATTACACCAGTCACACTATCAGCTGAGATTATAGATTTTGACATAGGTGGCTTTGGAAGTGTTCGTCTGTTCTTTTTCTGTAGCCATGAAGTAACAGCTAATTTCACCAACTGCTGACCTTCCAAAGATGATGGTTCAGGAGCATTGATGCAAATGTGTAGCAGAGAATCCAGCATGGATGTGCTCAACCTGTTACGCAACCTTGTTTTCAATGCTTCAAGTGTACTAGCTCCTCTCTCTGGCCATGCATTAGACACCGGTAGTGAAGCTATCACTTCTGCAATGAAAGCTACATTGGGATAGAGCTGCTTCACTGCAGAATTATTGCGAAGCTGGAGGAGACACCACTCAGTAGGAGATATGACTTGGTCTTTGCCGGATTTAACTGTGTCAGGCATAGTAGGTTTGATGACATCTCTTAGATGGTATTTCATTCCTTCCCACTCGGCTTTGAATCTGTCTGATCTCTCAGGATTTTCAGTGAAATAATGGTTGCAAAGCACTTCAATCTGGGAGTGGCCATAGCTCCTCATTTCAACACCAGAATCAGGGACCTGCGTGGGATCAAATACATTGAATGCTGCTAGAACTGGAGAGCTATCTGTAAACCTGTTGTCAATGTTCTCAATAAGTGGATTGACATATTTATCAAACAGTGATTGCAGTTCTGTAGCGTCTTTTTCATTCATATTAATTTCAACACACATGTCAGTGAATGGTTCAATGTCCCTGCTAAGACTTTCAATTGGTGTTGAATCATTAACCTATCTTTTATCATGTTGATTGCAGGTAGAATTGCTGCAAAACTCAAAGACCCCTTCTGAAATCGACGAGACAGATCACCAAGGATGGGCAGAATGGCTCCAGTATGTTGTTGACACCAATGAACTTGAAGGTTTTCATCTTTGTCAGGAGACCAGACGCTACTGCATCACTCTCTTGAAAGTGAGCGAGTGTTTGGAGAACTGCTTCATAATCTTCATAAACAGCTTTTACTGAAGCTTCAAAGCTCAACCAACGTGTACCGCATGCTTTTTTAAAGGCGTTTTTTAACACGCTTAACAGCTTTACCCTCAAGCCTTTTAGATTTCAGACGTGATTGAATCTTTAAGTAGGCTGCCATTCTTTTTGGCGAGATTTCAAAGAACTGCCATAATTGCCTTAGCAACGTTTCAAGATTGCTTATATATCTCAATGACATATTACTATCTGTGCATGCAAGTGCTAGGCGATGGCAAACACAGTGTACATTTAATATAACAGGATTAACCAGTTTTAGTCTAGCCGCAACACCTGACCGTTTCCCCACCATCACTGAAGCACCATCAGAGGTTAACCCTGTGAAATAAGACATGTTCAAGCCTCCATGCTTTTCAATTTCACCAATTATCACAGAAGTAATAGCTTCAGAATTTGCAGCATCAAAAGAAGTAAGAATGTTCTGACAAGCTAGAAAGTAAGTTTCGACACGATCAGTCTCCTTGCAAAAGAATTGTATGAAGGTAACAAGGTTTTCTGCCACTGACACATCTGAAACTTAATTTGTAAATAATTACAATTTCGTGTGGTTTCATCATTTTACAGTGTTCTGAAATGCATCATGTGACAGGCTTTTATTTTTCGATGAAGCCGGTTGCCTCTATTAATATTCATGAGGGACTACATTTTATTGTTGTTTACATGCAGTGCTGTCACACACAATAAACACAAAAATAGAAATACTGTAACAGATGTATTCACATTTATACATGGCATTGTCAAAAAAAAGATTTAATAATAAATAAATAAATAAATTAATAACAAAGTATCAAAATGTAAAATGTATGTTGTTTATTTCTTTTTGCCTATATGATGAGCATTATGCATGAAAGAAAAGAAATAACACAGAGAGAAAATTCAACACACAAACAAAAATACTTTTTGGATAAAAATAAAAGGGGTATGTAACACAAATGAGAGGAAGTATAATCAAGGGAAGTTAAAATAAAAAGAAATAAGCAAATATTTGTACAATACTTCATATGTTTTTTTTTTAAATGAACTTCATGATAACGACAAATTTCTTCCTAGTGCTGTGCAGATACGACACCTTTAACCGTTTTGGTCAGAGAAACAAAAAACGTCAACACGCAACAAATATTGGGGATTTCCCAAAATTGTGCATGTCTGATGCACATGAATGAGTTTTTGACTGGAAGACAAAAAGTACTTTAAAGTATTGCGAGGATTTTCAAATATCAATTCTTTTGAACTTTTATTCTAGTTTGTTATTTATCAGTCTTTTATAGGTTTAATTTTACTTTCATATTTTTCTATGAAAATTTGATGAGATCGTACATACCCTTTTGAATATTTATATTTAAATTTATATTTATCAAAAGAGGAAAACAAATGAAATTTAACAAAAACAAACATAAAAATACACAATTTTACAGATTAAGGCAAAGAACGGTTTAGAAACAAGAGGTTTCAGCCAAATAACAGACATGCAGTCGAACAAACGTCTCACATTTTTTTACAAGGAAGCCACCGGAAAACGAAGCGAGCATGGTATGCAGTCATCCCATGGAGCTGGCAAAAGAATACCACAAGAACACCTCGAAAATTGTGCGAGCTCCATTCAATTGTCACCTCTGAGAGCTGAATGTCCCATTTATCATTGTAAAAATCCCATTTTCAAGTACGCAAATGACTCGCCAGCTTACAACACTCCTCGAAGTAGGCTCATGTTGATCAATTATGCATAAGCCAAGGATGATTTGCACAAAATTCACCTGTTCATTTTCTAGAACATTTATCCATTCACATTGCACGACAGGGCAAAGAATATCTTGTACATCCAGTTTGTGGCGAATCGTTATAAGATAAAGTGGCGAATCGTTATCACCCTCTGGCAAATCGTCATTAAACTGTGGCGAATCGTTATCTGTCGAATCGTTATTGTGGTGAATCGTTACTAATTTTATCACTCGGGGCCAAAAGTTTCATCAGCAGCTGAAAAAATGTTTTTAAAAAAATGAAAAAATTGTCATTTACTAGTAACTTTGACTAAAACAATTAAACTTTTCTTCTTGTTCATAGTTCTATGCAAATAAGATGCATAACAATTGACCTTTCCAATTTATGTCACACAGGTAGAGAAACTGTACAGTATAATTTTTCGGCCGATCACAAACAATTCCATAGATTTGATATTTTCATCAGTAGTGAACAAATTCATAAAAGTCGTTTACCTTTTTCTCGTCTTGATTTTGTATCCACTCTGTTAGTTATATTTTGCCAAATTTCATACACAAAACGTTTTAACACGACGTGCAAAAAATGTGGTGTTGAAATATTTGCTCAACACACGGTTTTAAAATGCATGCCATAATGGGTATAAACATTGACTACCATCGAGGGCCTAACGGGTCGTTTTAAGAAAGAAATAAAACATACATATGAAACATTGCGTTTCAAATGTAAACATAACAATGTATACGGGCGTTTACAAAATTGCAACTATCTGCAAAAAAGCTTTCGACTCGTTTAGCCTTCAGTCGTAAATCTAAACTGGAACGCGTTTCAATATTTCCGTCTATATTATGGATACAAAACACCTTGTTCAAAATTGCTCTTACGAAATATCAACCAAAACAAAAGTAAATGAAAAGTAAATTGTATCACTAGAGCTACTGTATTATTTACGATACCGCTGTGTTGCGACATGTACACAACGCTACTGCACGTCAAGGGGCGGAGCCTACGAGTCATACTTCAATGTATTGATGCGCGAATTGCAAAAAATAAATCCCAAATTAATTTACTCTCTTAAGGTGAAAATATAAAGTGTACACAATTGTAATTATAATTGTGATTATAAGAATTGAAACGCTATTTTTGGCGCTTCATCGATGTATGAAGGTCTGACCTTCATACATCGATGAAGCGCCGAAAAGAGCGTTTCAATTCTTAAGTACTCCAAATGCTGATGCTGATTTGACCTTGCGTATTACCTCATTCTTCATAGTCTGGCCTAGAGTTTCAAATATTTCACGTTCGGCTCCTCTGGATCTATGCCCAAAATACTTCAAGCTTTCAACATTGTATACCTTTTCTATGTGATTCAGCAATGGAACAAACTGCCTGTTTGCGATAAATGCTCTCATTTGAAAGTATGCAGTGCTGAATGTCTGTTCCGAAACGACATTTCGAGTCTCTGATTGCTTATTAAATTTCCTTATGGAAGTAAGACATTCTTTGAAGCTCTTCACTTTAAAGAGCTGCTCGATGTAGATTGCTCTTATAGTGGGAGGTAACAGCATCCCCTTTCATCCGTACACCTGGAGTGGCTGCAAATACCTCTTTCAGATTGTGTGGGTGTTTCATATCATGTTTACGGCAAGCAAGGCAGAACATACCTTATTCTTTCACATAGCAAAGCCACCAGTTCTCTTTATTAATCCAGCTATGTTTAAACTTCTTCGGCTTAGCCTTGCTGTTCATTGATACTGACACTGCTGCAGTCTGTCTTACTGAAGATGAAGACCTTGTGAACTGTTTTAGAGGGGTCAAACAGTTTGGCTTTGTTTTCTCTGCACTGTTCACTGGTCCAAGGTTCATAAGAAGGTGTAGATTTGTAAAGTGGTTTCACACTGCCAAGGGAGGAGTTGGGTGAGGTGCTGCATAAAACATACTTTGTAGCAGTAGGCAACTGCAATTGTAAGGCTTTATCTGAAAAAGAACATTAAAGTCTAAAACAATATAAAATATTACATTACAGCTGGTAAAACATTTCAATATTTGAGTTCATTTAAATTCCTTCTCTAAATTAATATTCAAAACTTCTAATTGAAATTCACTTTATTAAAATAATACGAAGCATAGCAGATGTTTGCACTTTATAGTTTGTGTGTAATTAAGTTGGATTAAACAATCTTGACACTAAGAGTAAGATTTAATAAACTTGTCGTGTTCATTTTTAATAATATGTACCTGATGATTCTTTGGAAAGTGGCACAGAGGACTGTGAGGTTTCAGGAAAACATCCTGTAGTAGAACCAGGGTCAACATCTGAAATACATTTGGGGGGAATCATGCTTTTGGTGAAATCATGACATAAAAAAGCTACACCATTTTAGTTAAATACGTGTTAAAACCAAGGTAAGTGATGCTGCAAAATTACACCAGATTTTTTTAAATAAAACAAACCATAAAACAATGAGCATATATATATGAAAAGTACAAACACGTTACAAGGGATTATAAATATATATTAACAATATAGCCAACGCGTTTCGATAAAGCTCATCAGGGCATAATACCATATATCATAACGTCAAAATGTCATAGAGATAACGTCATTTTAATTAAGACGTCATAACGTCAACAATTATTATATACAATTTAATTGTGATTTAAATATATAAATAAAATATTGCTCTTTCGCTCACCTAGCTGAAACACTGTCCGAAAATATTTCATAAAAAAAGAAAAATGTGACATGAGATGTAGAACACTCATCCAGGTGTTTACTTAAAGGCATCTGTCTTGTTAAGGGGCCTCGCATTTGTTGTTCATGAACATGGCCTTGGAATTATTTGTCAACAAAAATAATTTAATAAGAAGCAAGTGTTGTGCCATATATTAGCATATGAAACAATTTGAAATTATACAAAATAAAAAGAAATGACTACTCAAGTATTTAAAAAATAATTTTAGAATTTATTTCTTAAAAATGATGAACAGTCAAACATCATATTTGCCATTTTTATTTGCCGACATAAACAATATATTAAATGCAACTTGTGTAATTGATTCTACATGTTAGTTAACAGGTTAATTAAAAATTTCAATTATAATATGTTTGATTTTACCAGTAAATGTGTCAATTCCCGTTGCTATTCCATCTATAGAGCACTTCTGAATAACCGTAACAACCTGTTAAATAAATGAACAATAAATGTATATGTATAATAAATGAATAAATATAATTTAAAATGTAATATACAGCGTGTATCGCAATAAGATGTGTATAAAGTCAGAATGATTTCATGCTACGGTGTTTGTTTTTCAGTAGAATCCTGGTTTGTTCCCCGCACAGGGAGAGTTAATATTTTAGTGATGTGAAGATTCCTTAAAGGGACTATGTCGACGAACAAAGGGCTTCGATTTGCACTATATATGATATAATATGATAGTAATAAGTTCTACTAAGTCATTATTATTAAATAACACATATAACATAACATAATATATCATGAGACATTTGATAAAAACAATTTATTAAAACAGTTTGAAAAAAATAAAACCCCAAATGGGCATCAAACTCACAACTTAGGGCCATTCGAAGAAATGACAGTAGACAGAGCTTTATCCAACTGCACTATTTTGGTTGGTAATGAATCATGTGTAAACTATGAATAAACAAACACTCACAAGTCTGACGTCAAATTGTAAACAGAAAAAGGGCCAAATGAACAGGACTCTTATTATAAATCAATTTTTATCAAAGAATGCCTACACATTTTTTATATTATATTTCAGATTTTTAAAAAAGAAATTGCCCCCTAGAGGCCATTTTCGATGACATAGTCCCTTTAAAGACAACAAGTGCGTGTTCTACTAAGAAGAAAGACTGGAGAATGTTTCTATAAATCAAAATTAAGCTAAAATAAATATATTATTAACTTATTCAACATCCACCTTTTAAATTTTCAACATCATAGTTGTGTTGTTGTTTTTTGGTTATTTTGTTTAACACAAAAAATATTAATCTGTAAAAAAAAGTTCCTAAATATGAATATTTGAAAAAGTATTTCAATAAACTATACCTTCTCTTCCAAATCTGTAAGGTCAGCTGGCTGGGGCACACCACCTGTTTTGAACATGTCTTTTGTAGCTCAACTGAGCACGAAGTGCTCGGTGAGCTATTGGTATAGGGGACCTCTCCGGCGTCGTCCGTCGTCTATCGTTCGTCGTCCGTATGCCGTCAACAATTTGGACCGTTATCGCTAGAAAGACTACATTTTTTATTCAGTCTTGACCTAACTTGCACAGTTTGTGTATGACCATAAAATCTCGGATGGGATTGTTATTGGGTCAGATAACACCAGTAACACCAGTAACACCAGAGCCCCTTTTTCATGCAACAAAAGTGCAAAAATGCCATTTTCCAGCATAAGATTTTTTTTTTGTATCCCATCTTAACCTAACTGTCATAGTTTGTGTACGACTATCAGATCTCAGCAGACGCCAAAAATGAACCAGATCGTGTTTAAAACAGTTTGAAACAGTTTGTCTATTACCATGAGATTACAGTTGAAGTTGAATATAAGCAAGTTCGGACCAGAAACACCAGAGTTATTGCCCTTTGTTTGTGAAAAAAAATTGCAAAACGGACATTATTCATGATATAGACTTCATTTTTCATCCCATCTTTACCAATCTTGCACAGTTTGCCTGTGACTATAAGATTAAAAGTAAAGTCGAATATAAGCATGATCGGACCAGAAACACCAAAGTTATTGCCCTTTGTTTTTGAAAATATATGCAAAAATGGACATTATGCAGGATAGAGACTTCATTTTTCATCCAGTCTTCACCAATCATGTACAGTTTGCCTATGAAGGTAAGACTACATGTGAAGTGGAATAAAAGCATGATAGGGCCAGAAACACCAGAGTTATTGCCCCTTGTGTTTGGAAAAAAACATCAACAAGTTATCAATGATTTGCTTGCACACACGATTTTTTTTTATTCAGTGTTGACCAAACTTACACAGTTTGCACATGACCTTAAAAATTGATTGATAAAATTTGATTTCCAACAGTTGCAAGACTTATATGCAGTTATTTGTACATGCAACATTGATTTCTTCAGAGCCTGCATTAACATTATTTATGTAACTAGTTCTCTAAAACTGTTTGCGAGAAAGACATCGAAATATACTGTTTCTGCATTTTTCAGAATTGTCTATGACTTAATGAAAAAGGGTCAGGTTAGAATATCGAGAAAAATGATATGAGAACCATTAGCAAAAATAAAACGCACATCCACTACCCAACTCGTACTTTAGTTAGGCCATTGCACTAACCGATGTTTTAAATCGAAATTGATCCTATCCCCTCTGCGTATTGTTCAGATACCTTAATTTTCAAGTCTGTCACAACAGTATTGTCTTCATCTGTACCAGTTCTTAGGTGAGCGCGTTGGGCCATCATGGCCCTCTTGTTTAGTGTTTGGGCCTTCCTCTTTGCAATAGACTGGAATATTTGCGCAGTTCATTTGATAAGGCCAAAACGTGTTTCGGGCAACCCGACCCTACCTAGCGAAAACCCCCGACCATAAAGTTTCTAGAGACGATTGCTACCGTGAAATCTGAATTTGTCATATCTTTTTTCTCAAGAAAGATAATCGTGGACAACTATATAATCCGTTATTAAAAGGCGCTTTATATTATTAACTGAGTATTCTGGATCGCTTCATGGATTAATTGTATTGCCGGTTAGGTGCTTGTCATTTGTTTGACTTTTATGGCTAGACTTTAAAAACATCAATCCCAACCCTTCATTTATTGAGACCGTTGCCCGAAACACACACTTTATTTTTTTGCGGCCTTACCATGGCCATGATAAATACATTTGAATGTGGTGTAATGCAAAAACTGTCAATGCTGTAAAAACATTGTACACAAACTATTGTTGCTAAACCAAAATTCAATTAGTATTGTTTAAATATATGTTTTAAATTTCATTTATAAACTTAAGCTTCAAGCTGACTTCCATGTCTATCCATTTCTTTTTCACATTGTCAACATTCCTCTGGCATGTTGTGGTGCTGTTAATCCTAATCAAAATATAAAAAAATACATGTTACCATGTATTATAATTATTATGCTGGCTTTTTAGATTTGGTTTTTAATTGATCATACCTAACTTAGCAATATGTATCCGTTTTTAAATCAACTTAATATTTTATTCTTAATATGCATATCAATGTCACTGTCAAGCTGGCTCTGCGAAACTTCTAAATCAGCTGTCAGACACCTTGTTTTGTTAGAAAAACACTACACATTGAAAAGATGATTTACCTCAGGGCTTTGTTTCCTAATATAGTTGAGACCTATTAAAGCCTTCTTCAAAATCCGAAATATGTAACATTTTTTACAAGTGTGGCAATAAATTTTCACAAATCAGATGAATATCTTAATTTAAAGGCTCATTTTTAAATAGTATTTTTTATCCCAGATTCATATAAATTATTGAAGTATATGTTAATAAAATATAACCAATTATATACTATTGAAATAATACAAATATCATAGATAATTGTGAATACAATGTGGGTTTTTATATTTGTTGGTCACAATTGAACTTAAACCTGTGCATTTCATTTTCCACAATTTACCATTTTATCGCGCTTATATTTCACAAAATGAAAAGGCCAAGGCCTCTTCACAATTGTTGGAAAAAAACACTTACCTTGATAAATAGTTGACTATTATTCAATTATTTGGTACTGCATTGAGTATACCAAATTGTGTTGCAGTAATAATTCATCAATTTACTAAACTGGTACATAATATGTATAAGGTAAGTTTAGATCTATCTGAGGTTTTTTTTACAATTCTACAATTAGATCTACCATACAACACAATTTACAGAAACAATTATGCGAGTAAAATAATCAAAGGGGTTAGCCTTATTCATTTACAATAGAAAAAGTGACGAGAATAAAAACAGATGGTAGGTCAACTGTATCATGTATGCCATTTACCTGTCAGTGGCCTGGATCCAAAAATCTGCCTTATCTCTCGCAGATAATTCCTTACTGAGCTTCTTGGTGATATTAATGCCGGTCTCGCCGGTACATTCTTCCACCAATATTTCAATTTCTTCTTTTGTCCAGTTGACTTTCCTTTTCTTTTCTGACATTTTGTGGGCTCAGTCAAGTTATTGCAGACGACTGACAATTGTGACAATTATTCGCGTATTACCTTCAATTGAAGAGTATAACGACGATGCATTGCGCATGTGCAAATATTTACGATTTCGTAACTTGTAGGTTCGTACGATGTGTTTGATAATACAGGCGTACGCAATATCTTAAAAATGTCGTACGCTAAAATCTTATGCTACGATTTTCGAAATCGTAAGAATATTGATAAGTCGGCTCCCATGAGGCTAATACATTTACTTTTGCGATATTGTACTTTACCAGCATATCAACGTCTAACAAAAACTGAAAAGTATTTTCTTAGCATTTGATATATTTGTATCTTAAGAAAATATAACATTAAAAAGTGAGTACGTAGTCTTTATCTCGTACTTGAAAATCAAGAGAACATGGCTAGATAAACATTTTCAATCAATTTGCTTAAGTAAAGGAATGCTAGACTTTGAAAGTAAGTGGTATTTGTTTGACATTTTATGGTTCATGACATATGTCCAAGCATTTTTTACATTCTCATTATGTTTTCGTTCAATGTCCGAACGCAATTATATCGCACTATTTGTTGCACACAGAAAGACATTAACATATTTGCGCCATTTTGTATCATTGTTGTATGATACCGGGAGCGGCTTTGTTGATCTTTATCGCTATAAACAACCTCAAAAACCCTAAATAAGAAATAACAAGAACCTTTATCAGAACCTTGCCATTTACTTCTGCTGTGATTTTGTGGTTTGCCTTAGCGTCGCCTTTAAAATTGTATTTATCTGATCGCCAGCGACATAACGACTTTACCACCGATAATCGTCACTTTAATATTGAACTTCAGGGCCACGCGTAGAGCTCTATTATCGTCAGTTCACACATACCGATCTAACATATGCAAAGTGATCGGTAAATATGTAAAAGTCCTAGCATTTCTTGGTAAACAATCTGAAAATACATTACATGTTTTATCAGTGACATATCTTTTGGGTAGAGAAACTATAAAGAGGCGCTTTATCCGTGCCTAATGTAATGATAAAAATATTTTTATTCGTTTACATTTAACTTCAATTAATTTTAAGTAAAACATTGTACAATGGCTAAATATATTTTGACAGGATCACACATTAGAAGTTTATGTCATGCAAGATCAAAGTACCACTGCCACGTTAGACTGCGATGTCGTTTTGAATATGTTTTCTCACGCGGAAAGTGATCCGATTGGTCCAAATGAAATAAAAATTATTATTTGTTATTTTTTCATAGGTAGAAAAAAACATCAACTCTGTTAGTTCTTTTCTGTTCATTAAACGCAAACATAGTATTTTTTATTGAAATGGAAACCAGCACAAAACAAAAAACATGTATTACATATGATGTTATGTATACGTTAAGGTAGCAAGCTAATTTAAATGTTCAGACATTTTTTTATATACACACGACTCTCGGTACTTCAAACAGTCATGTTGTCTATGTTTACGTTGACTACATTAGATACATGTATAACAGAAATGTACATACTTTGTCAATAATAAGATGTACATCTTACAGGTTGGTTTAACGTGTGTATCATTGCATTTCTAGTAATATATTCATATCCAGGGCTAATATAGAAAGGGCCAATAAGTCGATTTCGAGTTCTACGCCATGGCATGGATCGACAAATCGAACAAAACACCCTTCTGGAACACTGGGCGATGATCTGTTGTTGTTTTTCATAGCGTCCAGATCGACTGGAGCCATATCTACACGGAAGATTGAACGCGACTACAGTCAGAATGAGAACAATCTTCAGTGCACGCGCCAACATTCTCTAAAATTAAAATAAAACAAAACAATATCCGATACGTGGCTGATATGTTGATTTCATGTGCACACATTAGCTATATATGTATATGTTATTGTATTATTTAATGCATTTTATATGTTTCCTTTCTGTCGGACAATATATCTGCTCAGTTTCTGTGTTGTACGTGTTGTGAGTTTAATCCAGTGACCAATTTAATATTGAGCTTTTATAAGCATACGGTTTATGCACAGTGCGTGTAATACATGATATTTGAATGAATTGTACCATAAAAGTACGTTATAGATAAACTACAAACTATCAAGAACATGGGAGCAACTACAACTCGCTTTCATCGCGTTGTCTTCTTTGTCAAATATAACGTGGGTGTACGACGGAAGATCTAAAATATGTGTTTAAACACTAGGCGGTATAAGTCGTGAATTAAAAAAATGGAACGATGCTGATGTTAATATGAATATAAACACTATAATCATGCTACAATAGAAACAAAGATCCTGAATTTGATGAGTGTCATACGTTTCATATTTCACCAAGCTTCTTACCGCTTACTGTATAAATGTCAGCAATTGTCTTCAAATGGTTAAAGATAACTGGTCATCCTTTGTTACCAAAACATAAACACTTTATATACAAAGATAGTACCTACTGTTCTCGAAATGATGTTCTTTAAAGCAGTAAACTGTCGGATTATAGAAATACAATATAAATTGCAAAGCTTTCAACAACGTTACACTTGACATACCCTAAGTATGGCAGTGATGTTACGTGTACACAAACAACAAATACTTGTAATGAAAAAGTATAAGTTTGACAAGTTAAAGTCTAATTTCATAAAATGGCGAAATAGTGTGTGATATTTTATAGGAACATAGAAATGGCATCGTAGCTTTGTATATGCAATAAGGTTTTTGAATTATTAATCATGATTGGAAACATATTCGGTTATACAATGAAAAGCTCATTAATTGGATATGAATAAACATTTAATTGTCAAATAGCCTATTTCATGTTTACATCAATGACATTTGATAGGGACACATTATTGGAAATAGTGTGTTATCATTTTAAAAATTGATGTCATCATATCTTATGTTATATGTTTAAGCCTTCAATAACAGGAGCATACGAAACAACGCATTATACATTAACTCCCAAAATGATGTTCATCTACATATTACCACGATTAATAAAAAAGCTAAGTCCATTTTATTAAGTATTTAAACAGACCATTGAGCTGATCACTGAGAACGAAGTTGTAGGGTCGGTTCGGATGACCTTATTCCTTGTCTTTTAAAGTAGCATATTCCCGATGTCTTTTTTCATAAATTCGTGACGGACAATATTTATGTAGGGTCAGTTGGGATGGCCTTATTCTTTTTCGTCATGTGTTGGTTTCATCACGAGGAATAGTATAATAAATACATATATTACCTACTCAGTTGATGTATCATTTCTCGGGTTAACATTATAGAAATTACACGTATTGGCTGAGAGGGTGATATAATTTTATGTCACAGCCTTTCAAAACAATATCAGAATTGTCGTATTCATTGTATTAGTCAATGACTTTCCGTAAATGATTCCCCTTAAGTTGTACATTATTACGTCGGCTCTATTGGAATATAAAAATAAAGTACCATTCGGAGTATTTAATGTACTGTAAAAAAGTTGTGTTTAATCGCCAATACATATAGCGATATTCCTTTAATATATTTGCCGTATTAACGTTCGGAAACGTATAATTTTACTAATATGTGTCATGGCCAACTGCGTATAAACTGTTTCAAAACAATAGATATAATCATCGTAATAATTCCATTATGTGCCTATAAACATTTTCAAGGAAATAATAGCATTCTTTGCAATGTTGGTCGCCACTCCAGGTTTGTGAATTGATTAATTTCCAAACATCGAGCTTCTTTACCACTTGTCATTTTGTGTTAATTAGGTTACCAGTTACACATGTAATATCCTACTTCAGAGATTTGATTCAAGACTTTGTTAATTTATTTATAATTGTCCTTTCTTGATCGTGTTTTAGGGAGAGCCGAAAATCATTTCTAAAATTTAACGCAAACAAATGCGTAAGCGTGACGCTTTAACCCCCTTATTGGCGCCACGTGTGCGCGGCGTCTATATGTGCGGAGTTTTACCTGAAGCACAGGGAAGGAGCGTTATTATATTTAATGATTAAAAGTTTTAACACAAAATTGACGTTGCTGATTTAAGCTGAGTATTGCATGAACTTTATGCTTTAAGAAAATTAAATATTCCCGCTTTCGTCAACACTGCCGATTCGTATTAAAACCAAATATTATGCCATTATTGCTGATCCCTGTAAATTTGAATGGTCGCGGACTCAAAATTGAATGTAAATCACTGTAAAAATAGCAATGTAGAGAAGGCTGATACAAGTGCGTAGCCGGTAACATGCGGGTGTTGGGTTTGTGTTTTGAACAAATGTGCGCATTTCATTCTTGAAGCTGAAGCGTTTATTTTAAACATTCATAATCATTTTTTTAATAATGTCGGTATTTAAAATAGTTTTTTTTTTAATTCATTTTTTATACAATCTCTATTACTTATATAAATGGCCTTTTTGTATTTCCAGGAATAGATAGAGAATCACCATATCGAGCATTTATTGCATGCGATGCTAGCTTTGCCGGCAACCATTAAGGCGTGTACAGAAATTGTAGTTTTGTATTGTTCAAGAAAGATATTTGTATTTTTAATAATGTCGATATTTGAAATAGTATTTTTTTTTTAATCATTTTTTATACAATCTCTATTACTTCTATAAATGGCCTTTTTGTATTTCCAGGAATAGATAGAGAATCACCATATCGAGCATTTATTGCATGCGATGCTAGCTTTGCCGGCAACCATTAAGGCGTGTACAGAATTGTAGTTTTGTATTGTTCAAGAAAGATATTTGTATTGTTAAAAACAAGTATCTAAAAGTATATATAATTATATATTTAATTGTTAGAAGAAATATATCGCACGATTAAGTATGTATGCATAAGTATCGCATACGCCTGATATCTTAATAAAGATATTTCTTGTTGATTATAAAAAGGTTAATACAGATCCTTGAAATTGCTTAAATTTCAATCTGTTCCTTAAACAGTGCTTTTCAAGGGCTACGCGTCCTCTTAATGCATATTATTACTTGGAAAATTGACCAACACTTACATAATGTTAATCTTTGCTTCAAAAATATATTTTGAGAAATAAAATAGCTTAATAAAATCTGTATTGCTCTATTTGCGAAAGGCATACGAGCTTTTGTCATGCCGGCCATTTCAATCACTAAGTTGTTACTCTTGATCATATTATTGTCTTATTATGAGTCCCGTGCAATCTTATTGTTAGAATCGGAAGACATCGTATAACAGGTCACATTCCAATAACATTCCGAACTATAAAACATCAGCCCTGCTGCGCCCAATGAAATTGCCTTTTGCACAGCAATGTTTGACCGCGGGTTTTTAAAAGTAATGCATTTCCAGCGAATTCTTGTTAATGAATCATGTAAAGTTAATTTTCACGGGGATAACAATGGATATAGTGGTACAAAGTTCAAGTTAATTTCGTGCATAGTAGTTGTGGTTTATATAATGCAGTTATACCGCACGATTTGGAAAGCAATAGTTTGCTTGGCTCCAAAAAAGTCACCTGGACGTGACCCCTAATACGAAGTCATCAGATCCAATCAGCGGATAATATAGAAGCGTCAGACTGGAGATGATTTTAATAAGATTGGAGTTCAGAGTCACAATACCTATTTAGCGAAACAATAAGCTACCTGAGCAGTTTAAATATCGACATTAATTTACATTCAGTGTTACGAAAATATCCATTGACAAACAGGAAATAAAATGTGTATATTTTCTCAATGTAAATTTGCTTAAATATGCAACATGTATATCTGCAACTTCTATATACTTTTACAGAAAGCTTGTATTTGTTAAATTGTCCTATTTTGTTGTGGGAATAAATGATGACACAGAAGAAATCCATGCCATGATTACGGCCCACTACGTCCAGTCTTTCACACAAAAGCAGTATTCTTATCTGAACACTGTTGGCAGGCGTATCGTTCTCTGGCTTGTTATCGCCTATTTGGTAAACTGCCCGAATGTCAATATAGGCTTAAATACATGCAGATTCTTGCGCCCCGGCGACCCTTTATGCGCATTCTCTTTGTGGAAATAGATATACAATAGTGTCACATACAATTTCCTTGCATGGTTTTCTACGAAATTTGCTCAAATAGTTAGGGTCCGATCTTAAAACATGGCCGCCAGGACCATTGACCCATATATGTTTATATTTTAAAAGCTGATTTTTATCTCACCTGAACACAAAGTGCTCTTTGTTAGCTTTTGTGACCGCCGTTTGTCCGTCGTCCATCGTGCGTCGTCCGTCGTGCGTCAACAAACAACATATCCTCCTAAACTGCCGAGCAGATATTCACCATACTTCACAGGAATTATCCATGGGTGACCCTCCTTCAATTAATTCGAATCGTTCCGGACCACTGCATATGTAGGTCACCAAAGATAATAATTTCATAGAAATAATCCTTGGCAGGTTGTTTACCAAAGTTGGTCAAATTGTTCGGATCCATAAGAAATGGCCACCAGGAGGGTCATATTTCCTAATTTGGTTAAAGTTAAAATTTAAAAAGCTTCTATGTCAGATTGGAGTTCAAAATAATTTCACATTAATGTTCTTTTGTTGGTTCTCTAATAAAATATTTAAAATTATTTTTATGTGTTAAAACTAATATGGGCCGTTCCTGTTATAGCATATCGCGGTCTTTTGGCTTCTGACACTGCTTACACACTCGTAATAAGCCATTGGAGTGAAACAGGCACACTTGTGTCTCTTGTTATTTCATTGTACCATCGTTCAAAAAGTTGCTATTTTTGGCTGTTATGGTTAATGTCCAACTTTTGAGTACTTTGCATTGTGATTTAATTGACTGTTGCAAGTGCATGTACTTCAATTAATGCCGGGATCGGCGCGCCTTAATACCGATTTGAACTCTGTAAGCTTTGCATTGACCGTAACTAGGCGGGGACCCCATTTAATCATGTTTACTAATGTATGCGATGGTGAACGGGCATTCAGCAAAATTGAGAACACGCGGATATAATTAACCTCCGCGCAGAGATTAAACTGGTTCCGAGCATAGCTTGATTGTATATCCCTGCCGACATTAAGTTACACGTGACCATAGTCGGATCAAATGGATCGCATTATAATCGTGGACAAGCAGAAGAAGACAAAACGTGAACACAGTAAAATCCCTACGTTGATATGATTACTTGTTATTTCCTTTTTTTTCATTTTAACTCTTTATATATGTATATCTGGACCAATAATGCAACATTTCTGTGGGAGTGTTATAAAAAAGTAAATACAAAATTAATATGTTATAAATCTGGACGTTTTTAACTCGTGGAGACTGTGGTTACTGATAAGTATCAACAGGAAGTAACCATTGCGGTGAGTGTGGGATATAATCTGGTTGTACTCGGTTAGTGTCTCAGGAAGATTTATATAATTATGAACAGTGAGAAAATATGAGTCAAAACAACGCATATAAACTTGATGTATATGCATTAAATGAAATCCGACAATACACCAACTTACATACAATGAATACATACTTAAATCTAGTCAATAATCACTCAAGTTCATTTCTACTGTCACTGAATGGGATAATCTACAGGACGATGTAAGAAACACAGAATCGAAACCAGTATTAAAACATTGTTGACAATAAATCGAGACCGTCTAATTCCAATTACGTTATTTTCACACAAAGTAAAACGGCTTTTTATGGACATCTTTTCAAACGCTGCATTTTTGTACCCCACTATCTTTCTGTAAGAAAGTATAATAATATTTTCATTACATTTTGAAAGTAAGAACTATGCTATTATTGTTCAACTCGGTAGCCTTGAACTCAGTCTCATCCATTAAAACTGTCTTATACTGAGAGAATGATATGGATTGTCAAACGAACATAAAACATTTAATTTCAATATTTGCGTTTGTATTAATTTTAATTACCACTAAGAGAAACTGCATTTATGTACACCTGGTAACGCGAAGCGATACACAAGACATCGTTTAATGCGAGAAAACCATTGAACTGGTTAAAACGAAAGAAATATGTTGCATATGCACATGCTATTTAGAATGAATTAATACACAGTATCTCAAAAGTGCTCGTTATATTTTTCTCATATAAACCTACGATGCCCTAAGTAGATATACGTAATAAGCATACTATAACAATAACGTAGTAAATTGGTAATGACAACATTATTAATTAATTTAAACCTTGCGTTGTACAAAATCTACGATTAAAGCATATAATCAGGCGTGGTTAAATATGAAAGGAATGAGTGAAATGTCCCTAAATTGTTCACAAACGTCTGAAATCCATACTAACATGTGATTATGAGCAAATAACGAGAATTCGATTACATTATTTTTTACATTTTTACAAATGCTTGAATTCACCGTGAAGAAAAACGCCCCAATGTACCATAATCGTCCACAATTCTGATCACGTTCATGAAACACTAAAACACTTTAAAAGGCCAAATCGACGAATTGTCGACAATAAAAAGATAAAAAATAAAGTTCATGCTCTGTGAATTAATATGGAAGCATTGTTATATTCGAATGTCTTGTTTCTATATATAGATGACAAAAGCATTACAGTAAATTATATATAATATATAGAAATACAATAATAGCAAACATTTAAACAACTCAATTTAAATAATTATTGCTTTTGAAATACTTCCCTACATTTCGGTATTACAATCTTATGCAGGTGTAACAATAAAATTAGGAACAACGCCATCTAGTTAAGAATTGAATAGTATTTTTTTGCATTTCATTTGTACTGTCGGGAAAATAACGCCTTATTTGCATAAACGCCGACCGATAAATGATTAAAAATATTATTTAATTCTTATAATTACAAAAAAAAAGTGGATATAATACGTTTACTTTTAACTGCCCTAGGGCCGCCACTGAACTGTTGCCTCCGGCATAGGAATCCCCGTTTATTTTCGGTTTCATTTTCGTCGAACGGCATTTTTTATATCTTTTTATATCTTTTATATCAAGATATTTAAAATCGCTGTAAATCATTTTGGAGTGGACTTTCTGGTTAAAACAATTCAAATTTCACATATGCGTTAACAATTTCATCTTCAACCGATAAATCAGTCATTTTGTTCAAGAACGATAGTGTATACATCGTCAACGTTCGCGCAAAATAATGACGTTATTTCGCAAATAGCAAATGAAAGAAAGCATCGTAAAGGTTCGCAAATGTCGCAAATAAAGAATGAGTATGAATGACAGGTCACGTATGCGGATTATCCATCAGAATGCAGCGTTTACGTGACAATGCAACATGTTTTAATTATTAACAAAACAAGGTGATAAATTAAATATTACTTTTATTATTCAAAACAAGCATGATTATTTACATTTTGTTTATTCACCCTGGTTTTCAGTAGGATCGGTTCAGATGCACTATTACCGGAGAAATGCAGTGCGATTATGCCTCTGGGATAAACATTAGTTGCTACTACAAACAACCATTGCAACAGCAACAGCAAGACCACCATGATTATAATGAGCATGCTGTTTATGATTTTGCTGATTTACATCACCATCACCTAAATTCCTTTCCTGTTTCACATCGCTATTATCGCAAGGCCAAACAGATAAATTGTTTGTTTCGGGCAGAGGTCTCAAAAAATTTAGGTACAGTCGGGATTGAGATTTGTTTTACATTTTGTTTTAAAGACACATTTTAGTCTTAAAATAATGAAAATTATCTAATATCTGACGAATACGGCTTCACAAAAAACAATCGTCGCTAAACACTTTAGGGTCGGGAGGTGTTTGCTAGGTGGGGTCGTTATGCCCGAAAAACATACTGTTTTTGAAGTAGCAAATGTCATGTAATAAAAAGAGCATCAATAAGATGCCACTTCTCGATGTATTATAATCACGATATGACCGAGAATAGCAATATCATACAGAAATAATTATAAAACAACAACAAACATGTATAACGTAAAATATTCATAACCATAGTGCATTCATGTTCGTCTATATATACATGTATATCAATCGTTTGTATTTTTTAATAATTTACTTTTTTGTTTAAAGGTAAATTAAAATTTGGAAATGATAACAACTTACACAACTACAACATAAATACAACACCTCAGGTACAAGTTTAACTTTGAACTCAAAGATGGACAACTTATATTAACTGATTATAAATACTATTCTACATTGTATATACATGTACATTACATAATAACAGCTTACATGTTAAATATACTATTCATTTACAAAATATTGTATTCTGTATTTAAAGTAGTACTGTAAAACGATCCTTTCCCGCAATGGAGTGCGTCTGTAGGGCCATATATTCAGGTTTCGCACATTGTACAAACCATAACTACACGAGTATAACTATTAATGATGGATAAGCACAAGACGATCTTTCAAATATAAACGCTTCGATTGCAGTTAACTCAACGTGTAACAATATCGCTTATAGAAATAAATATCATATAACGGTGCTAAGTCCAAGGTCCCGGCCGGATCCATATACACTTTAATTGATATAACATCGGTGGTAACGATATCGCATGTAACGAAGTTTCCGGTACAACGATGTTGTTTTTAAGGCCCAGTCGCAAATATTTCTCTTCTGTTAGGATCAAGGATTTGGAGTCTGTAACAGGTGTTACGGTAAAAAGTTCATAGAAATTACATTTTAAATTGAAATCAAATTGAATTTGTAGTATCTTTGTATTATTGTTTAATTTTAAATTGCGATGTTATAAGGTTAATCTTTATTTATATTTCCATTATCAATCCTTAACAGCTTAACAAATAATAAAACATAACCTACACTGACTCAAGCTATTAAGGCAATGACCACAAAATACCGAGCGGACACTTGTCTTTTTTGTAGACATGTCTCCTTAAAAGTTAACGCGTAGAACAAAGATAATTATTAACTTTTGATTTACATAAGTGTGTGTAGTTAAAACGAAAATAGCCGATTGTAAACATGCATTATGATTTCCGAAGCCAAATTGACAGTAAAACAATGTCGTTAACAATCAATTATGGCGGATATGCATATGGATCGCGATTGTCAAGCGTTTTTTGTTTTCATTCTCAGCATCTCGTCGTCTAAGACCATGTTATCGTGATTAGAAGCAGTCGTCAAATATAAGTAGTTAAAAGGAGTATCAAATTTGATCAGTGAGATTTTGCACTAATATCGCAATTATGGAAATGTCGTGTTGCATCAAGATTCAATCTTGTTTGATCCGCAAAAACAGATGCCAAAGGTATATTGTGGCGAAACCTCGCAAATGAATCTAGTTTATATAATGATATAAAATTTAACGTGTATTCCACTATAAATGCTAAACAGCTTAACAAATAATTAAACATAACCTATATTGACTCCAGCTATTAAGGCCATGACCACAAAATACCAAGCGGACACTTGCGGAAAAGAAGGTCTTTTACATAGACACATTTACTTAAAAGATAACACGTAGAACACATTATTAACTTTTGACTTTGAATTAAATAAGTGTGTGAAATTAAAACGGTAAAACAATGTCGTTGACAATCCGTCATGGCGGATATGCACATGGATCGCGATTGTAAAGCGTTAACGTTTGCATTATGGAACTCTGCATTACGTCGTCTTTGATCATGTTAATATTAAGTAAATATAAACGACCATCGAACCATTTATAGTTAAATGGCTTGTAAAGTGAATCGTTAAGATATTTGCACTGATAGCTCAATCATTGAAATGTCGTGATGCACGATTCAATTTAGTTTGGTCCGCAAAAACAGATGCCAAATTAATTTGGTGGCGAACAAATTAATCTAGATTATATAACTAAAACGAATTAAATGTGTATTTCACTAGCAACGTTTACCAAACAAAGCTGATACTTACTGTCGCTGTTAAGGTCTTGACCACAGAATACGAGGCGGAAACTATGGATCAGAAGTTGTTCAAGTACTATGTATACATAACACACGAAGCGGCAATTGACTGGCGTCGTAAACATGCTGTTCAAGAAACAATAAACATGAGGCGGACAATAACCGACTGAAAGCAACACATACTAGGCGGACAGTAACAAACTGCAAACAATACTCATGGATACTGACTGACATTGTTATATCTCTGACCAAAAAATATTATCCAGGAGTAATTAAATTGATAACAATTGAAACTGCTGATAGTTTTCCAAGAGTTACATCTTAGAATTACTACCAACATGTAATCACGTTTGTTTTAGTTACAAGGCATGCTAAAGCTAATGTTTTTTCTATGTATTAATTCGGACTGTGGTGACAAACCAGTATTAATTCAGACTGTGGTGATCAACAAGTATTAATTCAGCCTGGTGTGATCAACCAATACTACATGTAATTCAGATTGTGGTGGTCAAACACTATTAATACAGATTGTGGTGATCAACCATCATCACTTCAGACTGTTGTGATAAACCAATATTAATTCAGTTTGTGGTGTTCAAACATTAGTGTTCAGATGGTGGTGATTAACCAGTATTAATTCAAGTTGTAGTGATCAACCAGTATTAATTCAGACTGTGGGGATCAAACATTATTAATACAGATTGTCGGGATCAAACAGTATTACCCAAACGATGTTCACTGAGCAAATTTCTCACATGTTAAGACATTTTTATGCAAATAGTAATGCAGACATGTTTTACATGTTTTACAACGCTGCTATACCAATCGGGATTAGCAAAAGGAATTATATACAATGTTAAATCAAAACTCTGCAAAGGCGCCCTAACATTCGCTTTCCAAATATTATAAAAGGCTTTACCTTGAATATAGTTTTGTGCATCGAAATGTTAATGTGTGTGTCAAACAAAATAATAGTGCACCCCGGTATTTAACTGCTAATACTATTACATACTTTAGTTTATAATAAACTATCCTCAATCATTAATGAAGTACATGTAATCAATTATATTTCGTATATGTCATGATGGATTGTTATTCTTTTGAATGTATTCAGCGCATTTTAAACCGTAGATTTGTAGGAATTGGTCGGCAAGTATTGCTCATGAACAAATAGACAGAAATAATTCACAATATGCTATAATTATATGAGTACATGTAATCTAGTATGTTGGATCGTCACTCTGGGCAGAGTTTGGCGGGAAAATTGGATCTGAGTATATATGCACTCCGCGCCTCAGTTCGTGGCCCGCTTTTAGTTCCAGTTTTGCATTATATCGTCGGATTACATTTAGTGTAATTATAAATTATTATTTAATGTGGATTTATCTATTTTGGATATAAACTAGCATTTAAATAATAACAGTGAATTTTCTTAAATATGAATACATTTTGATAATTTAATAAATCTAAGCATTAGGCATTATTATTTATTTTTGGGTCACGTCACCTTAGCCAGGTTAAGTTAATAGGCAATACTATTTTAACGGTTTCTCAAAATTTTACATCGTGCGTGTTTGTAGAAGTGTTAGATCTAAATCTAAATAAAGAAGTTTTGGTTCACAAAAGTGTTGTGTGATAATTCGGACGCTGGCAGGATTAAAAGACGGACGGACGACCACAACAGTATTTGAGCAAATGTAGGTTCAGACGATGGAACAAGCATTACAAATCGAAATGTTGTTGCACCGTTGTCCCTTTAAGCATTGCTTTTACTAGCGGGTTGAGTTGACCAACTGACCAGGATGATTTCTGTCAAATGCGTGCGGCCACGCGGTTTTGGATTCGTTTCCCCGATATATGTTTTGATAAACGCAATCCTGTCGCGTGTATGTAGTGATTGTAGTTAAATAATTTAGATAAACACTACTAAATGGCATTTTTTCCAACAGTTTCATACGTGATCAAATATAGTCTTCTGATCACTTTTGTGTCGAGTGCCTTTCGTTCGTTTTCTGTTTCGTTTTGTGCTCTGTTGACAATTGGCCACGTGGCTGAAATAGGGGACCTATGTTCTCAATAAGAGTTTTTCCCCTGCTGATTTAGCTGGAGTTTCATAAGTTTTTATTCAAATATGTTAAGTTTGTCTATATTAGTATAACGATTAAATCGTTATTTTAAAAGTAGATGGTACTTAGCAACATATAGAGAATACTAGGTAAGTGTTGAATATAGAGAAGTTTATCTTGCGAGGCTTAGAACGCCGGAAGCGCGAGCCTTGGCGAGCGCTTCTCCGGCGTTCGAACCGAGCAAGATAAACTTCTCTATATTCAACATTAATCCTAGTATTCTATTTATCCCATCATATTTTCTTCAAATAATAATAAAAAATACCAGTCAACAAAAAATCGTATCGACTATTTTAGTAGATTGTAACCAAAACGAATTTATGTTGGATATATGTATAAACTGTTAACAATAAGTAGTTCCCACGTTCTCGAAGAAAAAGAAACGAAAAACTAGCTGCTAACAAATTGTATTGTTGATGGTTACTTTATAACACTAGAAACATTACCAAATACAATGAAAATGAAATTTAAAGTAAACAACAAAACTTATTTTACACTGCGGAATAATGTGTCAATGATATATAAATAGATTAATACACAAGTCAAGCGACCATGACCTTTCAAGCCATTTTTCAAAAAATCCGTTACGAAACGTGTTTGGATTTATGGTGTGTTTCGTGGATTTTATTCAGTGCTTATTGGGAATAGTGCGTGTTAGTTGCTGTCAAAATGGAAATTGTCGATGTGGAGGGTTGCGCCATAGAAATGTGATCGAAACGAGTTTGACAGAGATTGGTGGAAGTTATTTACGTTGCGATGGGGCGAGACATTTTTCAATTTCATGATTTTGCACTGCCACTGGCAAACCCAAACCAGGCTGAGGCATCTGCTCAATGTGCTGCATTTCGGATGTTGCAGTATAGGTGGCAGAGCTACTTGACGATGGTATGCTAATGGTTTTTTTAGTGTGTGATGCAAGAATGTTTGAGCATTGTTGTTGTTGTTCTTCACTCACACATGAATAATTCAATATTGATTGTACATTTTTATGACCTGTAATGGCCATAATGTATGTTGGCTGGACATTGTGCTCCCTCAGTTTTTGTACAAGATGCTTCCGGGTGGAGTGGTTTGTCAACCGCTTTTCAGGCGGCAGTTCTGCGACTGATGCCATAGTTTTTAGCATTTTCCCCATTTTGTTAATGCCAATTTTTTGTCGCATAAACCATTGGGCATTTGACTCTTCACTATGCACGGAAGCATTCTGTACAAAAACTGTGTTCGGTGCTAAGTAGAAAGGGTCTTCAGGCCCTGAAAAGTTGGCTGGAGGTTTTCGGGCGTATATTTTGTACAGTCCCACTGGATCTCGAGGATCATTTTTCCCAGTGGAGAACATTTTAGGCGCCACTCTTCTCACGTCTGCGACATTTTCGCCCGTTCTGGTCTTCGTTTGACGCTCGTTGAACTCTAAATATTCTGTTCCATCTGATGCCATTTTCAATTTAATATCCCCCCATCTGTAAAGATTGCGTTGCTGTATAAAATGTGCGGACAAACAAAATTGTCAAAAACCACAAAATTAAACTTAGTTAAATGTAAGAAATCAGTAAAAGATTGTAAAACAAATATAATTTTATTATTTTACGGTAATTGTGATTTTTGCTTTTAATACCAAAAAATAAATCAACCTTCACATTTTGCTTTGTCATTAATTCGCAGAAAAGTTCTAACATAGTAATGATAATTGGAACAAAAAATCTGGGAATAAAAAGCAGAAAATAACAATATTTTTGTTTTCATCAAATATTCGTTAATTCTTGAACATAGAAAAGCAAAAAATGCATTTGATTGCAGATGTGTATTTTGTGACTGCTGAAACAATTTTGACAACCAGATTAAAGTTTTATATCAATTTGTTGTTCATTTTAAAAATGATATATTTTTCATTGTTAGAATAAAATTCGTTTTGATTTTTCAGATTACAGACATCAAAAGCATTGTTACCTCAAATTGTACTGCTCTTTGGTTCCTCTTATACCAAAGTGGAGACAGTTGTTCAGCCATAGCGTGTTCACCAGTGCTGCAGGGCTTTGAGATCCCAAGACACCCTTCTGCCACATGACTTGAATTTCTGCATTGGTAAGTGTTCCTGCTTCACATGGCCTATTCCCTTTTCCCTAATTTAGAGTATGTTTTGGTTAAAAAAATAAAATATAATTCTGCTTGTTGGTTAAAATTTAAACAGGTAAATATGTTGACTCAGTAGTTGTTTTAATGCAACACAACATTATTACACAATGCATACTAGTAGTATTATATTAAATAATCTACTCTTTATTGTTTATTGCATTTTTATAAATAAGTGACTTTTTTATTCATTTTATTTGAGTTTTAAACTTTATGTACCGGTACTTCAAGTGCAATTATGAAAATAAGTTATGATATCCTACGTTAATTTACTTTTTTTTTAATTGTCACTCTTACTCAGTATCTGCTTATTTTGACAATAATTTATTTTAATTTAAATACGTATCAAAAATGTAATAAGCACTACAAATTTAAAACAAACATTGTGTCAATGCATTCTCAATTTAATACCTGTTTTTTTAAGCTTTTTTTCTTTGCGTTGTAGGTCTGACGTGTTAGGGAAAATTGGGGGCCAGTGCCAGACATGATGGAGTACGGATACCTATGACGCTTCAGCTTTCTGTCGAGACTGCCAAGGATCCCTCGAATGCTAGTGGGCTCGTACTCAGTTGCGTTCGACTTTTGCAGCGACAATATGAATGTCGACACATAGTCATCGAGGAGATCAACATCAATCTGATGCATTTCCCGGGATTCGCCACGAGAAACGAGAAACCGCTTGAACTTATTTATGAACTGACATTTGAAGGTGTTTCTTGATTGCTTGTTGAAATTTCATCATATATAGTATTGGTGAGCAGTGAATCTGAATTATTAGGTTTAAACTCTTCAAACATTTCACTGGCATCAAAACCAAATTCATTTTTAAATTCTTCATAGCTCATTTCTACCACATTTCGAGGCTGTTCTTCACCTAATTCGTCCCAAACAACATTAAAACCAAATGTGTCTTCTGACATTTTACCATTATTTTTTCAATTCACTTTTTATAAATATTTGTTGCTTTAATTTATTAAATTTGTTGCAGACAACTTATTTATTTTATGCCCACCTGTCATTTTATTTAGATTTTATAATAAATAACACAGTACAGGTTGTTTATTTTAGTATTGTATGTAAAAGTACAAAATGGCGACCCAATGAACCGTGTCGTATGACGTCACATAAAAAGTAGTCCGTGCACGCGACAGGTGTATCTCAACAGTGTTGAAAACAGCAAAATTTATCAGATGGGGTGTTATTTCAATAATGAGTGCATCAGGATGGGATAAATGGCATTATTTAATACTAGCTATATACAAATTTCATTCTTGTTCAATGTTTTCCCTTGACGAGGGAAAATAATTAAATGCGAAAGTTAAAAGTACGGAATGCATTGTTTTATGCGCAATATCTTCCACTTTATTTTATACGGATAAAACTCAACGTATTCAAATTATTTGATAAAGATTAGTTTAATCGAGAATTAATAATTAGGTTGTTAAATTGGTGTTTATTTAAGACTGCATTTTACATCACTGTGTTGATTACCACGACAGATAAATCATTACGTTACTCAAAAAGCATTTACGCTGTCCAACTGGCAAGTCATTGTTAGTTACTTATTCACGTTTTATAAAAAATATAATGTTTATGATATTTGATCAGATTGACAATATAATAATGAACATTATCCATAAATGTTATAGCATTGTTTTAATTTACATACACCTTGAATGACAGTGTTTTGGACTATGTTCACATTGGAGTCGGATCCAACATTAGTATGACAGTGACAAAGTCAGCAAGAAGTTTGAACATGTGTGCTTGGTCTGCGAAATCAACGTTTGTTGGGTTCTATAACAAGAATGTCAG
Source organism: Congeria kusceri (assembly GCA_027627225.1). Classification (NCBI taxonomy): domain Eukaryota; kingdom Metazoa; phylum Mollusca; class Bivalvia; order Myida; family Dreissenidae; genus Congeria; species Congeria kusceri. Next base: position 34,946,681 of record CM051029.1, on the reverse strand, counting down.
AGAGGAAATATGGAATAACTTGTTTTCCGTTGTAAACGTATCAAATGAATGCAAGATAGATCCAGTGAGACGCGGCATTCAATGCGAATGCAAAGAAAAGTTTGTTGTACATTGCAACCTAACTGAAGCCAATACGGAGCAGTATGACGCTTATTGGCAATGTAGGATAACAGTCAATGAACTTGGTGTCTTCAGTAACAGTGTTTCTGTACTTGACGAAGGTAGATTTTTTATTTTATTTTACGCATCGGATAAAGCATGAGCTATGTGCAAATTAAATGCATTTATCGTGTTTATCCAAATTAGCACACAACAAAATTTCTAACGCAAAAAATGGAAATTGTTGTATGTTTATTACTTAAAAGTTAGGCAAGAAATGTCAGCTATGATTATTTGAGTTATAAATGCATGTGTTCATAACGAAATAATGGAAAAAATACGAAAAAACTCGTGTTTACCTCGGCGCATTTAAATTCTTCTACATAATGAAACTACACAAATCTCTGTTTGGTTCGTTATAACTTTGTTTAAGTGTAGATGTACAAACAATATGTTCATTAATGCATACGATGTAAAACTAACGAATGTATTTATCAGCGAATTTAATTTACTTACGATAACATGATGTTTTATCACAATCCGCATACAATTTTGTTGCATAATCCGTTTATGGCGGACAACCTGCTTCAAGTGAAAATGAGAATGTTGAAACGACCGTTTCAATTCGGCAGGAAACGATTCGTTGTCAGCCAACAGAAGTAACACAGGTAAACAGCGCATGCAAAGAGTACTGCTTGACGACAGTCGTAGCTTATAGTAATGCTCAAATGATAATTTGAATTGTGCAAGTGTAGAAAAAAAGGTATTTCATATGTGATTTGACACTGATGTAATCATAAGCAATTATACAAGACATTATTAATATGTAATCAATTCCTTTCTAAGTTTTTATAAGGAAACACATGCCTTTAACGGATGGTAATAAGGATTTCTCTCCTGATGATGTCTCTGGAGTTTCATTATTCCTATATTTAAATGTGAACAAAGACTGTTTCCAACAAATAAAAGTCATATGATTCTCTAGACATGCTGTACGGCGGCAAACAGCTTCACTGATTTAACTGTTTTTACATAGTCCATTTTTGAATCAGTTTTGTTCGCTATGCAAGGACAACTACAGTCATTCCAAAGTTATGGATTTCTTTGACACAAGCACATCCCTTAATGAATACAATCCTTTTAAGATAACTTTATTTTGCCGTTATTTTCTAAAACATTGCAGTAGTTTACATCTTAATTTACAATTTTGAAGATCAATGTGTATTAAATGGCTACCTGAAATTTAACTTTAACATGTATTTATTTAGTATCAGATTCCTATAATGGATTTTCTACTGCAATTATCGCACCGGCAATACTTGGTGTTATCGTTCTTGACATTGGGCTCCTTCTGTTCGTGTTCCATTCACACGTGTTCTGCTGCCTTAGACACAAAGCAAGTAAATGTTAAGTTTTTTATATGCATAATAAGTGAGTTATTATATATTGTGACAATATAAAAAGCAGCATGTATTTCAACATGTATGTATTTTTGTTGTAGGATTCACCATTCCACCCATGGAAATGCTAATGCAGGAACTGGAAGTAAAATGACATCCTAAATTGAAGTGTGTGGAATTACTCATAGCTTGATTTTCTTTGACAACCCTTCTATCATTTAAATGAATTTATCTTGCCATGGCGTGTACTAAAAGGCATTTGTCTTTACACTGTTCAATGTGAAATTACGGGAACAGTTTGACAATGTATTTAAGTTGGCAAAGATCAATGCTGACGGATGATCGGTACAAGTATGATTGTCATTTTCAGAACTTCAGTACAGTGGAAAACAGATTTCGATATGAGTTTTCAAGAGTTTGAAGTCGGATATGTGTGACTGATTTTCCATTTCAGCTGGAACTGTATATACTGTTTGATGATTTTAAAATGTGCTTGCTATATGTGACTATATGATCAGATAAGCCGTAAAATACTGATGATGACAGCGGTCATATGTAAAATTACAGTTTTGTGTCAAATAATGTATTTAGCGTTTTATATTAGGAAACGTAGACGAAATTTAGGCTAGAATTCAAGAGACTGAAACAGTACAATTAAAATCTCCCAAAAGTATGTCTTATAACTAAAGAGAACCCACACAATCATTTAAAGACGACATTCTACCGTACGACGATATCAGTAAAAAAAATAAACTTTTTAAAATATTTGGTTAATAATATGTGTGCATGGGTCCATGCTACGGCGATGTATATCATAATTGTTTCAATATAAAAAAAATCCTCTCTAATAACTAAATTTAAATAACTGTTAAACTCTATTAAGCGGTAGGTAACTGTGTATATTGTTTGCATTGTGTATATAAATACTGAAAAAGTTAATGGTGTTCTTTAAAATGTCATGATTTTTGTCTATCGGCATATTATATAAATATAAATGAAACCCCAGTAACATCAGCAGAGGGCAACCCTTATTAACATCCTTTAGTCCTCATTTGAAGCAAGTGACCACTTACCAATACACCACAGTACAACGAGAACAGCACATTCACATGTTTACGCTTATATTATTTTTGTAAGAACAACGTCTTATTTTCTAATACTACGAAAGATGCGTTACTACGAACAATGGTTCTGGTCCCATCATAGTGTTTGTATTAAAATGTTAACGCAATACTACGAATCATATTGTCAAGGAGACTTATACACCTCCTCAACGAAAATTACACACCATCGGCCAGTCATACACCGAGCCAGTTCGTTTGCACCGTGGACGAACATAGTTGTTAACACATTTATTAACCATTTGAAGCCACTTTAAATAAAGTAGTGTGAAATTTGCGTTTTCGCATATGTTACTGCAAATGGGATTACTGTGCCTGTATTGATTTCATACATTTTTATTTATAATGCAATACATACACAATTGTTATGTCAAATGCAATTACTTTAATTATTAAATGTGCTAATGTTCATTAACGCAACGACATGAAGCAAATTAACACGTAATGTTATTACTGTAATTTTCGAGCGATGCGATACTACGAAAAATGCGATACTACGAACAAATCAGTGTCTCCCGTGACTATTAGTATTATCGCCTTTCGACTGTAAATGGTATTCGTTTGACAGACGATTTATGCGTTATCGAAGTCTACCAATTTTCTTTGATAATACTCAATATAACGTAGATATAGTATGGTATAAGGAACGGTGTTGTTGACCTTTATTTACAACCACAAAAAATGTTGTTCACCTTAGCGTCGCCTTTGAAACTGATTTTTATTTGATCGCCAGAAACATAACTCCATGTCCCATCGACATTGGCACCGAAAATCGTCACTTTAGTATTTAATCTCAGAATCACGTTTAGAGCTCTGTTATTGTTATTTTGACACAGACTGGCTTTTATTCTGAAAAGTCATCGACACATATATACGACCTTCCTTGTTTTGTTTTAATAGACAATCGAGGATGTATTACATGTTTAAGCATTTATATAATTGTGTTAAAGTATATTTGTATCGAGTTTGTCGAAATCCTGAGGCTTATTGAGACACTTTCGAATCTGTTCCTGGGTATAATCAGTACTTGGTGTCTTTTGAGAAAGATCATTCGAACGCTTCCCGAGTATTTATCGAAATCACGAACTCCCGATCGCGAGGAGACACCACATCCATTACACGACCTTATATTTAAATAATCATTTAGATACACTCCTGTTGACAGAACAACACATTTAAAATAGTTGTATTATTAGCATATAATAATGCAAGATCACAGCACCCCTGTCACGTTGGGGTGTGATATCTGTTTTACATACAGTAAAACTTTTTTAACTCGAGCATCGATAACTCGAGCATCTACAATAGCTAGATCATATCTTTTGGTCCAGGCAAAATTGCTTTATATCTTATATCTTATATTAAAATACCCCCAATACATCGAGCATCGATAACTCGAAAACTTGAGCCGGTTGTTGGTCCCGGGCAATTAATGTAATTGAAATGACCTCATGTAACTCGAGCTGTTTCGCACATTTTGTGGCTGCCGCTGATTCGGCGCGTTCACAGAGCAGAATAGAAAACACCTTGTACTAATCGCAAATCAGTTCACAGCTAATGCAAACACTATGCAATAAAGGTGTAAATAATGAGAGCAAACACTATGCAATAAAGGTGTAAATAATGAGAGCAAACACTATGCAATAAAGGTGTAAATAATGAGAGTATAATGATGAGAGCTACATTGCTAGTTTGAGATTGGATTGTGCCCAGGTAGAAATAAATTACGATGATCTTACATGCGTTTCACACTGAAATTATCTTAACTGAATATGCTTCGAAATTGTCTTACCGAAATATACTTTGAAACTGCCTAAACTGTGAAGGATTTAAAATTATTTATCCGTATATATTATGGATTGAAACAGACTTAAATGACTGACTTTATAATTTGATGGCATCGGCAAAGTTCATGTATGCTAGCCGATCGGTGCGTATGGTGTACGATGTACAATGTACTATGACATAACAAGATGCTTACTTGTTGTAAAAAGTGTTACGGTATTAATCAATGAAAACTATTTAATAAACATGTTTTATTATTCGTTTATTTTGTTTTCAAATGGTTTGCATTTATTATTTCCACTAGACCGCTATAGCTCCTAAAGTCCGTATGGTATATGGCACCATACAGAAAACTTTGATAACTCAAGCATTTTCGAAATCCGACACGAACTGTATTTACTTTCTTTTTCGTTTAAAAGTCGTTAATATTTCCCGAACAGTGATCCGAATGAAAAGACGTTCTTGTCTGGGCCATTTTCATAGAAGAAACCTGGACTATGTTAGTTTTTTCTGTACATTAAACGCAAACATTGTTTTTTAAATCGAAATTCAAACACTTTCTGTACAACATTTATTATATATTAATAAATGTATATGTTAAGATAGAAAGATCTTCTAAATGTACAGACTTCTTGATAAGGAACAAATGACTGCCAGTTCCTCAAACAGGCACGTTTTCTATGTTTCCGTTGACTAAACATTTAATATCATAAAAATCTACTAATTTCTCTTTAATAAGGTGTACATCTTACCGGTGGGTTGAACGTGTGTATCATTGCACTTTTAGTAAGATATTCATATACTGGGCTTATATTCATAGGTTCGGCGAGTACCCAGTCGATTCCGAGTTCATCACACATGCATGAACCGGAAGGGACCGCGTCGCATACTTGGCGGAACATCGAACACGACACCCGTCTGGAACAATGGTTAGTGTATTGTATACTGGTTTTATAACTGTTCTACGGGAGCCAATTGCAATTGGCTCCCGTATGCGCCATCATTCTTCTCAAGTAAAATAAATATACGACGGATAAATTTTAGACATTATAGGTGAGACATGCTTGTTAACGCCCTACATGTAAGGGAACGTCAGCATATTTGGTTCCGCAGTTGACGAACACATTGTGTTCAATAACGAAAACGTTACCTAGCGAAGCTTAGAGAACCTCAATTACGATTACATTTGTAAAGTAATGCACGTTTTCATGCGGAACTGTTAAAACTATATTTGTCAAACACCTGTTGAAAGTATCCTACCACCTGCTGTCTTTGAAAATGTATTAAACAACATAAAATATATACAAGCACACATAACATACTTTTACCACTAAAACTACCAAATACCGTTAGTATGGGCGTGTTAGCCTATCCTATTGGTGTTGATGCTGTCAATGCGAGTCCAATACAACATTGATTAGTTGGACATTTTGTAACCAAACACTTTGTGTTGTTATTAATTAGTAATGGTTACATTTTGTGTGATACAATGAAGAGGAGATCAACTACTCAACTGAATGAAATGACTCGAACACGGACTATACATCTGTATAATTAAAGACACTGTAGTATGCCAGCATTGCAACAATTTTCTAATAATTAGTTAAAACAATATTATCAATTACTTATTTACATTTTGACAGCTCTTTGCTAACGAACACATCCACGACAATCATTGACTTAGTGTATGTTTACATCGCAACAGAGTGTTAAACATTTCACTGTCAACATGTGTTCGATAACTTTACACATCTTCGGATGGGAACTCAAACAATAATGTAGCTGAAAGTCCAGTATATGCTGTTAACACCCTAAATACAGACAAAATCAATTAAGTCAATAAAATCAGTAAACGTTATATCACTTGGGTCTTAAGGTGACAGTAGTATTAGTAACAGTAGTAAAAGAAATAGTAGTAATAATAGTAGTAGTGGCAGTAGAAGTAGTAGTAGTAGTAGTAGTAGTAGTAGTAGTAGTAGTAGTAGTAGTAGTAGTAGTAGTAGTTTGACTACTAGTAGTAATTGCAGTAGTAGTAGTTGTTGTCGTTCTAGTAGTAGTAGTATTGTAGGTTGAGTGTTGTCTCATTTGTGCGTAGTTTTACCCACAAATACTTCCGTTTGATAACCTGATTAAAAGATTCGAGTTGAGGACTCAAGCAGACTTTCGAAATTCTGGTAGATGTATTGAGCATCTGATTTTAGCAGTCCCCATCTTGATGTTGAAGTATTGGCCCCCTTGTATGTCTTGTATTTGCTGTCCAACCGCTCTATTTTCTCTGTCCACTATCAGAAACATTCGGATTGTCAATAAATTATATATTTTATTGGTCGATACACTTTCCAACATTAATATTACCGCACACACAGAGCTAACTCTAAACACCATGTCAAAATCTTGAATAGCCCATAATCGGTAAGTAAAATGTGTATTGTGTCGAGCAGAATCAGTGTAGTTGTTGCCATTGTGTCACATACCAACTTATTGCCTTTAACTTGCTTATTCTTTAACTACGTGTACATTTGTGATACTGATTTACCCTTAGCTGTTAATTTAAACCACCACAGCACAATGCATAATGCATTAAATGATTTATATATATGTATAAATATAAATATATTAATTTGTTTTAGGGATAACCATTTGCAAATATTATTAAATATGATTCAAACATCTAGAACTATTAGGTGTAGTAGCAGTAGTAGTAGAAGTAGTAGTAGTAGTAGTAGTAGTAGTAGTAGTAGTAGTAGTAGTAGTAGTAGTAGTAGTAGTAGTAGTAGTAGTAGTAGTAATAGTAGTAGCAGCAGCAGTAGTAGTAGTAGTAGTAGTAGTAGTAGTAGTAGTAGTAGTAGTAGTAGTAGTAGTAGTAGTAGTAGTAGTAGTAGTAGTAGTAGTAGTAGTAGTAATTGTAGTAGAAGCAGTAGTAGTAGTAGTAGTAGTAGCAGTAGTAGTAGTAGTAGTAGTAGTAGTAGTAGTGGTAGTAGTGGTAGTAGTAGTAGTAGTAGTAGTAGTAGTAGAAGTAGTAGCAGTTATAGCATTAGTAGTAGTAGTAGTAGTAGTAGTAGTAGTAGTAGTAGGAGTAGTATTAGTGGTAGTAGTAGAAGCAGTAATTGTTGTTGTTGTTGTTGTTGTAACAGTTGTAGTTGTAGCAGTAGTAGTAGTAGTTGTTGTTGTAGTACAAGTAGTTGTAGTAATAGAAGTAGTAGTAGTAGTACATGTAGTAGCAGTTGTTGTTTTTTAGTTGATAATTTATCTAGGTACTTCAAGTTTTGCGGTTAAGACATTCAATGACATTTGGTTTTCAAAAATACGAAATATCATTCTCTTGCACGACGGTTACATTACATTCACCTCTGTGTTGGGCTCAGCACGGACTATTTTATGAGAGCGTCTCATTCATGATGATCATTCCAAGCGTTCATTATTCAAAATGGCGTCTGTCGTTTGGTCAATAACGATTTGATTCAGTGCGTCCATAGTTTGGACATTTCAATTTGTCGTAGATGCTGCTCATAAGCAATTGAGACGAACTTAGTGTGTAGTTTGCTCATGGTAAGTATTTATTTTAGTTTACGTTACCATCTCATAATCTCTTGAATTGTTTTGACACTGACCATGTAGTCCAAATAAATTTACTCATAAGGGACCTTGGCTTTGACAATTTCTGATATCCGTAAAATAAACATTCCTTTATGTAAAGCGCCAGGTCATATAAACGCACTGTTATTTGAAAACAACAACAACAACATTGATAAATATCGATAATTAGATTATTTTCCTGCTGTTACACGTTTGATTGGTAATAATTGATGTTTACATTGCTTTAGCTTGTTTTTGTTGAAAAAATCGCAGATGCTTAAATTAGTATTTTGAGAAAATTCATGGATATGACCAGTTTTTTGGGGGTTGGAGACGTTACAGGATCATCCTATGTAAAACGTCTAATTATTTAGAATACTGACCGTGCTGACAGTTCATTAGTGTAATAAATGAAATCTGATAAGTTACGCAACAAGGCATACAGTGTTTCAGTTGCTCGCATTCTCAGGAAAGCTGAAAATTGAATTTGAAAGTCACAAAAATGGTTGCGAAAGCTGGTGAAAATTTAACCATAAATTGTTTTGATAATGCATATTAAATTTATAGTGAAACTCTGTGCATACTTAATTTCCCTATTTTTGTGTAACCACAGCCTTAGCAATTGTGTTTTCTTTTCAGATGTTGACATTATAGGTGTGTGAAACCTGGCTGTATCCCCGACCCTGTCAATCTGGGACCGAAGCTTGAGTAACTGTCAGCTCATTCTCTTGATGGAAACTGTTTGAAATTATTTAAAATAAAAAGCAATTTGCTTTCTAAAAACCTAATTTACACATTGGAATGGTGCATTTATATATTTTGAGCATTGAATTGTGCTTTTTATAGTATTTATTTCCCATAGATTTGAAAGGTTTTGATGCAAAATTGCATGTGATGGTTAAAATAGATTGTGTCAGTGTCAGTCGAGTGCAATTGCTACTTACTTTATTTAACTATGTTGTTTCTCATTCTGTAGTAAAAAGCAGTACTATCAGACAGATGTAATGTACAGTTCCTTGTCCAGAAGAGCACATTAATTTCTGAATTAAGTAAAGAATTTCGGTATTGGCAAATAAAATGTGGGCAAGCATCTGATTTACAACCAGTTGGTACTTTGGTTTTCCGGGTCCTTACTTACAAACGCGTATGTTCATGGTCACTTCTTGTTCAGTTCAAACACTACACCAGTGTTTTGCATGTGATTTTGCATGTCTTTTCAGCTTGCATGCATTAGCTTTCTTGTTGGTCAATCTGACTCTGAGGTTTTTGTCACTCTTTTGCAGCATTATAACTTCCTTCAGAAAATGAGATGTCATCTCTTGTGGACATCAGCGTCAGCAACCTGTGCTCAGCCCCTCCGAACCCGTCCAACAGGGCTTTACAGTGCTAGTGACAGTGACATTCACCTCTGTGTTGGGCTCTGAATGTAGTCTCAAGTCACCTGAATTTTAGTCACCTGATCGTAACATTCAAGATGGCGACACATACACCCATTAAAATTACAAAATTAGATTGTTATGTGTGTTGTGTTGCCAGAATTAGACCGATTAATTTAAATGGACGAAAATCTAAAGAAGAAATTGTTTTTGGAAAAACGAAATTAGTTTTAAACAATGATAATCACTTTTCAAGCATCGTAAATTCAGATTCACCAACGGTATGCAGAAACTGTTACAGGAAGATAGAACAAACATATGATTTCATAATTCAGCTGAAGACTTCAGCAACTAAATATTTTACTGAAAGTGGTGTACGAGTGAAAAGGGGTGTAGCTTCCCCTTCAACACCCAAGACATTGAATCCAGGACCCCAGAATGCACTGCAGGTCAAGGAAGAAACTTAAATTGCTGTCACCTGCTAAACAGGTTCCAAATCCAACCCCTTCTGATAAGGTATCAAATATTCCAGTTATAGAACATTCAACCCAGTCTTCCACATGTATTTTACCTGCAGATCATGGTTACAGTAAAACTGTAGTTGATGACAAGGTTTCCTGTGAAAGTCCTATGGTAAGCGATTTGAAGGCACTGTTACAAGAGATTTCTGCAGGCAAAGATTCGACTTCGGTCCTGTTGCAAGAACTGCGGACGCAGTCCTCATCACTGACTTCAAGAACGCAAAGTTTCTGCTCAGTCCTGTATAAATACAGAGACATAAGTAGACTGGAGGACAGCGTTGATCACTTCCTGGATGAAATAATTGAAGAGATGATGAAAAGGTAATAGTAATAATAATAATAGTAACTAATAATAATGCATTTTTTATAACCCCGATACGAAGTAAAGGGGGTATACTGGAATCACCATGGCCGTCTGTCTGTCCTGTCTGCCTGCCTGCCTGCCTGCCTGCCCGTAGACACAAATTTGTCCGGAGAAGTTCTCCTACACTTTTCAACGTACAACATTCAAACTTGCTAGGATTGTTCCTTATGATATGAAGTTGTGCATGTGCGATTTTTATTGAACTACCTTAAAAATGACAAAAGTTATACCCCCTTTTCAACTTCGAATTTCTGAAACATTATTATGGTTACTAAAGACTTTATTAGCAAAAATATACATCTTTGAAACTACAACGTCCAGATGTGTCATATTTGGTATGGAACATTGTATTTTTGCCCTCTACTTAGTTTCATCAAATCATGACCCTGGGGTCAAAACTGGCCACACCCAGGGGGTAAAATATTTTATATAGACTTATTTAGCAAAATATCTTAAAATCTTTTACTCTGAAACCACAAGGCCCACAGGTTTAATATTTAGTATGTAACATTGTAACATTGTATTGTGGTTATCTACAAACTTTGTTCAAATAATGCCCCTGGGGTCAAAACTGGCAACGCCCCAGGGTCCAATTTTTCATAGTTACAACTTACTACATATTACTACTTTGTCACTACTGTGACAATGTGTTAAATTAGTTTCAATAAATAAACTACACACGTTAGGGTTATTCCTTTCCTTTATTGTAATATTTGACATTTAACTTTTTTTTTTCCAGATTTTCAACAAATCTTTACATATAATGATTATACTAAAATGCAAATTAATAATTATATATGGATAATTTTTTTTCATTGAACAGAATCACTTAACGTTGAGAGGTTTTCCTTGTTGCTTTTTGCCATATTTCTAAAATAATCACTGCAAGTGTAAACATTAACGACTACTTTTAATGTGTACATGTAATTAAATTGGTCAGGTGCTTTTCCACGGCTATTACAATCATATTTTACCGTTTTATAACTGTCGATGTCCAAACATTTATACTATGGTATATTGAAATCTCAGAGTTCAATTCAGTGCTATAAATGATAAATGAGCTGATACATTTAAGGGACTTGTTCACAGTTTGGCAAAATGACAATTTTCATAACAATTGTCATAGATTCAAAAAGAATGTATGCATTATATGCAAACAATCAAAATAACACTCCTGGCTAGAAAAATGTTTAAAATATATGTTCGTTTATTGATAATCATCAATCGAAATCGAAAAATTAATATAGCGTTTGTAAAGCTTTTCATCGATAATTTAGCAAAAAAGTGTATTACCCTCATAGCATTTATCATACTTTCAAAATTCAAAAGCTCTACTTGTAGAGCGTTCGCTTTTGCTACTAGAGGTTCCGGGTTCGAACCCCGGGAAAGAAACCACTGGTCTGATTTTAATTTTACACAAATGATCCATGATCCATGATTGATCATCTACCCAAATACTTCATTTATTTTGATTTGATAAAAACACAGCCGCCAATTATATATAAAACTTTAGTTCAAGCCTACTTTTTATTGCTTGATTGCATCAAAAGCCTTACGCACTCTTGGAGTCCTTTCCTGGATTGAACCAGTACTTCTTGTCACAGGTGAATATCTTGAGAACGCTCCCAGAGTGGGGATCGTACCCGGGACCTCCTGATCTGTAGGCGGACACCATATCCATTACACCACTGCGACCTTCAACATTTAATATCTTGTCAGAAACCACTAATCAATTAAAAAGAAAAAATGTTCTTAGGTGGTCACTACCAAAATACTTCCATTATTTGGATTCATAAAATACATGACCACATGGGGCCACAGCAATTTTACTTATTTGGCTATATAAACAAATTTGAAAATCATCTTCCCATAAACTGATGATTGGATTTAAAGATATTATCACATGAATTTTGCTTCGGTGACCCTAAAGTGGATTTCTTCCACCAACAGCATTTTCCCATATGTTATGGTATAATATTAACATGTTTCTTAAAGGCGTCTTAATACTTTACAGGCAATGCTGACCTACTCAGGAAATATGGTGTACCAATAGGAGGTGATCAGCTCACCAGAGTTCGCCTTTGTGAGGCAAAACACCTGCGGAGTTTGTCTGAAACCTCAGAAAAGAGGTATGACGATCTACATCCCATTGTCTGCGAGATGTGGCATTCGAAACAAGATTTTCTGGAGGTAAGAAAATAAATTAAACCAGCATTAAGGGTTCCACTGGTTTAAATTTTTTGTAGCATAATTAACCATATTATTCAAAAACTTGTGTAAAAATTCGTCTCATTTTGGACATTTCATAGGATTTTATGGTTTTATAAAAAACCAAAATGTTCTTTAGCCATCAGCTACTGCAACTACTACTAATTATTCTTTATCTCTTAACACTACTATTACTGGTGTTACTGCTATTAAGATCAACATGTTACTTTATTTTTTCACTAATATTCTGTGTCGTATATAAAGACATATGTAGAGTCCGTTAGCAGCATTTAGAGACTCTGAAGGGCCTGTCGAGGCATTGTTTTATAAGAATTAAGGGTATTGATCACTTTCAGCGCTGATTTTGTTAATATTCGGAAGTCGTTGCATGACGACAATAATATGTTTGTCATCTACAGTTGACTCATCTAAACTAAAAGGAAAATTAAATAAAACACTAATGAGTCAACATTGCTTGGCCATGACATTTAAGCACACATAGAAGTAGCCTCATTAGTGTGAAACCACTAGTATAATTTCATGCTTCAATAGCAAGAGTTCATGCTAGTGATTTTAGTAAGCAACTAGTTTGATGATTAGACTGGTGGTGTGAATTGACAACTATAAATTTAATATATTTTCATTAAATTTCAGAAATGCTTCATAACATTCTTCAAAGCAGAGGTCAGTCCTGGTACCCTCAACCACTTCAAGACCATTCTCCACAGAACAGATGTTAATGGGAAAGTGAAGGGTCGTTTTCAACCACACTTCAATTTGCTAATGTCTGTTGGTGAGGGAATGGTTCTTGAACAGTTCCATGATTTCTTCAAGATGGAGGGAAATGATAGTCAGCCACAACACAAGTTCTGGGCTGATCTTACAGATGTACAACCAGCTGAACAAAGTGACGTGCTAATGAAGATTGTTCATGAGTTTCTGACACACTACGGGTACGGAACAGTGGACTGTCCAAAAAATATTGTGGAACCAAGTTCTAGCACTCCAAGAATAGTTGACATTTCAAAGTCAGACAATAACCAGATCGTAATAAGATATGAAGTTTCCAGCATTCCCAACAGTGAACCCGATGAGCTGTATAATTATTGCAGGCAATTGTGTCATTGGTACTTGCATCTTGCTGCACTGGATGATACTGCCAAAGAAGCTGATCTGAATAGGACAGTTGTAAACTGTCAGTACTCATTGCCTTTCTTCTACTCACATTCCAAACTTAGTAAATATCTGGTGGAAAACATTGATTACGTACTGAAATGTAAGTACGTATTAAGTCCTCTGCAGAAGATGCGAGTGCTCGAGGGATCCTATGTCAATACTAAGGGCGGGAAAGGCAAAAACGTGGAAAGTGACTTGACACAAGAACATTCTGTCTGTAATCAAAAAGCATTCATTAAGTCACTTGTTGCAAACAAAAGTAAAAAAGCAATCAAAAGAGTCACTGATGCTGCTGATACCATAGCAGAAATATGCTCCAAATTTGATGAAAGTTTTCAAATTAAGCCTAAAAGTGGCCATCACTCTAAACCTTTGAACGAAAGTGACCATGACTTGATTTCAAAAACACTGCGAAAAATTAGGCCATTTCCTGTCACTCCTGGGAGGAAGTGTCCTGGATTCGCAAATGTTGGTGCTGTTCCAGTCATTGTTGAGCAGATGCCAGCAATGAAACAGAGACTGAACCAGATAATAACAAGGTTAACTAGAGGTCTCAGTGTAGATGTTGAAGATGAGGATGATATTGATGTTTAGTGCATTTCAGTGAAATGGTGTATTAAAGGGACTTTTTCCACATATTTTCATATATTTTGAGGTTTTTAATTCAATGTCTAAACTAGACAGATACTTTATTTTTGGAATCTGTCACAGAACTTTGTCAATTCATCCATCTGTGAACAGGTCCCTTTAAGACACTGATGCTGTATAAAATGACAATCAATGATGCTATGATAAACAACTATATAACATTTACTGAACATTTATTAATTATAGGACAGAAAATAAACAAAATATTTGTATACTTTTGGCTTTTTAAATTCATTATTAGTGTGTTTATTGATGAGATTCGACAGAATTTTACAAAACTTAGTTGATTGTTTATGTTTGATAGACACAGGGTTTTACCCGACGCAATTTTCTCCATCATATCATAGACCCCTAAATTGTGGGTCAGAATCCCTGCTATTGTTAAATTTGCATCCCATTGGATGCACATTTTGCTGACGTGAACTTTATGTTATTGCTTGCCAAAATTAATTATTGCATTTATTGTTTATTAATGAGAAATTATCCCTTACAATACATTGAATTTCATATTGTATTGTTATAATTCATTCAAAAGGATGATTGAAATGCAGAAAAAGGAAATATCAAGTGCAAGTAATTTGCTGTATAATTTTTATATCTGCTCTTAATTATAAACATGTATAAGTATAATTTTTTTTTTGGTAAAATGATTTGACAACCCCCTTTATTGACAGGACCCCTAAATATTAGCAATTTCAGTCCTGGGGACTCCTTAATTCTAACATTGATGTAAATCATTGCAGACACATTCACATTATTTGTATAGCGGCAATAAAACATTTCTGGTAGGAAAACTTTCTGTAGAATGTTCGAAATTAATATATATAACAGTATTTACTTCACAATTTTTGACAAACATTTATGGCCTGTATTTTGTTCATGAATATAAATCACCCATTTTTGTATCAAGTCAAAGATATGATAGTGCCTGTATCAGCTTGGTTGGTTATGTTAAGTATTATTTCATGAATGTAAATTATTATTCAAGCAGTCAAGTTCCAGTGATTACTCATTTCAAATATTGAAATTGTACTGCTATAAAGTTATGTTATAGTCTCCCAAGAACAAGACACTTTATCTGCCACTTATCAAAGCATAAGATACTATTTTGTTTAATTGTCTGTTAACCATTTAAACATGTGCATGATGTGTAACTAAACAATGAATAACATTTTAAATTGGTCATATATATATTTATAATAATGTTTAAACAATCAAATTAAAAGACATCCACTAAGTATACATGTCATTATTTGATTTCATACAATAGCATTAGGGATATTTTTCACTATAAAAACTATTTTTGGTAATAGTAAGTTAATCATCAAAAGAGATATTGGTCAATGGTAAACACTTTGTACATGTGCAGTTTTCCCTACAAATAGAACAGCACTTGCAGCCTTCAATGCTTGTGTCCTTTTCAAATCCAAACACAGATAGCAGCTGATTTCTGAGACAGGAAGAATTACTCTTACAGTAAGAAATTATGTCATCATTTATTCCAGGAAGATTTTTTGCTATGTTTCTTGAACTGTAGTAGAGTGTAGCTGTAGCAGGCTGGCCACGCCTACCAGCTCTACCAATCTCCTGGAAATACTGTGTGATGTTTCTTGGAGGACAGGCATGAATAATGTTTGTTACATTTTCCGGGTCAAAACCCATTCCTAGGATGGAAGTTGTTAACACTAATCTTATTCGTGGATCCGTTTTTTTCAATTCTTGGATAGTTCTGTCAATTACATACTGATCTTGTCCTGAGCAAATTGCAGTGTACAAAGCATCGTCAATGCTTGTTGACTGAAATAAACTGTTCAGATACACAATAACTTGGCTCATATAGTATATTGGAAGAAATAACAGGGTCACAGGAAACCTCTCCCTTTCCTGATACAGTCTGTCACATATTCCATGAGTAACTGCTTCATACTCTCCCAGGACATCAGTAGTACTTTCTTTGTCAAACTTTTCTAGGAAAACATTTGGTTTATCTGGACTACTTTCAATGATACAGTGATTAGTTAAGCCTAGTTGCTTTGGTAAGTTTTTTTTCTGTTCAGCTGTAAGAGTTCCACTCAACGCAACAAATGGTACACCTGGGAAAAATGCTTTTAAATTTTTCAATTCCTTGAAAGCAGTTCTGAACTCATCTCCCCTGAAACATATGATAATCAAAAACATGATTAATTTTTGTTGAAAAGTAATTGTTGGCAATATTTAGTGTACTACAGAAATACAATGCAGTGTTAAGTTTTGTTGTTTGTTGTTTTTTCATCTGAAAGCATTTAAACAAACTACTTAGTGTTTAATGCAGACCCTCATTAAAAGTACAGTGACATTTATCTATGAATATTTTCAGCATTACTGGTAATAAATATATGAAATTAAAGTTTTGGCACCAAGCGTATAGTAAACCAAAGTTTTTTTCAAATATTAGGCCAACAAAAAAAATATCTTTGTTTGCCATTGCCTACCTGCCCAATGAAATTGTACATACTCAAAAGATATTTTGGGGTACAATCAAATTTTTTTTTTCAGGATTAATCTATTTTTGTCATTGAACTTTGAGTTAATAAATTAATTGTATCGACTGGACACCTGCGTATAATTGGTCATATAGACAAAAATTTCCTTGTGTGTCATAGACGATCCTTTCAAAATTTGCAAACTTAAACATGCAGTTATGTTTGCAAAAAACAGATTTGCATACCTACCTACCCATTACCAGCAACCCTGGGTAGGCAATGGGAAACAAACAATTTTTTACGGTTGGCCTTATTAATTTATTTTGTCATCTCTTTGGTGCATATTTTATACTGTACTGTTTGTAATTTCTATGCATTAAAATACATATGTACCTGTATGCATTGATAGTTTAAGTGAACATTAGTAAGTTATAACATGTATCAAGTATTTATTAAATGTTAAATAATTTTTCACAGTCATTTAGTTGCTTTAAGGATAAATTTAATGTATTTGTTTATGCAAAATAATCATTCGTCACAAAATGCATCATCCTCTGACGCCCCTGCTGGGATTTGAACCCAGACCTCTTTCCTCTTCGATGGAAAGTATTCTATCTTGAAATACAAGGGCGCATGTGAGGAAATGAGCAATTAAAGACAAGCAACATAGCAAAAATATTTTGGTATAATTATGAACAAATATCCCTATACATTAAGTTACACATGACCATTAATGATTAATACCAAAAAATATATGTACATCTCTGAATCTGCAACATATTACATGTTAAGTTCATTTTTTAGTATTGTGCATTGTACAGTATTTTCAAGTACTGTATTTATTGTTGTTACACTGTATGCCAATATATATATGTTCAAATATTAAAATCTGAATATTCTTTTATGTTACTCTTGAATTAACCCATAAAACCCTTTAAAGGGACTTGTTCACATATTTTTTGTATGTTTGAATAATACCAATTAAGTTTTTAATACAAAACTAAATTATCATAATACTAAAAAACAAATAAATATAAGAACATAATCTTCATAAGAGCCAGGATCCAGATGGAATGTAGTGAGGCTCTGCGATACTATGTATATGATTATTGGGAAAATTTACTCTCCCTGTCTTGTTTAAAATAAAATAATTGCAATTTTGGAATCTCATCGAGACGCACAGTCTGTCAAAGGTCAATGTATATCAGTACAAGACCTGTGTAGTACTACTAGTAGAACTGTCATACAATCCATGAGAGGAATTTCCTGTTAGGTCAGCTCGACTATAAATGAAGCGGTCACAGATTTGCTACTATCATGGGTGGCAGTAATGATTCTGCACATCTGTGTAATCACCGTAATGTCCTTTTGTAATTGAAAATTATTGACAAACGACATCAACCACTTAGTTGACTAACAACATCAATGGAAACTTGATTAGCAGCACTTATTATATATCTTCATCCAAGGCAATAACAATTTCAGATTATGACAACATTATACTCACCATTTATCCAAAACATGGCATTCATCAATGACAACAGCAACAACGTGTTGTTGCAGCTGACTATTTAGGATTTCCCTGCCCTTCTTAGTGTTCAATAGAGCTTCTGGGTGACACAGTACCACCGAGATATCACCCCTTTTCAGCTGCTCAATGCTAGCATCTGACGTGCATGTGAACTTATCCTTGTCCTCGTCTGCACCATATCCACAGTCGTCATCTATATTAGAATTAATGTCAAGTCTACATGATGAAATACTGTGACTTTGAAGTGACACAAGCTGGTCCTTCTGAATAATATTCAAAGGAGACACTACTATCACAACAGGTTTGAACACATTCTCGCCAAGAATTTTAGGTAGCAAATGAAAAATTATGCTCTTTCCGTAACCAACACGCAAATTTACAATAAGGTCCCCTTTTTTGTTCAATAAATGCAACAAAGCTTCAGATTGCTTCCCTTTAATACAAGTTTGTCGTCGTAGCCACGCACGATGTCACTCAATTTGTCCATTTTGTTTACATTTTGTGAAGTGCGCGGAATGATTCCATCTGCGTAAATGGGCAATAAAGTTCCTAAAAGATGCATTAAAACTACCAGGTTTTGCCCGATGTATCATAAATTTAAAATTACTATTTCTTTATTTTAATGCCTTCGATCCTAAATATCCAATTAAATGTACTTTGAATGCATTTGTTCGGTTTTGACAAGATTCTTGTCATTGAGCCCGTTGCAGAGGTATGTGAGAGCATGGAACGACAACTCTGCTGGGAGATTGACGAAATATCTGTACACATATTTTCTAATTTTACATTATGAACGTGATACACGCGTTATATAGTAAGATGGCTTGTTTTTTGAGTTCATCAGACATTAATGCATAACAGGAAATACAGTATAATGAAAATCAATCGGACCAAAAGTAGCTCATAAAGCACGCTAGTTACATTAGGAAGAGCGTGATTGCTGAAACATAATTTGTAAACAACTCAAGGACAGTGTACATGCGTATATGGACCGCATGATGGAACAAAAGCTAGTAAAGAACTTTGCCTTGAAAGAGTGTTTTATCGTTAATAATAAAATGCATTTATTACAAATGACATTATGCTTTCATGTAATTCAAACGTATTTGCCATTTTTTGTGAAACAATAAGCCTGTTTACTATCAACGCATGTCATTGTTAAGCAAATATTAGTATTTATGTGTGTGCAAATAAAAATCGGTAAACAGGATAAGGTAGTTCATAGTTGCCAGTCAATATTTTGAAAGACGTAAAACTAGTTTAATGACATTTAACACATCGCCAATGTTGTTAGTAAACAAAACATGATTGTGCACTTGTATTGCAGACTTGTGTATTTAACTTAGTTTGTTAATTTCAGTGACTGACTGCGAAATTCTGTATCCATGCTTTATGTTCGAATTTAACATGATCACACTGAGTTATACTGTATAAATTATTACAATGGAATCTAAGAATATTGCCTTATATAAGTGTCCTAATTAAATTTGTATAAAACTTATGGAATAAAGACCAAGAAACTATTAGGGAATGTGATGTATATTCTAAGATTAAGTCTGTAAAAGACCATTAATGACCATTAATGTCGTTATTGTGGAAGTTCAATTTGTTAACAGCTAAAGCATCACAAACATAAGTCACGCCCTCACTTTGTGCTGCATTCTGTATATCAATGGTGACATGTATTTCAAAGCCAGTTTGTGCAAAATAAGAAGTCTATTGCTTCACTTTAACAGTATAATACTTGCATTATTGTGAATGTTATAACTTTATACATTCGTTTTCTAGCATATGCATATCGTTAACCCGCTTGAATATTTAGTTGCAACTGTTGTTTCTGAATTCAATTAGTGAACAGGTTCCTTTAAAACAATGCACTTTTTGTTTTTGTTGTTTTACTTTGTAAATATAACTCGGGACTTGAGGAGAAGCACGTGCGTCTGAACTGATTGGGTATAATGCTTTAAAAATCTATCCAATGGCACAAGAGTCCGGTTTGCTCTTCCTGGTCTGAAACATTTAAAAGCAACGCATGTATTTCACATTTACATGAGGAAGGATTCGTTAACAGTTTACGAAGCTGAACAACAAAGTAAGTTCGTTTATTTATTTTTAATTAGTTCAGGTATTAATTTAACACATAGACATTTTAGTTCATTCAAAAAGGCAAGACACGTATTGGTTCAGGTCGTTAGAGTTTTTTTATTTTATTGGTTCTCGGACATTTTTGGAAACTGTCCGGTTGGAGGAGAGAAAAAAGTAAAAAATAAAAATAAAAACAACACAGACTTTAGTACATTATTGACTAGAATTTCACAAATGGAAATTGGCAGTGATATTAAAATCTTTATGAATTATTACTTTCAAAAATCATATAACACAACATTAACTTAATTGCAGCATGATAATTATGGCATTAATACCAATAATAGTAACACTAAAAGGCAGTGTTCATCATATAAAAACTACTGTTTAAATATGCTCACACATACACACAGTAGGCCTACGTCAGATATCGCTGTACAGGGGCCATATTATATGTATAACAGAATGTTTAATGAGTGAAAACTAACTATCGGTAACATTCTACATTTTCTTACTTTTTGGAAAAAATCGGGTCGGCGGATCCGAGAACCAAAACCTTATAAACAAATATCGCCCGATATTGTTCAAATGTGTTTTCTTTTTCTAAAGCCATTTGAGGTTGATGCGACTTTCCAAGGTTTGAAATCAATCTCTACCACACTGTTTGCGTTTGTGTGTGTGTGCGTACTTTCTATATATTATATAAGCTGATTCCGATTTCTGAATACGAAATATTATAAACGTTTCTATTGTTCTTTTATGTTCTGTTTTTATTTTTATTTTATGTTTTTACAGCGTGGTATTAACATGCACATTACCTGTGACATAAGGATTGCCAAAATACACATAATAGTCACATGATGTATAATACATTTGATTGTCTTTGGTTTTAATTGTACAGTTTATTAATGTGTATAAAGTTAAAAAAAAATCTCGAATTAATGGTTTATGTCAAGTTGATGTTCTAATGAATTATAATACTAATTTGTCACTTTTCATTATGCATTTTCCATTGAATTTATTTTTTAAATATTATTAACATAATACGAATTAAATAATTTTCAAATCAATTTCAAATCCATGAGAACTTTCCATTTCTTAAACAGTATTAAAGAAGAATGTATTCTACATAATCCGATTTTTTAAGAGATAAGTTGTGTGTTCCATACAAATGTTTTTGACATAATGGTCAAACTTATTTTCATTAGATAATGATACAACTATATTTGTTTAACAAATGAACATTAAAGTGCACTGCAATCTATAACCATATACTTAATTAAGAACATTATTGGAGTATTCATAATAATGTATATGGAAAGGAACTTGCCATATATCACTTAAAACATAAATTCGTTGTCATGGGTAGGTCCGGGCTATGTGAATGAAAATACTTTAGTTAGCTTTAAGCTACATGTGACAGAAACGACAACAAGCAATGTTTGTCTCTAATACGAGTATTGTTTTTAATTTATTTTTAGGTAAACCATGTTCCGATTCAGTTGTTACGTTGCAGTTCTGGTTCTTGTTGTTTACCAGCAAATTGTGCCAACCGAAGCACAGTTTGGTAGGTAGCTGTTGTCACGTAGTTGTATTGAGAAACACGCATTATCCAATTCGATGCTTCAACAAAAAAAAATATCAGATGCAATAGAAAATCAAATTTAAACCACCAGTATTGTATAAATTAATTTCAGGGGAATGCTGGGACACCTGGTCGAGATGTTCAAGGTGGAGCAGTGGACTCACAGGTCTGGTTTGGAAGACTTGCCCTGCGCGATGCAGGGAACTTGGATATAGAGGGGGAAACTGCGTGGCGGTACCTTCAAAGTGTCCGTTGTCAAGCAAAGCGCTGCAGTGCCAATGCTATTAAATACGAAAGTAAAGTGAGAGACGGCGAAGAAGAAACATATTTATTTACAAATTAATAATTCCCTATCAAATGCATTCGTGTTGCATAACAATCGCTGTTTCTACCAGCGTCTCCCTCTTTTCAACAGTCTCATCAATTATCTTTTGTTGACTATCGTTATATGGTATTAATATGTTGTTGTTTGTTTCGCTGTTTTTGAGCGATGTACTTGTGTAGTATGCTCTTATTAACCGTAAACGATTCCAATAAAAATATTATGTAACAATAGCGAATATACATTAAACAACGTCTTTGACAGGCTCCTCTGTTAATAGTGATTGTTGGCTGAACGTGTTTTAATCATAAAAAGCTGTTATATTCTGGTTTGTATCAAATGTATTTTTGAAAAATGTCAATAAGTGTTTAAACTGCAAAATCAAACGCATGTTAATAAATGAACCTAAGCATTATATTAAGCATGCACGGCATTAAAGATATGCTCAAACCTACGACCACCGGATCCAACTTTACGGTATCTACTTGTCCACACGGACGTAGATATATTATGGTATATTAATGCACCAATTGTTTTAAAAATTATCCGTGAAAAACATTACATGTTTATATGTTTATATGTTTTTGCTATTTTAAATGATGTTTATTCGTACACGACACATTATTTTGAATAAATTCCTGTGACATTAGCGTCATTAAGATCGTTTTTAGACTGTTGGCGGAAGACAACGGTCTTTTGAGAGGGTAATTCCCAAAACAGGTATCGCGGAAAACTACTTCTTTTCTTTGCAGGCTATTAGTCAGTAAATCGAAATCCCAAAGGGTCCTTCTTCAAAACAGCAAAACTTCACATCCGTTTTCTTACATTTTAATTATGTAAGATAATGTATGTAATATGTATTATAATGTGTATATCATATGATTTATTACAATTACACTTTGTAAAAAATGTTAATTTAAAAACAATGTAACTTTAAACTTATGACACCCCTACTTTTGCTATTTACTTGTATGGAACCGAAATATTCACCGGAGTGTCCTGGAATAAGACCACCTAATTAATGCGCTAAATCGGTTATGTTTGACTCGTTGCTAAATTGTTGTTTCTTGTTACCAATTCTCATTCTGAATATTTGGACAACAAATTACTGCAATTTATTAATTTTAAACTGTACTATGGAAAATAGATAGCTTGCATTGCATTCTATTTTGACTCAGTAGGCTACAAACAAAGATCTATAAATAAACATGTTTATTTATAGATCTTTGGCTACGAAGCACTAACAATCGGTGCTCCTACTACGCTTCATAGTATTCTGGCTCGTTGCAGATTGACTTGTTAACTGGCATGTATATAATTCCGTTTGCATAAGATAATTATCTCGAACAAAATAAGTGTTCGTTACTTACAAATTAGCTTTCATTATGATGACGTACACTATTGAAAAAGAAGCCATGTTATAAAGTTTAAAGGTGGGAAATTGAACTTTATTCAACCAAATGTTCTTTTTTAGCAAAAATGCACTCATAATTCACATGCTTTTAGTTTGTTTTGTCGCCAACAGTCTTTCTGCGCTGTCATCGTTTGGATTCTATAGCGCACTGTGCTTTTTGAAATTTGTGATAAAAGTGAATTTAGCAGGTGAATGTATATGCTTTCATGAACATGTGAGGCTTTCTATGGTAAACCCAAATCAGGATTGTCCACAACGAAAAAATACATTATTTGTTTTTGTTAAAATCATATGAACTAAATATAAGTTAACGTATTGAAAAATAGTATTTCTTTTCATTCGTGGTCATAAATATTATTTGTGTAGCCACTCTTGAAAAAAAGATATTACAATGATTTAATTAAACATCGTTTATACTGTTATAAACCAGAGTGATATGGTTCACGTGTATTTCTTCGCTATCACTTTACCGCATTAACTTAATCGTATTTCAATAACACTATATCCCTGTGTACGTATAGTACCATGTTAGCTTGAGATAGTGACTTTTTAGAAATATGACACGTTGAAGTAGCAAATGTTTGCAGCATGATGTTTATACCGGTAAACAGAAGGAAACACTGTATCAATGCGGAATACTACTATGTATGGTAACAGTGGAAAACGCGAATCGGCAGAGAAAGAGGAATACGGTTGTAGTTGTTGATGTTTTTGATGTATAAAGCTTATAGAGCTCTATGCGGTAAAAGTTGTACATGTATACGGTTTCATAGTCAACGTATACGGCTCACTCGTATGCTGAATACGAGGTAAGCTGTATATGGTCAAACAAAGCTTTTTTGTGTGAGAAAGGCTCTGTGTTAGGCTGTATATAGCACGTTTGAGCTGATGCGTTAGTAATAGTAGCAGCGAATCGGCAGAAAAAGAGGGATACAGTTGTTGTTGTTGTTGTTGTTTGTCTCGTTAACGTTTATCCCTTACAAAACGTTTAAATTGCACGTCAGTTTATCTAGGTCAATCTGGCAGTGTGCGTTTTACGCGACAAACGATTACATCAGTCGGTTTAGGTTCTGTTTTAATATGATTATTTTATTAAAAGTACGACCATGTCTATACAAGGTAAAAAACACACACACACAACGCGATTTATCATTATTATGTACGAATGTGATAAGGGCTTTGTATTTTTATTTCACTGGAAGTAAAATACACTCTAGCGATAAACACTCGTAAACGACTGAAGGAGAATTTACGTATGGTTTGCGTGATGAAATTCATCTTGATCTTTATTATGAAAGGGACTTGTGATATTTAATAGTGTGTTCTATCAATGCAGGGCGCGGGTTATACGTATACAATATAAGGTGTATTTAAATCGTTTGAAAGACAGCATGAAGCAACTATAATAATGAATTTAATAGTTTGCAATATTTTTAAAAGCGCTTTATTATTTGAAGACGCTAAATCCGCATTATGCGTAAAATATTCTTACTTGTACAGAATAAAACAAAAATAAAACAATATCACTCATTTTACATACAACATTAGCTTTGTCAACGTTTTCTTAAGTGTCGGTCTTACATAGCCTGCGACCAACTATAGACGAACTCCCGACCACAGACAACCAGTGGTTGCTGATGGTCTTTATAAGGTCTTGAACAGGTTGACTGACTGTCGATGGTCGCTGAATGATCTTTAAACTCATATTAGTCGCAGATGGTCTTCGATGTTGCACTGAGGACCTTTTGCCGATCAAATAGGTCGTGAGAAATTTTTCGATAGTCTTTATTTGGTGGCGATCAATCGCTCATTGATCGTCAACTGGTCAACAAATTGTCGCAGACTAAGTTTTGATCCCCGACAAGTCGGCGATCAATCGCCGACTAGTCAACGTCTAGTCGTAGACCATCTTACGACCGCTCGCCGACATGCTTTCGTCACCAAACTACAAGAATGAACTCACACGTTTACCATAGTTCCTTTACTTGACACGATACGCATAATAGTTGTTATTTAAAAGTGTTAGCATATAGATTTTAAAGAAGGGAAAAGGCAGGGGCAATCGGGCATTGCCGGTCATGGAAAGTATACCTGACCTCAACATGAGCATGTGCTGCCGGACTTAGTAGACAGGGAGACAGAGGACACCGACCCTAAAACCACCCATGCGGAAGCAGCACATTTGTGGCTCATGACAACATAGACTAAAATATGTCAGGACCTCCAGGTTAAAAGGTTAAGTCAGCAGTGGACGAACGCTTGGTCCTGGAACAGGAGGATGAAGCATCGGAATGGTTCGAGTCTTATGTGATTTTTTAGTAACAAAGCCGGGTGGATTTTACGGACCGTAGTTGTAGATGCAAGCTGTTAGAGGACAAGGCCAATGAGATGGCGATTAGTGGTTAGTTCCCATTACATGACAAATTAAATGGAAAATCTTTACATAATCATAAATTGTATAATGTTTTATCATGATGAACTTGCCGTTA
The DNA here is from genome assembly GCA_027627225.1 of Congeria kusceri. Taxonomy (NCBI): domain Eukaryota; kingdom Metazoa; phylum Mollusca; class Bivalvia; order Myida; family Dreissenidae; genus Congeria; species Congeria kusceri. The sequence goes on along the minus strand of CM051029.1, from coordinate 34,920,519 downwards.
GACGGGAGCGTACACTGGTATACCCCCTACCTTCCTTTTCTGCATTTGCTGTCGAATTTTCATGGTTTAAATGTATAAGAATATATTTTCCCATAACAAAGATGTATATACGACATTATTTAGCGGCGTAGCAGTAAAGTCACGGTCATTGATGCGTATGGGAAACAATTGGTCCAGTTATGTCACGCAACGGGATTTTTAATAGCCAATGGGCGGCTAGGTAACGAGAACACGTGAGAGTTCGCATTTTGTAACTCAATGGGTGAAAGTGTGGTTGACTACCTGATGTTAAAATACGAAACGTTTAAACTCATTGTAAATTGTTAAATCAATAAACATCACGAATTTTCCGATCATGCATGCATATTGTTTACATTTCAGGCAACAACAAGTCAATCTTATGTATCCCAGAACTTCGCATTTACGAGTCGAATGAAAGGTTCATTGCATTCAATTTCGATATAGTCGACTGGTTTCGGGAACAGTTGTCCATTCAGTTCAGCTGGAACCAATGCACCTTGAGGTTTCGCGCGCTGGCTCAAATGAAATATTTTATGCACGAGTTTACACAAATATTGTCATTTGTAGCCATCAACGTATTTGGCAAAACAAAAATGTCAGTTAAGAATAGACATAAACATGCGTCAAATACTAACAAATCGCGGTTTATCGAACTGTGCTTCAACGAAAAATAAGAATTTAAAACAAAAAAGAAACATGTACAACGGAAACGCCGGAAAACAGAAATGCTTTTATAAAAGCAAGGACTAAATATAATAAAAATAAGAATATAGTTCGTGTACAGGTGCAAAGAAGGGAAACGCCTAAGTAACTTGGCAACATCAAATCTATGTAGATTTTGGAAAATATTAAAAAGTATAAATAAACAAACAAATCATGTAGCGAATTCGTTACAAGCAAACGATTGAATTGGTCATTTTAAAAATCTATTCGATAATGACGACCGCCACGGTCTTCTTAACGAAGATTTGAATCTAAATAGTAACGATAATTCATTAGATTCTGAAATCTCGGAGTACGGAATTAGAAAAAGCAATTCATTTACAGAATAATAATAAAAGTCCCGGCTTAGATCAGCTTCCTACGAAACAGTATAAACATACAAGCGATATAATAATACCATATGTTAAACATGTCTATAATCGCATATTTTATACACACGAATATCTGCATGAATGGGGCCAGGGAATCATCAGCCCAATTTATAAGGAGGGTGATTCAAATTGTCCCCAAAACTATAAAGGAATAACATAAACTAATATTATTGCAAACATTTACCTCCAAAACCTTTTAAATAGGTTTAAAACGGAAGTCAAGCAGCGTTGATCTATCGATTTATAACACACACATAGAAGTCGTGCATTCTTTTAAATACCTTGGCATAGTTTTATTTAAAAATTGAATTTTTATCAGGCCATAGAAGATCATCGCACAAAATGCCTCCTTCTTGTTACACAAACTTTTTCAAAGATTCGGACAATGTGAATGTCCAATATCACAACAAATAAAACTAGTTGATACATTGGTAGGACCAGTGCTAAACTACTGCTCTGAAATATGGGGCTCACGCCAGGCAATTGACATTGAATACACGAACTTTTTTTTTTATAGATTTCTTGGGGTAAACATGTCAACTAATATTGTAGTGCTATATGGAGAGTTAAGAAGAGTGCCTCTACTTGTCCACCGAAAATATATTAAATATATTATGATTAAATATTGGAGCAAAATATTAAATTTACCAGAACACAGACTTTGGACAACAAATTACTGCAATTTATTAATTTTAAACAGTATTGACGAAGATCGAGAGCTTGCATCGTATGACCTACTTTTGACTAAGAAGGTTACGAACAAATATCTATAAATAAACATGTTTAATTATAGATCTTTGGCAACGAACCACTAACAATCGGTGCGCCTAACTACTACGCTTCATCGGTTATTCTGGTTCGCTGCAGATTGACTTGTTAACTGGCATGTATATTATTCCGTTTGCATAAGATAATTAACTCGAAACAAAAATTTTAAATATAATATCGTATACTATTGAATAAGAAGCCACATTCTAAAGTTTAAAGGTGGGAAATTGAACTTCAGTCAAATATATGTTTCCTTTCTAGCAAAAATGCACTCATGAGTCGCAGGCTTTTAGTTTCTTTTATGGCCAACAGTCTTTCTACGATACCAGCGTTTTGATTAAATGACGATATACAATTGAAAGGACAAGAAACTCGCCAAAATGATCGTTGTTGGCATATTCATTACAACATAAGGAGATATCTAGCCAGCCAAACTTACTTTAATGTCTTAGAACATGCGTGTGCATACTTCGGAAAGAAATGTACGAGTTAAAAAAACAATCTCAGTACCGTATATTTGTACCGATGCTTTATGCATTTATTTATATACCGTCTACGCGTTATTTTCTGTGTTACTCGGTTTCTCTTGAATGATCTTTTAATCCTTAAGAGATTGAAGAGCAGACATAGTTAATTTTAATGTTAAAAACAACAACAACAAACTAATTAAAAATATACAATGATATGTTAGTAGGAGTATAGTGTGATTTAGTATGTGAGCATTGTGTACAGTTTGAATCTAGTCAGTCATGGGACGGATAAGTGAATGATAACTACAAAAATACAACCAGTTACACATTTGTCAGTTTTATATTTACGTATGCAGATAAGTTAATCTACATTTCTTTTATTTTCAAAATTACCATTGACGCCGAATATGTTTTTGAAGGATATTTCTTGTTTTTAATATGATTATACTATTTATACTACTGAATATGAAACAACATAATCAGGTTTGAACATGCAAACGATCTAACAAGCTGGTCTTTATTCTGGACGCCATCCTAACCGACGTCAGCTACCACAAAGTACCAGTATCTCGAAAGGAGCGGGTATAATTATCAGGTCGAGTTGTTTTTTGTAACAAAAAATACATTATAGAGTGAAACAGTGAATTTTATTCAAACAAATGTTACCTATTGAGCAAACAAAATACGCTCATACTAGTAGTTTCTTTCTTTGCCAACGGTCTTTCTACGTTGTCGGCGTTTTGTTTCATATCCGTCAGCAAACGACCTTGACTCAGACCCGGAGGAGAGCTGCGAGTCAACTTCAGGTATTTATCGTTAGATAAGATTACACATACGACAGCATGAAATGGCGTGACATATAGTAATGTCGTTCTTTATGTGCACTGACTATAAAGTCTATTGCCTGATTGAGAAAATGCAAATAGTTCAATTATTGTCACTTTTGGATTTGTTAATTTTAGTTTAATACCAAATCATGTGATCATTTACGTAATGTTTAGAAAATGTGTGTTATGTTGTTCTTTTAATTCTTTTTCGTGAAGACTGTCTACAAACCACAGTGCCAAGATCGTCCTGATAATGAAAAGGTCGATACCGGTGGTAAGTTCATTAATTTGGAATGTAATAAACATCAAATATCGGAAAAATGATTATCAAGCAAAAAACAGAAGCAAATGGCATACTAATACAGTTTGTATAAACTGAAGTAAGAATGTGTTTTAAAGACATTTGCAACAATGTCTTTCAAAAGACAGAATTTCTTTATAATGTGCACCTACATGCGTCAATGTATATTTTGAACCAAAACAGCTATCAGTCTATGGGTCACCCAACTTGTTTGCAAAATTTTGAGCTTCGAGAATTGTACCTGTAGCAATTTTTTTCACATTGGGCTTTTAGCAATGTTTAAGTATGTAAAGCTTTACCTTAAACAATAAAACGGATATTATTGCCGAAATAGTCGCCCGAGTGTCCACTCTGGATACACAGGCTCTTCTATAATCTAGCTTACGAAGCATTTCGGTCACGATTGCTAAGAGTCCTGGAATAAGACCAGGCTACAAACACAAACAAACCATGTTCCCAACTTCTACGCTTCATCAGTTCTTCTGACCCGTTGTGGTTTGATTTGTTTACCTGTAGGCATATCATTCATTTTGCATTAGATAATTTGCTTGAATAAAACGTCTGTTTGTTCGTCACTTAAAAATTATTTTGTGTATTATTACAGTGTATAATATTTATACTTTTGAGTGAAAACATGTCAGGTTTGAAGTTGCAAAAGATATCACAAGCTGGTCTTAACTGAGGACAGATATCACAAGCTGGTCTTAACTGAGGACAGCTGCCACATCATACCAATATCTCGAAAGTAACGTGTATAAGGACCAGGTCGAGTTCTTTTCTATTAAAAAAAAAATATAGAGCGAGAAATTGAATTTTATTAGAATAAATGGTACATATTTACAAAAAGAAACTCTCATACTATTTAGTTTCTTTTCTCGCCAACAGTATTTTAACGCTGTCGGCGTTTTGTTTCATATAATTTCGATTACGACATTGACTCAGACCCGAAGGAGAGCTGCGAGTCAACTTCATGTACTTATCATTAGATTAGACGAGTCAACTTCAGGTACTTATCATTAGATGAGATAAGAAGTACGACAGCATGAAATGGCGTAACATAGTAATGTCGTTGTTTATGTGTACTGACTAAAACGGGTAATGCCTCATCGAGAAAATGCAAAGAATGTAATTCTAGTCACTTTTGGGCTTGTTTGTTTTCAGATGATACCACATCATGTGATCGTTTATGTAATGTTTGGGAAATGTGTGTTATGTTTTGGTTTTGTTTCCGCTTTTTAGTGAATGCTGTCTACAAGCCAGAGTGCCAAGATCGTCCTACCCATGAAAAGGTCGATACCGGTAATAAGTTTATTTTTGGAATTTAGTAAACATCAGATATCGGAAAATGATTTTCAAGCAAATAAACACAAGCAAATAGCGTAGTGAATAAAAATTGATAATACAGTTTGTATAAACTAAAATATGTGTTTTAAGACGTTCGCAACAAAAAGAAAATGATTGGGTTAATTTCTCCTTTTGCTTCATTATTTCTTATTGTTTATAGGTTACAATATACTAATTTCAATCAATAAATATATATCTGTGTAAGTCATTACGTTCCAGTCAATGGTTAAATGTTCATAAAGCATTATAATTATCAAAACCACACGTATACAATGTATTGCTAAACAAATTAGTCAAAAAGAAAGATCCATTATATATCTTCAATCTATTTTGACAATTGATACGTTGTTTGCGTAAACACGAAACACGAAAAAGGCTACACAGGTACCCTATTTCAAAGCCCAATATTTCCCAAACAAATTCGGTGACCCATTCTTTTTATTAATGTTTTGATGTAAGTATACATCGGTGCATGTATGTGCGAAAATTTAAGAAAATCTGTCGTTTTGAACAAAATATATTGATGCATAATAAATGACGTTTCAAAAGGTATTTTTGATACCCATTTGACCAACTTAAATGTCCAGCCAAATTCATTATTTTAACAGTAAATATAAGTAAATCGTTTTTGATTATCAAAATACACTTGTATATTGCCAAATAAGACATGTGAAAACATATCAGTTGAAAGAACCATTACCTTGTTTGAAAAAAAAGCTATCCTACATACTTGAAACATTGATAACAAAATCCAAACTGAAAAAGTTGCTTCGACAGGTACCGTATGCAAAACCTAATATATCCGGACAAAGGCCGGTGACCCCTATTTTTTAACACTGTTATAGTTTCAGTATACAATGACACGTGTATATGGATTTTTTTAAACAAAAGCTGTCGTTTGGAAAAAAAAGATATTCGAATATTAGATCATTAATTGATGTTTTCAAAGGCATATTCAATGCATAATTAACCTCATTAAGTGTCCATTAAAAGTCATTGTTTAAATGGTAACTATAGATAAAGGGCGTTTTATCATTAAACTGCACTTGGATATTGCCAAACGAAAGATTAAAGCAAAGATGCATTTTAAAATCTCCGTCCTTGTTTGAAAATGAACGCTTTATATAATTGAACATTGCTAGTCACACAAACTGAAAAAAAGGGCTTCGACAGAAAGCGTATGTAAACCCCAATATTTCGGGAACAAGGCCGGTAACCCCTATTTTTGAAGACTGCTTTAGTTTTGGGATACATTGACACATGTTTGTGCAACTTTTTAAGAAAATCTGTCGTTTGAAAAAAAAAGGACGAAATTGTTGCGAACGTCTTTAACGGCAGTTGCAAAAAAGTCTTTCAAAAGACAGAATTTCTTTATAATGTGCACCTACATGCGTCTATGTATATATTTTGAAACGAAACAGCTGTCAGTCTATGGGTAACCCAATTTTTTTTTTAAAAATTGAGCTTTGAATATGTTACCGGTTGCAACCTTTTTTTCACATAGGGCTTTTAACTATTTTTAAGTATGAAAAGCATTACTTTGCACACAAAAAACGGATATTGATACCGACATGGTCACCCCGGATACACTGGCGATTCTTTCATCTATCTTACGGAGCATTCCGGGGTTGATAGTCGATGTTTCACGATTGGTGAGTGTCCAAAAATATGTCCAGACTACAAAGCACTAACAACCCATGCTCCTAACTACTACGTTTCATCAGTTATTCTGGCCCGTTGAAGATTGATTTGTTTACCTGTATGCATATAATTCCATTTGCATTAGATCGTTTGCTCGAATAAAATGGTCTTTACAGCAGTCTGGATTCCATTTTATCTGAGGACAGACTACGACCTTGACTCAGACCCGGAGGAAAGCTGCGAGTCAACTTCAGGTATTTATCATTCGATTAGATTATACGTACGACAGCATGAAATGACGTAACATATAATTATGTCGTTCTTTGTGTGCGCTGATTAAATAGGCTAATGCCTGATCGAGAAAATACAAAGAATTCAATTCTAGTCCTTTTTTTATGTTTTAAGATGATACCACATCGTGTGACCGTTTTCATAATGCTAGGAAAATGTGTGTCATATTTTGGTTTTGTTCTGTTCTTTTTAGTGAACGCTGTCTACAAGCCACAGTACCAAGATCGTCCTGCCCATGAAAAGGTCGCTACCGGTGGTCAGTTCATTTTTTGAAATGTAGTAATTGTTGAAAATTGATTGATTTACCTGTATGCGTATAATTCCATTTGCATTAGATAATTTGCTCGATTAAAATATTCTTTACAATAGTCTGGACCTCATTTTAACTGCGGACAGCTACCACATCATACCAATATCTCGAAAACAACGTGTATAATTGTCAGGTTGAGTTTTCTTGTATAAAAATGACATTATAGAGTGAGCGATTGAATTTTATTCAAACAAATGTTACCTATCCATCAATGAATGCTCATACTTTTTAGTTACCTTTCTCGCCAACAGTCTTTCTACGTTGTCAGCGTTTTGTTCCACATTGGTAAGATTACACAGACCTTGACTCAGACCCGGAGGAGAGCTGCGAGTCAACTTCAGGTACTTATTCATAATATTGGATTATACGTACGACAGCATGAAATCGCGTAACATAACGAAATGTAGTTCTTTGTGTGCACTGACTAAATAGGCTAATGATCGAGAAAATGCAAAGATTTCAATTCTAGTCTATTGGGCGTGTTTATGTTTAAAGTTAATACCACATCATGAGATCGTTTTCGTAATGCTTGGAAAATGTGTGTTATGTTTTGGTTTTGTTTTATTAGCTCACCTGAGCACGAAGTGCTCAAGGATGAGATATTCTGGTCAGTCACAGTCCGTCGTCCGACGTCGTCGTCGTCGTCCGTCGTCATCCGTCGTCATCGTCGTCGTCAACAATTTATTTTAAAAATCTTCTTCTCTAAAACCGCTTGGTAGAAATCAACTTAACCTGATCTGAATGTTCATTGGTTTGTCCTCTTCCAAAATACTTCAATTATTTTGATTAGTCAAAAAACATTGCCGCCAGGGGGCGGGTCTCTTTCATTAAAAGCTTCAAAAATTTTCTCCTCTGAAACCGCTTGATGGAAATTAACCAAATTTTATACGAAGGTTTCTTGGGTGGTCCCTACCAAAATACTTATAAACTATGTTTGCGTTAAAAACATGGCCGCAAGAGGGCGGGGCCTTTTTTCCTTATTATTGCTTTCTTTAAAACTTAAAAAAACTACTATTTTTTCTTATATTGCTAAATTGAAAACTATTGAAAAATATTGAAATCTTTTTGTCAGAAACGGTTTATGACAAAACCGGCCCCAGTCAAAACCGGCCTCAGTCTAAACCGGCCCCAAAAAGCAAAACCGGCCCCCGCGTGTGATTGCATAATGACTAAACCGGCCCCAAGATACAAAGATAGTGTTTTGTTTGGAATTTTATTTTTTATTAGTTAGTACTATTCTCATACGTAACTCGCGCATTAATTATCAATAACAACATGATTGACACACAAAATCACCACCACATATAAAACGTACCGGTACATTGGAAGACGATCTTAATTTTGCAATGATATTAAAAAATTTCGAATTTTACATTTAAATGATTTTATTGTACATCGACCTACCCATGAGGAGGTCGATACCGGTGGTAAGTTCATTTATTTGGAATGTAGTCAACATCAAATATTTGTAAATATTTTCAAGCTAAACATGCAATTGGAATAATTAGTATAAACTAGTAATTCAGTTTTTCAATTATATTACGTTGTAATAATAAAAAACAAGAATGTGTTTTAAAGACATTTGCAACAATGTATTTCCAAAGACAGATTTTCTTAATAACATGCACATACATGCGTTCATGTATATGTTTAACCAACACAGCTATTAATTGTATGAGTAACCAAACTTTAATATTAAAACTTCGAATATGGTACCTGTTGGAACCGTTTTTTCACATTGGGCTTTTAGCAATGTTTATGTATGTAAAGAATTATTTTACAAAAAAAAACGGCTATTGTTTCAATTGATCGTTTTGCTAATATTGCCAAACAACGCGTGTCTTTTAATGACAAAACACGCTTTATCTACATTCACTGTTCTGTTATAAAATAATGTGAATTGCGTGACCCCTTTGTTTTTTTTTAGTATTTCTTATTGTCTTCTTTCGTTCAATTTGATACGTGTTTCCATTTATAATATTTGTTTGTTATGAAATTCCGTGTTTATCTCAACATTAAATAATCTAGGTAACAGTGTAAGAGTGTTCGAAACACTAGTGCATTCAATATATGTGTATAATAAAGACAGATAAAAGCAAAAGGAAAAATAAACCTTTTTTTCTTTTTGTTTCGAACTTCTTGATAAGCAATATTTATTTAGCAGCTGTGGCAATGCTTATGAGCATCCATCTAACTGCTCGATTAAAGGTACAATATCTGGTGAATTATTATATTGGACAGAAAACAGCCTCCATACAGTCGTGCCGTACATACATTATCAAATAACCATGCAATAAAACAGTCAAACCTGTTAGGCATCCAAATAAACATGCATCAGCAGATATTTGATTAACTTCTTCAACAAATTGCTACTGATTCTCGGCATTAATATATGTAAAACGCATTATGGCGTATTCACACTCAATTTGGTTTGAACGAATGTTCTCCGTGACCTACTTCAAGCATACAATGACGACAAGCTACACCATGGCAAGAAGGATGATGATTTGGCTGATTCTCTCACAAATGGTAAAAACGTAAATCACAACAAATCCTTAAGTATTATTGAACTGTAATACTTAAAAAAGCGTTGGCGTTTAAAACATTGTATGATTTGGTTTATGTGGAAATTGAGCTAGCTTAAATAGATTACAATGTTTTCTTAACATAATTATCATGGCCGTGTTTGAAAAGTATCGTGTAGTTGTTTTATTAGTGAATATATTTTACAATATAAGATAAATCAAACGAATAATAGTATTGTAATGCATTGTAAATGTTTGACCTTCCTTTAATAATCGGTGTGTCTCTCGTTTATCAATTAGAGACATATTACGATGTAGCCTATTTCGGCCGACCGGAGCGAGGAATGATTACGTCCAGAGGTAGATCGTCACTTTCAACGTCAAGCGCGTCAGACATATCTGCTGATTCCTCTATATATGGGTCAGAACACAACCTTAAAACAGACCTGGAGGAGAATTTAGGTACTTTTCGTTAAATTAGGTAAAACTACTGTCAGATTGAGACAATGGAAATCAAACACGTTCACGGGAGCGGGAACTTTCTTCCTAATAGGGCTATATTGAAAACTTTGATCATCTTATTGTAAGGTACCACTGGTTGGATTAACATATCATTTCACGAAAATTATTCTTATTCTTGGGTGTATATTTATTAAGTATATTTAAATAATTTTAATCCGTTAAAAACATTAGCGTCAGGGAAAGGCCTTGACCCCTATTATATCTATAATTTGCCAGAAACAACCGGTTGGATTTCGAAATACATTTTAATAATGTCATGAAACTTTTCCTTTTGTGACCCGATACCTTATAACTTCAAATTATTTTGATTTGTTGAAGACGTGGTCTCCAGGTGACGGAGCAATTTCTTTAATATGGCTATATTGAAAACTTTCAACACATTCTTGGCGGAAGCCACTAGTTGGATTTCGAAATACCCAAATCCTAATTGTATCAAAATTATTTCGATTAATGCTGATGTGTTTGAAAACACGGCCGCCAAGGGCAGAGTTTTTAAACCGTTTATGGCTTTATCGAAAACTTTGAAATTCTTATTGTCAAAAACCACTGGCTGGATTTCAGTATCATTTTGCAGAAATGTTTCTTATGTGACACTCTTCCGAATTCATTCAAATCATTTTAATTTGCAGTTTTCCTTACATGGTTGTTTCGAAGAAAAAAGGAAAACTTCCCAGAAACCATTCGCTGGATTTTGAACAATTACACACATGTAGCATTTTTTCATATATGGCTATATTGACATTTTTGAAAATTGTTCTCCTCTGAAACCACTGGCTGGATTTCAAAATAATTTTACAGAATTTTTTTTTAGTAACCCTATACTTAACTCGTTACAAAGTGGCTGCCAGAGTGCGGGGCCTCTGGGTCCTTCTTTTTTTACACGCATAAGGCTATATTGAATACAAAGTATTGTTTTCTTGTTTTGAAAATCATGGACCAGTTTGTAAAAAATATTATACAGAAATATTTATTGGATAAGTTTCTGCTAGATTCTTTTACATTAATTTGTAAATGTCTGTGTTGATAACACATTTATGTTATATAGTCAATACTGGCCTCTCTATATTCTTGCTGTTTTATTTGCATCTTGCCAGTATTATTGTATCATATTGTATCCTATTTAACGAATGTGGCGCAAAAATGTTTGTTATATTTTGACGTTGCCGTTGACGTCTGATGACGTCGACGTCATTTCCTGTTTATAATAACAAACCTGATGAAGGCCAACATGGACGAAACGTTGTTTCAGTTTTTAATATAAATATTATTTCCCAGTTGAAGTTGGACTTCTTTGGTCATCACTTACATTAAATTGTTAAAAACATGGTCACCAGATATCTCTGTATAGATGTGTCACTGCGACACTCAGTGCTTACAATCAAGTAAGACCGATTTATGCTCACTTCTGTCCTTTTTTTACTAAAGCACATCACCGCATTTGAGAGACGTGAATGAAGATGTAAATCATTTGGAGTACACGTATTTATATCAATTGATTTTTTCATAGAGAGGTTCTTCTACAAACCATCGGATCCAAATCTTCTTACCCATAATCTGCCAAGCGGAAGAGTAGATACCAGTAGTACGTTCATAAATGTGTCATACATTCAACAACAAGCAATTATGGAATGAAACTGATTTTGGTCAAAGGTCAAACCTGTTTAACATTCAAATTGAAGACAATTGACATACGTATTTTGAACAAAATACTTCAGTGAGAAAGTGGTTGTTTGTTATCAGTGCTTTCAATCAAGTGAGACCGATCCATGCCGATTAACTTATTCAACAAAATGATACTGTTTCCCCACTTTTTATATAATTTAAATCCAGTTATGGCGCAGTAAGGTGTAAGTAGTGATTGTTCTCATTGATCTACTTGAAGCGAACACTGGCGACGAGCTAAAAAGGGAATTAATATCAGTTCTTCAAACCATATGTAAATATATACATTTGATCATATCCAACAATGAATCAAATTAGGTGTTTTAGAGATATATAATATTACTAGTAGTTGTAGTAGTAGTAGTTGTTGTTGTTGTTATTGCATAGCATTGTAAATATCCACATTGTAAATGTTCCCATCTTATAGAGACAGACGACCATGCATACACGTGTGATCGTCCGGAGCAACAAAATAATTTGTCTAGAGCTAGTTCTTCGTTTCCAACGTCAATCCCGTTGGATAGAGATGATGATACTTATTATGGGTCAGAAAACTGCATCCGAACAGACCAGTTTGACATCCTCTTTAAGCGATCTTTTTCGTAATGTTTGGATATTTCCTTGTTTACTAGATCCCAGCACACAAAAATCCTTCAACAAACAATCGTACCCAGATATTCCTCCCAATGGAAAGGTGGATTCTGGTGGTAAGTTTTTATGCCCACGAAGGAGGGCATATTAAAATCGAACCGTCCGTCCGTGAGCCCGTGCGTCCGTGCGTCCGTGCGTCCGTTAGTTCGTGCGACCAAGGCTCAAATTTTTATGAAGTCCAATATATTGAATACTATCCAAGGTATTTGATTGAAACTTAAAATACATCTTTACTATCAACGACTCCACCAAGGTAAGCAACCCCCATGACTCTGTTTTGTATTTTTACAGATTTAAGCCCCTTTTTTAACTTAGAAATTTTGGTTTAAGTTTTTCTTAAAGTCCAATAGCTTAAATACTATCAAACGTATTTACTTGAAACCTAACATACATCTTTACTATCAACGTCTCCACCAGGGAAAGCAACCCCCGTAACTCCGTTTTGTATTTTGATATGTTTATGCCTCTTTTTAACTTTGGGTAAAGTCCAATAACTTGAATACTATCAAAGTATTTGCTTGAAACTTATAGTAATTTCTTTCTATCAACGTCTCCTCCTGATAGTGACAGCACTTGTTAAGTATACAATGTATTTAATTGATTTAATTAGCGTATAATCATATGTCTTTATAATTTATCTTTCAACTCCTTTTACACAGATTTAACCGTGTCTTTTTTTTTGTTCTTTTTTTCATGTTTTCTATATTTAAATAATTTTTAAACAAGCATTAGGTTTAGCTCAACATCACACCGATAAAAATAGTCTGTCTGGTCTAGAAATGCAATTAAACATAGTTCTGATTATGTTTTGTTTTTATTGTTGTTATTTTTCTTAGTGAGAGACATCTGTAAAAGGCCTGGAACACTTTCAAAAGAAGATGAACATTATTATGATCCAGTTCTTTCTCCCATTGAATCACCAAGCGATAATCCGGAAACAGGTGGTACGCTTATACGTCTGTAATGCTTTCAATATCAAATACCCGGTACGGTAATGCTAGAAAACTAATTTGCACAATTGTTAGAACTGGCTTGAATTGTTCACAATTGGCCACTTGAATCACGCACAGACAGTGAGCTACATCATTGCAACACGAACGCTAATATGGATCACGCTCTCACTGTATATAAAACCTCGATTCACAACAAATCCATTAGTATTACATAACGGTTTGTATAAAACCTTTTTTGCATTAGATGATATAATTATATAGACTGTGTTTTTGTTAAATATTGCTGATGTCCTTTATGTGGCAAATTACCACGATAACAACGTGCAGGTTAGTACTAATTTGTATTATAATGTATTCTGACTGTAATCTTATATAACGCTGCGGAATCATTGCGACCATAAGGTTATCTTTTTTTAAGTGGTCAGTTTGTCTCAATGCATATTCCACTCTTGTATAAATATCGAACAATCAAGGTCTTCCGTGAGTACTACCCTGTATTTTCGTTTCTTGGAATCTTGTCGGAACAAATTTCAAAAATTGCGCATCCATTATGTTAAACCATATTTTTGTATGTACCAGTATTTAGTAGTAGATCTTTCAAATCTCCCTGATTATTAGAAAAGTATTTGAATCGTCTAGGTTTCATCGTCAACATTAAGGTGTTAACGTTCGAAACGTTATGCGTTAAAATTACAAAAGTTATACAATATCCGATTTCTTTATTTTACATTAGTATTTTACAATCAAATTAAAACTTAGACTTACTTGTGTTGGCTTACATTTTCTGATTTTTAAAATGAGGGGCTAACACGTTTCAGAGAAGGAAAACAACACCGCCATATTCACAATTTGCATACATCTTTCGATATCGGCATGAAAGATGCGAATTACGAAAATATTTACACAACACGCGAGCGTTATGGTCGCAATAATTCCCCGGAGTGATATTTTTCTTGTCAGTGTTCAACGACTCACATGTATCTGTTCTCTTAGTGAAGCGATTTTACGAACCGCCTTATCCACTTCCAAAAGAAACACATCCTCTGTCCCCTCTTCCTCCTTGTCATTTGCGTGAAGACAAGGTAAGTTTCTATTATGTACTTGATCATTAAGAAATAATGGTTTTATATAATAGTTTGTTGTGATATTTACCACGGTCAGGGGTAAAGATGCGTAGGAATTAAATCACGACTGCGATTTGCATTACATTTTGAGACCCGTCCATAATTGTATATTGTGTAGCTGTTAAACGGCACGTGTGTTTATTTATGTGTTAAATTGTCGACAACTATATTCAGGTGATAAGACAAAACATGTTCCGAAACCTGAACTGACAGCTGATGACCGGTACCAAAGTGGTGTCACTATTTAGCAACGGGAGCGTTAGACATAAAACGTATTCATACTTTAAGTACCGACTTGCTCCAAAAACAAGTGGACATTATTCGGAAGAAAAGAGCTTCCAAGCAAAAGAACACAGAATGAATAAAACAGTTGACAAAGGAGATGAATTGATTAAGCTCTGACAACGAAACGCGGATTCATGTTGTAAGAGAATTTGTTAAAGTGGACAGACGGTTGAAAACTCAACATAGTGTCCTTGAAAGTGAGTATTGTATTTTCTTATTTTAAAGTCATCCATAAACGTTGTCGTCAAAATAGTGTGTCTTGAACCCCCAATGCTTTGCATGACCATTACAAGGCGGTGACCCCAGTTTTAATTATTTTTAGCTCAACTGAGCACCATTTGCACAGGGTGAGCTTTTGAGATCCCCTTTTGTCTGTCGTGCGTCTTGTGTCGTCCGTCGTGCGTCGTCCGTCGTGCGTCAACATTTTCATTTAATTTACATCTCCTCCTAAACCGCTTGGCAGATTTTCACGAAACTTCACAGGAATGATCCTTGGGTGATCTTTTTTAAAAGTTATTCAAATCGTTTCGGTCCGCTGCATATGTAGGTCACCAGAGCTAAAAATAGATTTCAAAACTGAAAACTTTAAAAATCTTTTTCCCTGAAACCACAAGGCTTGGAGCTTTCATATTTGATATGTGACATCCTCTAGTGGTCCTTTACCAAGATTGTTCTAATTATTGCCCTACGATCAAAACTGGCCACGCCCCGGGGATCACATGGTTTATATAGACTTGTATAGCAAAATGACTTTAAAGATCTTCTCTGAAACAGCATGCCTAGAGGTTCTATATTTGGTATGTAACATTGTATAGTAATCCTCTACTAAGATTGTTCAAATTATGACACTGGGGTCAAAACTAGCCACACCCCGGGAGTTACATGGTTTGTATAGACAAATAGCAAAATGACTTAAAAAATCTTCTCCTCTGAAACTGCAAGGCTCAGAGGTTTCAGATTTGGTATGTAACATTGTATAGTGTTCCTCTAGAAAGATTGTTCAAATGATGCCCCTAGGGTCAAAACTGGGCACACCCCGGGGGTCACATGATGTATATAGACTTCAATAGCAAAGTGATTTTAAATTCTTTTTCTCTGAAACCGGAAGGCCCGGAGGTTTCATATTTGTTTTGTAACATTGTATAGTGGTCCTCTAGAAAGACTGTTCAAATGATGCCCCTGGGGTCAAAACTGGCCACACCCCGAGGCTCACATGGTTTATATAGACTTAAATAGCAAAGTGATTTTTAAATTCTTCTTTTCTGAAACCGCAAGGCCCATAGGTTTCATATTTGGTATGTAACATTGTATAGTGGTTCTCTACAAAGATTGTTCAAATGATGCCCCTGGGGTCAAAACTGGCCACACCCCAGGGGTCACAGTGTTTGTATAGACTTAAATAGCACAATTACTTTAAAAATCTTCTTTTTTTAAACAAAAGGCCCGGAGGTTTCATATTTGGTATGTAACGTTGTATAGTGGTCCTCTACAAAGATTTTTCAAATGATGCCCATGGGGTCAAAACTGGCAAAATCCCGGGGCTAACATGGTTTATATAGACGTAAATGGTAAAATTATTTTTAAATCTTCTCCTCTAAAACCACAAGGCCCAGAGGTTTGATATTTGGTTGGAAACATTTATAGTGGTCCTCTACAAAGATTGTACAAATGGTGCCCCTGGGATCAAAACTGTCCACACCCCGGGGCTCACATGGTTTATATAGACTTTATAAAAGCAAAATGATTTTAAAAATATCTTCCTCTTAAACTGCAATGCCTAGAGGTTTCATATTTGATAAGTAACATGCTCTAGCGGTCCTTTAGAAAGATTGTTCAAATGATGCCCCTGGGGACAAAACTGGCCACTCCCCATGGCACACATGGCTTATATAGACTTAAATAGCAAAATGATTTTTAAAATCTGCTTCTCTGAAACCGTCAGGCCCAGAGGTTTCATATTTACTATGAAACATTGTATAGTGGTCCCCTACAACGATTGTTCAAAAGATACCACAGGGGTCAAAGCTGGCCACACCCCGGGGGTCACATGTTTTGTATAAACATAAATAGCAAAATGATTTGTAAATCTTTTCCTCTGAAATCGCATGACCCAGTGTTTTGTTAACTAAATTTATCGAAGAAATTTCTGTTATAAGAGTGGCGTATGTCATTGGGCGGGCAGGTGGGCGGGCGGGCAGCCGGGCGTAGCACTTTTCGTTTCCGCTCTCTAACTCGAGAACGGATTAAGCTATTGTAATGAAACGTCATACATAGATACCGCATAGCAAGACCTTGATTATAATTGCATATGGGGTGGGTTGGGTCAAGGTCACTGTTACTAAAAATGGAAAAAGAGCTTTCCGCTCAATATCTTGAGAACGCATTGAGATATTTTAATGGAGCTTAATATATAAATACCTTATATCGAGACCTCGCTTGAGATTGCATATAGGGAGGGTGGGGCTAAGGTCACCGTTACTAAAAATAGAAACATGGTTTCCGCTAAATATCTTGAGAACGCATTAAGCTATTTTAATATTTTAATTAAACTTAATACATAAATACCTAATTTGAAGACCTTGCTTTTACTAAAAATAGAAAAACGGTTTCCGCTCAATAACTTGAGAACGCATTGCGATATTTTAATGAAACTTAATACACATATCTTATATCGAGACCTCACTTGGGTTTGCTTATACCCCTGGGGAAGAAAGTGGCCACGGTCTGTGGGTCACGTGGCTTATATAGACTTTACAAATCTTCTGAACCTGCAAGGCCCAGATCTTTATACTCGTTTAAGTGCTTTCGTGCGATTTGGCCCTCTTGTTTTAAGCCATTATGATGCCTTTAACTTAGATGAGTGACCAAGGGCCATCGTGGCCCTCATGTTTATGTGTTATGTTATGTTTTGCATATTGTCCTGTATTGTATAGGCAATTGGCCACTTGCCTCAAATAAAAGACCAAGGGATGTTAATAAGGGTTTATGTCCTGGTGATGTGTCTGGAGTTTCATTATTCTTATATGTGCATGATTTAAACAATGTTTTATGTTGTTCTTTAAGGTATTGTAACAGATGACGACGACGTTAAAAACCGAGATGTATATCCATCCACTGGAATTTATTCTGCCAAACAACTGGAAATCGACAATAAAAACAGAACTGGTGGCATTGGAACCGTACCTAATGCTAGCGTTTTGAAGACTGATTCGGCCTTACCGGAGAAAATGGACAGCATACAAGACGAAAATAGGAGGCTGTCTTCCAAAGATTCGGCTATTTACAGCTGCTCGCAATCGCAGATGTATCCTATAATGGAGGCACACAGTGCTGAGTAACCATCACTTTCTTAAAACGTTATTTTATTAAAACTCTTAAGCACTGATTAACATGGTCAATCTAAGTTACTTCTAGTCCTTATTCAGCAGAGGATGATACCGGGTTATCGAAAAAAACGTTTTTTTAATATTGAGTAGCCTATTTACAAATTGTTATCCACCGGATATGGTGTATTTTGATCATAACGCGAACGTTATTTATATTTATAATGTGGTGCAAACAGTTTCATAATTTAATTATTTTGTATTCGACACTCTTTAACCATTAGTAATTTGCGTTTCTAAAAAGTGCCGCTGATAGCACTGTCAGGGTTAGAAAAGTTATTTTAACATTTGGTATACTATCTGTGTATATACTTATAGCTATTTATATAGTGTTTGATCCTTAAAGACATATTTGAACACCAAGTTGATAACATTACTTTCTTTCTTTTCTCCAAGTGATGGACGCATGTAATACTGTGCATGTTATTCAGATGTAACTGAAAATTAGTTTCACTCCCTGTTCGGTTATCTGATGTTCATAAATCTATAACCGATTTGTTTTCTTGCTTTTGTCGTTGTTATAATACATTATGGTGTTTTCCACTGTCAACACAAAGACAAACAACAATCTTGCATAATGTATTCAATTAGCTTTTTCTATCTAGCAATGCGACTTATCGGTGGACATGAATTACGGGCATTAAGTCATGATTTGTTTTATGTCCTTGCTTAAACTTCAATCTGTAATTCAGGAAGGAGTATTTTAAAATGAAAGCTGTGTGTTATATTTTTATTTTAAGGCAGATGTTTCAGTTATGATTACAGAGCTACTATTTCTCTAGGTTATCTATACTTTAGTTTCGTATAGAGACCCTACCTGTGGGATAGTAATAAAAATCATGATTTATTGCGATTACAATAAACGTTTTTGCCACCAACATTTTACATCCTCTCCAGGGCCAGTATTCACAAAGCTCTTAAGGAAAATCTTAACTAAGGTTGTACTTAAGTGCAAATTTCAGATGAACATTTCTATGTGAAATCCACTGATTTACGTTAAGAAAAGGATAACATCTGAAATATCAAAGTAATATTTACTAGTTTGAAACATTTAATGTAAAAAGATCTCTACGCGAAGTAACCACAGACTTAATGAATTTTATAAATATAAGGAATATACTTAAGTTTTTGACTAAGGAGCTTTGTGAATACTCTCCCGCTTTTGTTTACTGATTTGTTTCCATTCACCGAGCTTCACTAACATTTCAAAAGCTATACCACGTGCCCTCTGGTGTAAAATAGGTTAAACGCCAAAAGCTATACTACGTGCCCTCTTGTGTAAAATGGGTTAACCGTGAAAAGCTATACCACGTGCCATCTTGTGTAAAATAGGTAAACCGTCAAAAGCTATAAAACGTGCCCTCTTGTGTAAAATAGGTTAACCGTCAAAAGATAGACCACGTGCCCTCTTGTGAAAAACAGGTTAACCGCCTAAAGCTATACCACGTGCACTCTTTGTGTAAAATAGGTTAACCGTCAAAAGCTATACCACGTGCGCTCTTGTGTAAAATAGGTTAACCGTCCAAAGCTATACCACGTGCCCTCTTGTGTAAAATAGGCTAACCGTCAAAAGCTACACCACGTGCCCTCTTGTGTAAAACAGGTTAACCGTCAAAAGCTATACCACGTGCCCTCTTGTGTAAAATAGGTCAACCGTCAAAAGCTATACCACGTGCACTCCTTTGTAAAATAGGTCAACCGTCAAAAGCTATACCACGTGCCCTCTTGTGTAAAATAGTTTAACCATCAACAGCTATACCACGTGCCCTCTTGTGTAAAATGGGTTAACCGTCAAAAGCTATACCACGTGCCATCTTGTGTAAAATAGGTAAACCGTCAAAAGCTATAAAACGTGCCCTCTTGTGTAAAATAGGTCAACCGTCAAAAGCTATACCACGTGCCCTCTTGCGTAAAATAGGTTAACCGTCAAAAGCTATACCACGTGCCCTCTTGTGTAAAATAGGTAAACCGTCAAAAGCTATACCACGTGCCCTCTTGTGTAAAATAGGTTAACCGTCGAAAGCTATACCACATGTCCTCTTGTGTAAAATAGGTTAACCGTCGAAAGCTATAAAACGTGCCCTGTTGTGTAAAATAGGTTAACCGTCAAAAGCTAGACCACGTGCCCTCTTGTGTAAAATAGGTTAACCGTCAAAAGCTATACCACGTGCCCTCTTATGTAAAATAGGTTAACCGTCTAACAAGTTATATCGAAATTCAACGATTAGATAGAACACTAGATTATCTTGCACGCGATTGACATTGGAGGAAACGTCTGTATTTGACAAAATTTATACAGATGTAGTTGTGTTATATTGTGATATAAACTAAATGTTCCACATGAACGGGTGTGTAATAATAATAATAATAATAATAATAATAATAATAATAATAATAATAATAATAATTGTTCATAACGTTTTACTCGGTTCAATGTCCTCTTATCTCAATGATGTAATTAATTATTATTGTAAAAGTATGTATGTTCACGCAGTCATATTTTTGCTGGCTACGTAGAAAAGACTTCAACTTTGACAATATAGACCTTTTGATAAACATAATATTTTAATAATTGCTCTTTAAAATAAAACTTAAAAGTTGTCGTATGCCAACCTGATTATAACCTTCAGAAGTAATTAATATTACATCTATTGTATTTATCTTTTAAGTGTTGTTAAATGTTCATTCTAATTTCAGACCAATATCATATGTATAGACATTACATGAAATGTGTTTTAGTTTAATGTAAATATAATTTTAAAATATATTTTTGGTACATAAGTTATTATTTGTAAAAGTGATAAGGTTGTGTTGTTATTTGTTAATGTATCTAAGACATGGTGTTGATAGTATCGTGAATGAGTAATTAATCAAGTTAACGTTTTATTCGCTCATATTCATGAAACATGAACACATGAGGAAACAGTATGTATATAATACAATAAGTTGGAAACGAGGTGATCAGTATACATAGTTTCTGAATTCTAGGATGTCAAACAAGAATGGTAAATCACATATACACGTTAATAAGTATAAATAAGTGTAATTACATATATAAACAATGGAGAAACTACATAGTCGTAGTAGCAATACTATTAGCACTATTGTTACGTTTATTTCATTTCATACGATTTTGAATAATATTGATTCAAGAATGTAGGGAACAATAAAGCATCTACACTTTTTTGTCATTCCATTAAAATACACAAATAAATGAACTTAAATGCATACTTAGTATGATGTATCCTTTCAATCTTATCTACACGAGGTAAGAAGCAAGTCAGTTTACAATCCATTATGCGCATTTAATTTCTAGATTGATAATAATTGTGTTGGGAGAGTCACTGTCTTTGCTGAAAATGAATAAAAGTGAGTAAAAATAATTTATTATTGTTATTATTGTTATCATTATTATCATTATTCTTCTTTTACCATTATCATCATTATTATTATTTGGTTTTCTTGTTTATTCAGCATTAACTAATTGCATATCAAAGCATCCCAAAATTAAAGTTTAAGTAATATTAATTTAAATATAAACAGCAACCAATTTGAGCTTTAAACATCAAATATGGCTAACATTTAAAGGTACTGGTACTGTGCGTTTCTCAAGACAATAAGACAATATTTAATTCATAATTGTAAGAAGTATTTCGTATACATATAGATAAGATACCAGTGATATAACATGGTATCTGAATTCCTGCTACAAATATATAAGATCAATATATGTGTCTATTAATGCAACTATTATTTTGTGCATACGGAGAATTACAAGATATTTATAAATAGGTAACTTTTATAAAGCTTGGTAACGAGACGATTTATACTTTTGTTGTAAAAAGTATTGTCATACTGGTTTAACAAGTTTACATCATAACATACATAATTTTATAATAAATGGCAGAAGTGTATAAGGTATAAACAGGATTACAAAACATATGGCCAATATTGAGACAATATTCTGGCGAAAACAAAAAAAGAATATTGTCGCAGAAATATATATATGTACTGCAATATATATAAACAAAGTCGCTTTAAGCCTTATATAATAAAAACGCTAAAATATCATTAACCGTAGCTTTCGACCTATATATATTATCTGCATGATTGCAGTACATATAAACGACATTAAAACAATATTCTGGGGAAAGCAAAAAAAAGAATATTGTCAGTCGATTTTAAAAAAGACGATAGCACTTAATTCAGTTAGTCAATATGACCGTTTAACGCAGTCCAACAATATGGCGTTGAGGAGACTACATAGATCGTGTGATGGTTAGTAAGATTGTTTTAATCATTTTTGAGAGTTTTATTGGTTCTTTCTTATTAACTGTGTTAATAAGCTGTTCTAATTTTAAAGTGTTTGTATTTGTACGATAATATCGTTTTATAGATTGTTTTCTTTGATTTTCAAACATTGGGCATTCTAGTAAATAATGAAACTCTTCGCCAAGTTTATTGCAGTTTTGACAAAGTCTTTCATTTAAGAGAGTTCTGTTCCAACTTCCCGTTTCAATGGGAGCCTATGATTTCTTGTTCTAAATTTCACCATATTAAATAACAATGGACGTGGTAAATTTCTCAGGTATGATTCAAATTCGAAACGCATGTTAAATATTCTGTAAAACGTACTTTTGCAAAAAGATTCTATGGTGGAATGCCAATCATTGATGAAGAGATCACGTAATATTTGACGGATTGTCAATTTTAACCATTTTGCATTGGGATAGTCATGTGTTTGCCAAATTAGAGGTAATCCACATGAAAAAATTGATTTAAGTTCAAAGAACCATGGGAAATTTAGTTTCAGAATGTTGTTAGGTAGATTTGAACATTATAGGTAAATACTGTGATAAATTGTTGTTGAGAGCTTAATATAATTATTATTATTATTTTATTGGCGTTATTATTATTATTATTATTAATATTATTATTATTATCGTCATTGGTGTTATTGTTACTTATTCTAGTCCAGAATCCGATTAGCTTCTCTTGTGCGTCAATACTAACAGGAGTTACTCCAGTTTCGCCATAGACCATGTAATTTGGTGTAGATGTTTTCATTTTTAATATCTATTTTAGGAATTTTAATTGTACCCTTTCTATAATGTCTAGGTTTCCATAACCCCAAATTTCCACCCCATAAAGCAATATTGGTTTAATTGTTTTATTAAAAAGATCAATCTGAATGTCTATTGGTGGATTTAATCGATTTGCGTTTCTTAGTAGACTGAACATTGTTCTTGTGGCCTGTGAAGATATGTGAGCTTTATTTTTATAGAATGAGTCCGAGTTACTAAACACAACACCAACGTATTTATATTCTTTTACTACCTCTAGTTCTTCGTTTGTGAAATAGAAGCCATAATTTAGTTTCCTTCCTTTTGAGAATACTACTACTTTAGATTTGCTAGAGTTAACTGTTAATTTCCACATATCACAATACCTTTCATATTCGTTTAACAAATGTTGTAGTTCATTTTGACTTTGGGCTAACTGCACTGTGTCATCAGCATATAGTAGAATAAAAAAAATTACACGTTATACATGATTTTATATTTTGATACATGTTTTTAATAAATTGCAAACATTTTCCACCTATAGGTACGTTTTGTAATTTATTCCAAAGCCCGTCTCGCCAAACCTTATCAAATGCTTCTTTTAAATCTATAAATGCGCAGAATAACTTCTTTTTTGAATTGATTATGTACGGTATAAGATGTTGTAATATAAACATATTATCTGCTGTTGAGTATTTGGTTCTAAAGCCAGCCTGGCAGTTACTGATTATGTTGTTGTTTTCAACGTATTTTGTTATTCTATTGTTAAGTATAGAGGTAAATAATTTCCAAAGGCAGCTAAGTAATGTGATAGGCCTGTAGTTTTCGGCTTTAGTCGGATCACCTTTGTTTTTGTAGATTGGGTTTATAATCCCTATTGTCCAACTTTCGGGTACAATTCCTGTGTCAAAAACGATATTGAATAATTTTACATATAGATGTTTCATTGT
This sequence comes from Congeria kusceri, assembly GCA_027627225.1. Taxonomy (NCBI): domain Eukaryota; kingdom Metazoa; phylum Mollusca; class Bivalvia; order Myida; family Dreissenidae; genus Congeria; species Congeria kusceri. The sequence goes on along the minus strand of CM051029.1, from coordinate 34,896,334 downwards.
ACCAAATGTGTATTTTAAATGTTCATTAACAATACTATCAATACCACATGCTTTATTATTTTTCAATGAAGTAATTACTTTTTCGATTTCTTTTGCGGTGATGGGAGCATTTAGTAAATTGTCGTTGTTTGTGTTGTTGTTGTTGTTAATAGTGAAGTTGTTATTATTATTATTATTATTATTATTGTTATGACTATTATTATTATCATTATTATTATTGCCTATAGATTCGTCCCAGTTAGAGTTTTTTTTTAAAAAGTGTACAATTCGCCTAGACTTGCATCCGTTCTAGCTGTTTGTTTATTGTTTATAACTTTCCAATACTGCTTTGGGTTGGCATGTTTTGACGTTCGGATTCTATTAATTGTGTTCGTTTTATCTAGATTATTACATTTATTTAGAGTTTGTTTGTACTTTTTGCTTTTAGCCTTTAGTATATTTTTATATCTTTATTTCTATTCATTTTATATGCGTATTTAGCTTGGTAAAAGTTTTTCCTGGCCTCTTTGCACTCTTTACCAAACCATTAAGGGTGAAGTTTGGTTTGGTTTTGAACAAGTTTTGAGACGTTTCCAAATGCATTTTTTGAAGTTGTTACGAACATATCAGAGAGTTCATTTAGAATACTATCTAGGTCAGCCTTCAGATTAGTCGGATTATTTCTACACGTATCTAACTTATTTTCTATATTTTGTATGTAATGTGTATTTATGTTATTTAAAAAATCTTCAATTTTATCATCTTTCCAACGCCTTGGTTTCTGTTCATATACTTCATGTTCCTTAACAAATTTCGAATTAAAGATGCATTCCAGACTAACAGCGTTATGTACATCAGATAATAACGGGCAATAACCATGAACAGTTAACTGTTGTACATGTTTTAATAACGATGACGTGGTAATAAAATAGTCAACAACACTTACATCATTACATGTAAAATGACCTGATTCGTCACCTTTTGTTCTACCGTTAAGTATGTACAAGTTATTACATCGTAAAAACTCTAAAAATCAATAGCCGTAGTTATTAATCGTTGTATCTTTGTTGAGTCTGTTCTGCGTAACACATTTTGCAATATCAAAGTTATACATTTCGGCTTTATATTATTCTATAATGTCAGACATATTTTGCATTTCAAAAAAAGTTTTATCCAAGTTTATGAAGTCACACGCATCTTTTGTTCTCGAATTGAAATCCCCAAATATGCAAAAGTGTTTATATTTGTTCGCGTACACATCAAGTTCAGTTTGTATACTTAAGAAATGATCTATTTGGGGGAATGTAAGTAACTCCAATTATTATATCACTATCTTTTTTAACAAGGTTTTTAGAAATTTTAAACCATAATACCAAATTGCAATCTGGTTCCATGTATGTAACATATTTAGTTATTTCCTTTCGAATCGCAACAGCTAAGCCCCCTGATTTTCTTCTGATTATTTTTTTTCTATGTTTGAAATAAATATCATAATTATTTAATTGTACAAAGTGCGTATTGTCAAGTTTTGTTTCTTAAAATCCTATTATCGAGTACTGATTTACAAATTTTAAGAAATCTGGATTATAAATTTTTCTTCTTAATCCACAAACATTTAAAGATAATATGTTTAGTTTGAGGTTTATTTCGGTGTCAATGCTCTTGACTAAACTGTTATGAATGGTATGATTATCAACATTTGTTTGTTTTGGCATATTTCCATTTATTTTGACGTTAAAATTATTCTGGGTACAATTATTTTTATTTATTTTTTCAAAATTTATGTTATGTATTACTAGTTCGCTGCTTATTCCTCTAGTTGTTGATAATTGCCTTTAGTGCAAATTATCGCAAGAGGTTTTTAACAAACAATCACGGTCACATTGATTTGTCATATAAAAATAATTGTAAGTGTAAGGAAATAAGCATTTGAATTATGTATAGTGTGCCATCGCTTGTTTTATTTTATTGTGAAATATGTGTTTGTTATATTTTGTTATTGCCCACATTCAACAACATGCCCTTATCATCTAGCACACAATAACGTGCGTATACTTACCACAACACGATGTACGATCTGTACGACTTTTTAGATATCCTACAGACGAAGAATTCAAAGGAAGATTCTGAAAATTATCCGCAATATGTATCAAAACGATAATGTTTGTGTTAAGTCATTTGCATCATATTCCGATGTTTTATTTTTCGTATGCTGTCGGGTTGCGCCAACGTGAAGTTATATCCGTTTATTATTTTATATGTTAGCGAGTATTCTGCAAAAGTATGCTAATTCAGGGTTGTATATTTAGAATTTGCCCTTATTCTTTTGTTTTTTTGCTGATTATGACACTGTAGCCTCAAAATTTAATGCAGGAAAGACACAATCGTGGTATTTCGTGAGCGAGACGGATTATTGCTTGATAAAATGTGGTCATGACCTACAAGTTTTTTTTATGATTTTAATTAGCTAGGTGTTGTTTTAACTACACTGGAAATTTTACCTTGAATTATTTGAAAAAGCATTGAAGGCGTTCAATGGTTTACTAAATAAATGTCAAGAATATGATTAAAACCGTAATACTAATTGTGCATTCGTTAGGTCCATTTTAAATAAGAAGTCTTGGGGTATACTTAGTGAAAAGAATTGGAAATAAATCACTAAATAAAAACAATAATAATGCAATAAAAGTAAAGTTGTGAAATGCATGTGTTTAGGTCTAATTATGTAAATATATTTTATTTATACTTATATTAAAGGGTACTCTTTGTACTTTTTAAGAAGGATATCAGTCAAATTGATGGATGCTCCCCAATGCGCTTTGTCAAGCAATATAAATGCAACGATAAAGGCAGATATATTAAATAATTAAACACCACTAGAACTGCAAGACCAAATCTGGCACCAAAACTGTATGTGAACATGCCATAAAAATACCAAATGAACATTTACATGAAGCAAAATTTAAAAACTATATATATATAAAAGGTCCACAACTATCAAACAAATCAACGTGATGGATAATTACAGTAATATGGTAATATCATCCTAGCTATTTAACTTTCCATCAAGTTTTATTGAATTTAATACAGCAGTACCAGAGCAGTTCTTTAAAAATAGAGTTTACACAATTGAAATATTCAAAGTCTCATAACTCTGAGAAAAATCTTTGAAGCGGAACGTCCTGGTAACATGCAAACCTCTTCATTGCAATGAAGTTTCCCATAAAGTTGTATTGATATATGGACAGCAGTGGCTAATAAACAGCCCACACAATAATGCACTATGAACTACTTTCAGAAAACTCTCATTTCTTTCAGAAACTCATTGAATTGGAACATCCTGATAATATGCTCACCTCCTCTTGGTAATGAAGCGTCCCATAAAGTTTCATTGAATCTGGCCAGTAGTCGCAGAGAAATAGCCCGGACAAGAAAGTGGGGCGGAAGGACGGACGGACAAAGCTCCCCCGAAATTTTTTGGGGAGCATAAAAATCTGAAATTATGAGTTTAATACTGTCTTATAATAACGGTTAAAATAAGGTATATATTATGGGAAAAGAGTTTAGCGATCTGAGATAAAAATCAGTTTATGATATGGATTGTATTTACCAGTATTTGGTCCTTTTCGTGTTTACGTTTTTACATCAGAATTAACAGTATTTTTGGATAAACATTGTTTACACACGTTTTCTTACAAAGCAGAGAAGCGCGGTTGGTTAAAGCGCTGTCTAAATTCATTTCTTTATATAACCCCTTAGTCGTGAGTTCAATACCCACTAAGTTTCAAACATTTCTGTATTTGTTTTTATCAAATAGATCGTTTATGTATTTATTATGTTATGTATTCTTTATTTACTGTACATGTCTTAGTATACTGCATTTTCATCATCTAATACCATATTTATAGTGCAAAAGGAAACCAACGTTTCGTTGAAATATTGTCCCCTTTAGTAAAATACTGTGTGTGTGTGTGTGTGTGTGTGTGTGTGTGTGTGTGTGTGTGTGTGTGTGTGTGTGTGTGTGTGTGTGTGTGTGTGTGTGTGTGTGTGTGTGTGTGTGTGTGTGTGTGTGTGTGTGTGTGTGTGTGTGTGTGTGTGTGTGTGTGTGTGTGTGTGTGTGTGTGTGTGTGTGTGTGTGTGTGTGTGTGTGTGTGTGTGTGTGTGTGTGTGTGTGTGTGTGTGTGTGTGTGTGTGTGTGTGTGTGTGTGTGTGTGTGTGTGTGTGTGTGTGTGTGTGTGTGTGTGTGTGTGTGTGTGTGTGTGTGTGTGTGTGTGTGTGTGTGTGTGTGTGTGTGTGTGTGTGTGTGTGTGTGTGTGTGTGTGTGTGTGTGTGTGTGTGTGTGTGTGTGTGTGTGTGTGTGTGTGTGTGTGTGTGTGTGTGTGTGTGTGTGTGTGTGTGTGTGTGTGTGTGTGTTTCTTTCGTTTAACCCAATTAGAAAAAAACTATTTTTGATTTTTGTTTCAGAATGCCAATTATGCCTAAGTACATTCGGTTGGTATAAACACATTACAAACCAAGCTTATAAAATTGTGCATGTTTGACAATAAATCACTTCAAGAAAGACCAAACATTCTTAATGAAATAGCATATGTTTTGTATTGTGGTTTTTCCTATATGTTTGAATTGTCTCTTATATTTCCTTATATATGTTAATAAATGAATGGACATTGTTTTCTTTTGTATTACATTGTGTGTGTATATCCACCTTGACATTTTTATTTAAACTTGCACTTTGTGCAAGTTCAAATAAAAGTATGTATTCCTGTCTGCCTATACATTGCGCCTTAGTTAGTTTACCAGCGCCAACTGTTTAATGGGTTTTACGTTGGATGCTGTACTTGAATGACACATATAGCGATATGCTAAGCAGTTACTGTAAATTTGTATATTCTGTATGTTGTTATGAACACCCTCAGTCTACGCCGAAAGCGTTAATGCTCTTTTTTTTTTAAATAATAATTATTATAAATGTTATTATTAATATTTAAGTGAATTTTATATTGTAATTGTTATCACCTGGCTGTTATAGTAGCAGCAATATTTCATAACATATTGAAGAATATCGGAGACATGTTTAGAAATAAAATATGTCTAAACTCCTTCATTCAAACTTCTACCTCTTCCTACTTGATCCTGTATACTAGTAATCCAATTATTAGATATTTCGTTGATGTAATAATTGACCTTGGAACACGGATCCCGCTGTGCCCTAAATATGATGCGGCCAATGGAACCCCCTTCAACGTTTCATAGCTTTAGCCCAACTGTCTGCCAGCAAGACGTTCTTCAATGTTATATTAAGAACATTTATTTAATATTTGAAATGTTTTGTGCTGGATTTAAAAACAGAACGTGCCAGCTAAATTCAAGAGCTTTTTCCCTGACAAGTGCGTCATTAATTATTATTGTCATGTGTGCTTCTCTGTAAACAAGGGTAACAATTAGGTGCTAAACAAATGTAGTGATATGATAAAAACTAATTAGTTTGAATATGCTCAAGACATTTGTGGAAATTTGTGGGATTTAATTTTAAACTTAAAGGATATTGTAGTTTTGTTGTCAATGGTTAGCGTTATCGTACAAGCGTAGACTAAAACTGGTTAATCCTGTTATATTAAATGTACACTGTGTTTGCCATCGCCTAGCACTTGCATGCACAGATAGTAATATGTCATTGAGATATATAAGCAATCTTGAAACGTTGCGAAGGCAATTATGGCAGTTCTTTGAAAACTCGCCAAAAGGAATGGCAGTCTATTTAAAGATTCAATCACGTCTGAAATCTAAAAGGCTTCAGGGTAAAGCTGTTAAGCGTGTTACAAAACGCCTTAAAAAAGCATGCAGTACACGTTGTTTGAGCTTTGCAGCTTCAGTAAAAGCTGTTTATGAAGATTATGAAGCAGTTCCCCAAACACTCGCTCACATTCATCAAGAGAGTGATGCAGTAGCCTCTGATCTCCTGACAAAGATTGAAAACCTTCAAGTTCATTGGTGTCATCTACATACTGAGAGCCATTCTGCCCATCCTTGGTGATCTGTCTCGTCGATTTCAGAAGGGATCTTTGAGTTTTGCAGCAATTATACCTGCAATCAACATGACAAAAAGATAGGTTAATGATTCAACACCAATTGAAAGTTTTAGCAGGGACATTGAATCATTCACTGACATGTGTGTTGAAATTAAAATGAATGAAAGAGACTACAGAACTGCAATCACTGTTTGATAAATATGTCAATCCACTTATTGAGAACATTGTAAACAGGTTTACCGATAGCGATCCAGTTCTAGCAGCATTCCATGCATTTGATCCCATGCAGGTCCCTGATTCTGGTGTTGAAATGAGGAGCTATGGCCACTTCCAGATTGAAGTGCTGTGCAACCATTATTTCACTGAAAATCCTGAGGGATCAGACAGATTGAAAGCCGAGTGGGAAGGAATGAAATACCGTCTAAGAGATGTCATCAAACCTAGTATGCCTGACACAGTTAAATCCGGCAAAGACCAAGTCATATCTCCTACTGAGTCCTCCAGCTTCTCAAGAATTCTGCAGTGAGGCAGCTCTATCCCAATGTAGCTTTCATTGCAGAAGTGATAGCTTCACTACCGGTGTCTAATGCATGGCCAGAGAGAAGAGCTAGTACACTTGAAGCATTGAAAACAAGGTTGCGTAACAGGTTGAGCACATCCACGCTGGAGTCTCTGCTACACATTTGCATCAATGCTCCTAAACCATCATCTTTGGAAGGTCAGCAGTTGGTGAAATTAGCTGTTACTTTATGGCTAGAGAAGAAGAACAGACGAAAACGTCCAAAGCCACCTATGTCAAAATCTATTATCTCAGCTGATATTGTGACTGGTGTAATAGATGTTACGGATGCCGGGGTTCAAACAGATCCAGCTTATGTGGATGCTTCTGATGATCAGCCAGCTGTTGAAATTGCTTTTAAAAAGCTTGGCATTGACCAGTACGACTCTCGCTCAGATTAAGATTCAGACTTTACAGATGATGAAAATGATGAAGAAACCTGTTTTTCTTAAAGCTCTAAGCTGTAGCAGGGACAATGACTTTAAACACATTGTTGTCATTAATAAATAGACTATTAATTTACATATAGTTCAATATGTAAAAATCATTTTAAATGTGTAAGTCGTCATAAAAAATCAAACAAAACTTAACAGCTTTATTAAATGTTCTCTCGTTTTTTGTGTTATTTCTATAATTCATTATGAAAAATCTGAACTATTAAAATTAGTTAAGTAAAAAGGGGTTAATTTCGTAGGTCAAATAATCAAGAATTATGTGTCCAAAATCGCTCAAATGCTAGGATTTAACACCTAAATTTCTAAAATTTCCAGTAGGGGGGGGGGGGGGGCATGCCCCCGGAACCCCCTAGAGCACTCACGCCTTCGGAGACGATTAAAGCAAAGGTACACCTGTTCATCGTGCATTTTCGTCTTTGCTCAGGGTAATGCGTCTACAAACACTACATATCAAAGGAACGTAATACAATCTTAACATTCTAGTGTCCCAAAGTGTGCGGAGAAGATGTTGTCATTGCTGGAAAAATCCACATGGTGCGGGTTTGTAACGCTCACGGACAAAGGGTCATAAAGGTCAAGATTGAAAACAGTGTTAATGGTACTGAACGTTTGGTGCCGACCCATAATACACATCGTTCTTTCCGTGAGCATGCGCTGTGTACCGTACCGTCAATAAAGTGGGAAAATATAACTGAATCGTCTAGAGTTGACGCATTGGTCTAGATTAGAAGTCGGCTTGAAACCTTGTACAAACCAGCTCGCCGAATGAATATTACCCCATCCTCGTGTAGGTGTGTTATATGTTGTATACTTGGCTTTGTCACAGATTTACCATTTTCATTCCAAATGAGGCGATGCAAATCTAAACAGAAGATCAATATTATTAGTATTATTATTGTTGTCGTTGTTACTATAATTGGCAATACTATTGGCAGGTATCAAGTGTCAGCAAAAATCATTTGCCCAGTATACGAGTATAAATTTCAAGCATTTAACTATTGATGGCATTAAAAAAATAAAAATAAATGCACAGCAAACTGCTTCCAATACCAAACTGCTACTAATCAATAAAGCCGACAGTCCTGCAGGCGTTGCTTGTATGGCAAACAAGAATTTGAAATAAGTAAGACAATAGTATGAAACTAGTTTATTTAGTTTATTTATTTTACCTCCAATGTGTTTTGTTCCTCGAATTCCCACTGTCTGTACGTAGGGCGTCTGGTCTTCGTATGAGTTACACATCTGATAGATAGCTTCTAATACCACTGTGGGAATATATTTAAATGTAATGCTTAATGAATTTCAAATATATTGCATAAAACACATAGTCACGTACGCAGTCGGTTGTGGCAACGATATGCAAACTAAAGAAAATGTAACATGCTTTGACGTTAAAAGGAAAGGTAACTCTGAAAGACATTGCAACATGGTTATTACATGATATGAAGAAGTGAAAGAAATCAAGGCTGTATTGGTTAAAATGCTAGGCTATAAAAATCACAAGGTGTGTGTTTAATATTATTTCAACAGCATAGTAAGATGTTTGCAAATGTTAATAATTATGTTGCATCTAAATAAGCATGATTATTTCTGAAGAATTATCATGACTTGTTCTGGATTTCTGGGTTTCTATTAAAACTGACAGCGAAATGCTACAATTCTGCTCCTACGTATTTCATTCATGTTATGCATATAACATGTAAAGTTGTGGAAAATTACAAGTTACTCACGGTATTGGTTGCGGTTGAAGAAATTGCCTTTTGTTTCCTGTAAGATAGCACATAAGTATGCGCTATGCGAATAGCTGCTCCTTCTAAATGATTCAACATAAATGTAAAATATTTTAAAGGTTTAAGCCCAATAGATATATAAAACTGTGTTATGTATTATTTTCTACGAAAACTACAACATTCCTTACTTTGTACTGTGTTGCCTGCCATACCACACATGGATTCACTTTAAATATACATTATTATAAGTAACCTTTTGAGCTGCAAATCGAAGAATGTCTTCCGTCTCTCCACAACACTGCGAGCTGGGAGATGCTCGGAGCTTTGCAACTTGGCTGGAAATGCCTTCGTTGTCGTGCTGTGGAATGAGGTCGTCACAAACTGTGCACAGTTTGGACGTATGAGGCACATTGTTGGCACTCCGTATTCTTGTCCAAGTGAAGATGATGACCAAGAATGCCATGGACTGGACAACAGTGACAGTAATTAGACAATAACTCGCGGTTTTGACAGGTATAATCTGAAAAGTTGGATGCGTAACCAGATAAGGCGCTATAGAATTTATGGAGCATAAAAGTAAAACCACCAGACCACATTTAATTAACAACTCTTTCTAATTCCGAAACAAAATAATGTAATCGATATGCCATTTGTGAATATATACATAAACCATGCAATGCCGAACTTTCCAAAGTTACGGCGACAGTGTGGAAAACGTGTAATTCTTGTTGATGTAAATAGCTGTTGATTTAACAAGTACATATCTGGACAATTTCCGAGTGAAGTCGATCGTTGAAAGTTTGTGTTGTAGCGAAAATCGGGTAATATCGACAAAAGCTCACTAAAACAATGACGCACTGACGGCATACAAGAGCGCGAGGTAGCCGAAAAACGTCAGTTGAGCATTGACCCTCGAGCTACACAGATCTTGAGTTGTGAAGTAGCTCGCGAGCGGTAATGATCTCTAGCAAAGAAATAAGTATCTTTCGGTTGGTACTGTTTGTCTGTTGATTACTTTTCACAGAGTATTGCGTTCTGCGGAAAATAAAAAGCGGTAAACTCAGGTTACCGAAAAGGAAGATTGGCGACTTAATAAAGGTGGACAGGGTATGTGAATAGGAACATTGAAGATTGGCGACTTAATAGAATTGGATTATAGTTAGGTGGATAGGAGCATTTATTTGATTTAATACAATAAATAAACGGCCAAGTAGCTCCGAGGGAAATGTATAATATCTGTATATATTTGTGTGGTTGATCAACTGATAGTGATGGAAAATCACTTTCATTACATTATTTAGCAAAGTAGCTTTCATATAAGGTATAAATATATAATCGTCTGTTCAATATGTGTTTAATAACCACCCTCGGCACGTTATAGCGTTATTGTCATTGCCAACATCAACAAATTGTATATTTTCAAAAGAATGTAAATTACGTAAATATTATAAGCAGCGTTTTGTTGATGGTTTTTTTTCTTAACATATTTCAATCATTTTTTAACTAAATAGACTGTCTTTATTTACCAGGACAAACTGTTTACAGTTACATATGTTTTAATTTGTTTAAACCCATGCGGACAAAGGAGTTAAAATGTTAGCTTTCTGTGATGGTTCATGCAATTAAAAACATTTTTACAGTATCGTGGCATGTTCTAACCTGCAGGGACAGCACAAGCGTTGTATTAAATAAAGTATGAAAATCATTTGAAAGATCAATATTAATAACATCCTGAAAAAAAAGAACCAATGTGTATCAATCTGGATGAATATACAGGCAGGCGACCGAAGATCGAAACTAGGAAAAGTCAGTTTCCTTTACCTATTTAGACTGTAAATCAGAACTGAAGGAAAATAATGATGATGTTGACCAATATTGACTAACAAAATAACAGTTTAACATTTCTTGAATTAAAACATTCATATAAAAAAAACAGTTGCGCCTCGGTAAATATGACTTTCTACCAGATCATATTCACTGGCTCCCTAGTCAATAATTGTATAATACGTCTTACCGTGCATTAGGTAGATCATAGAATGTATACCGACAAGTTAATTCAATGTTTTTGCAAAGCCAAGACAATTTTATTGAACGTTCAATTTAAAGAGTTTATTTTAAGTAAACCATAATGATGCTTAAAATGCGAAAATCCAATTAAAACATTGGAACAATAATTATTGGTTTACCTTTCATATATTTATAGCGTAATGAAGTATGCGTAATTATCTTTAAAGTATGCAATAATGTCAATATTTAATCACGAGCATTACAATATATATCATAAACAATAAATCTATGAAAGAATTATTCAAGTAAATTGACCATACAACAAAAAAACAACAACAAAAAGCAACAACAAAAAACAAGCGACTACAGATATTGAAACATCTAATCAATAATTTAGATATCACAAAAAAGCTATGCATTCGTTTACAAACCAAAACATACAAAATTACCTTCATAGTTAATCAAACACTTTTGCAATGATTTCGCGCGCGACATGAACGAACGTTGTATTTAAATTTTCAAAAAATGTCAATACAGAAAGTGATAACACCTAGACGTTTCGCCGGTTTACCAAAGTGATTACTGTTTTCGACTGAGCCAGAATGACGTTGAATCCCGTTTTCCCAAGTTAATCAGTTTAAAAATATATTCCTATATTTAGAAATTACATGGCCTGGGTAATGCGAAATACAATATGTTATAGGACACACAGGCACAGGCATGTATCCAACGCAATAAGTGTTTAAGCTAAAATCATGTAAACCGCAAATGAAGACTATGACGTTTTATTCCAATGAGGAATAATGAGGATTGTGGATTGATGTTTTTCCTTTCTAATGTATGTGATGCAGGCGGGAATCAAATAAAAAGTTTTTAGGATTTAAACAAACATACCTAATGTAACATCTTGTGTTTATTCAAATTTTCGTTTTCTTTTAACAATTTATCATGACTTCATATAAAATGGCATGCATGTATATTTGAACTAATAAGTTTAATAAATCTCTACTAATGGCAATGGAAAAACGTGACATTACATACCATTACAAAATAACACCATTTCACTTATTTAGTCAGTAAATTTTCCGCTTGCACGTACAGATGAGTGTACTTATTTCTTGTCATTTTAGTAGTATTTTAATTCATTTGAATTGGAAACATTAATATACAATATGTATTCCGTGTATTTTGGAGAATACTTGACATCTACTTAACAATCTAATATCTAAATGCAACATTCGATTGATCTACTCGATATGTGAGATTTAAAACTCACATTTATGTTATACAAATCCAGCTTTAATTGCCAATAACTCACGTTAACACATGGGTTAATGTAAATGTAAATTTTTGTATTTCAATCGTGTTGTTTGTAAAAAAAAAAAAACGTCTGACTTAAAAGTATCTATTACACAAGTTACTCACAGTGGTCTTCCCAGCTTCTCGGCAATAACGTGATGCCGAGCGACCATTGTTAGGACTTTATCCTACTCCTCGAAGTGGATATTCCCCCCCAGGCGGTACAATCACCATTGCCACCATATTCCTCGCAGCGGTTATTTCCCCTAGGTGGTACAATCACCACTGCCACCATACTCCTCGCAGCGGTTATTTCCCCTAGGTCGTACAGTCACCACTGCCACCATACTCCTCGCAGCGGTTATTTCCCCTAGGTGGTACAGTCAACACTGCCACCATACTCCTCGAAGCGGTTATTTCCTCTAAGTGGTACAGTCACCATTGACATCATACTCCTCGCAGCGGATATTTCCTCTATGTGGTACAGTCACCATTGCCACCATACTCCTCGAAGCGGTTATTTCCTCTAAGTGGTACAGTCACCGTTGCCATCATATTCCTCGCAGCAGATATTTCCCTTAGGTGGTACATTCACCATTGCCACCATACTCATCTCAGCGGATATTTCCCCTAGGTGGTACAGTCACCACTGCTACCATACTCCTCGCAGCGGATATTTCCACTATGGTGGTACAGTCAACACTGCCACCATACTCCTCGCAGCAGATATTTCCCCTAGGTGGTACAATCACCACTGCCACCATACTCCTCGCAGCAGATATTTCCGCTAGGTGGTACAGTCACCATTGTTACCATATTCCTCGCAGCGGATATTTCCCCTAGGTGGTACATTCACCACTGACACCATACTCCTCGCAGCGAATATTTCCCCTAGGTGGTATAGTCACCACTGTCACTATACTCCTCGCAGCAGATATTTCCCCTAGGTGGTACAGTCACCACTGCCACCATACTCATCGCAGCGGATATTTCCCCTAGGTGGTACATTCACCATTGCCACCATACTCCTCGCAGCGGATATTTCCCCTAGGTGGTACAGTCACCACTGCCACCATACTCCTCGCAGCAGATATTTACCCTAGGCAGTACAATCACCACTGCCAACGTACTCCTCGCAGCGGATATTTCCCCTAGGTGGTACATTCACCATTGCCATCACACTCCTCGCAGCGGATATTTCCCCTAGGTGGTACAGTCACAACTGCCACCATACTCCTCTAAGCAGATACTTCCCCTAGGTGGTACATTCACCAAAGCCACCATACTCCTCGCAGCGGATATTTCCCCTAGGTGGTACAGTCACCATTGCCACCATACTGCTCGCAGCAGATATTTCCCCTCGGTGGTACAGTCACCATTGCCATCATACACATCGCAGCGGATATTTCCCCTAGGCGATACATTCACCACTGCCACCATACTCTTCGCAGCAGATATTTCCCCTAGGTGGTACATTCACCACTGCCACCATACTCCTCGCAGAGGATATTTACTCTAGGTGGTACATTCACTGCCACCGTACTCCTCGCAGCAGATATTTCCCCTAGGTGGTGCATTAACCACTGCCACCTTACACCTCGCAGCGGATATTTCCCCTAGGTGGTACATTCACCACTGCCACCATACTCCTCGCAGCGGATATTTTCCCAAGGTGGCACATTCACCACTGCCACCATACACCTCGCAGCGGATATTTCCCCTAAGTGGTACAGTAACCATTGCCATCATACTCCTCGTAGCAGATTTTTCCCTAGGTGGTACAATCACCACTGCCACCATACTCCTCGCAGCAGATATTTCACCTAGGTTGTACAGTCACCACTGCCACAATACTCCTCGCAGCGGATATTTCCCCTAGGTGGTACAGTCACCACTGCCACCACCCTCCTCGCAGCAGATATTTCCCCTAGGTGGTACATTATCCACTGCCACCATACTCCTCGCAGCAGATATTTCCCCTAGGTGGTACAGTCACCACTGCCACCATTCTCCACGCAGCAGATATTGCCCATGGTGGTACAGTCACCATTGCCACCATACTCCTCGCAGCGGATATTTTCCATAGGTGGTACAATCACGGCTGCCACCATACTCCTCGCAGCAGATATTTCCCCTAGGTGGTATAGCAATTTCCATTTCTTCAATTTTTAATTTATCCGAATAATGTATATTTGCATCTAAATGCCGTATAAAATAAAAACTGGACATTAAATCAATAAAGTGTATCGTTTTCACTAAAGAATTAATCACTTATAGAGCAATCGTGTTCTATAAGTTGAAGAGTTAATTATATCAAGAATAAATGTGTTTAAAGAGATCTATTCCTGTTCATATATAGGCAAATTGACACTTCCAATTTCCCAAAGTTTCTGTCACAGATTCACAAACAAAATTGTCCATAGTATATACTGAACATGTGATAAGGATCACTAAAAAGTGTATGCTAGTAAATGTTATTTAGTCCTTATTATCTCGCCTGAGCATTCGTGCTCGGCGAGCTATTGGTATATAGGGGGACTGGCCTGCGTCGTCCGTCGTCCGTAATGCGTCAACAATTGGGCTCGACAACGCGATAGAGACTTCACTGTTCATTCAATCTTACTAAACTTGCACAGTTCGTATGACCATACAATCTCGGATAGGTTCGATAATGGGCCAGATCGGACCAGGAACACCAGAGGTATTGCTCCTTTTTCAGTAGAAAAACTGCAAAATGGACTTTGTGCAACATACAGACGTCATTTTTTTTTATCTGATATGGACCAACCTTGCACAGCTTTTGTATAACCAAAAGATTTCAAATAATCTCAAAATGGCCTAGATTAGGGTACAAACATCAGAGTTATTGCTCCTTGTTTGTGAGAAAAAAATGCAGAAATGGACAATGTGGAGGATACCTCTGTGTAACGTTAAGTGTGATTGTGCGTGGCAAACATATCACCGATTGCTTGTGGTTCATCTTGGCCCCACCAGTTTCGACCCTAAACGCATCTGTATTGCACCTGTCAATTGCCAGGTAAATAATAGAAGTAGGTCGGACATGCATCTGTATAGCGACTGTAGATTGCCATGTTAATTACAGAAGAAGGCCGGACAGGCATCTGCATTGCACCTGTCAATTGCCAGGTAAATAATAGAAGTAGGTCGGACAGGCATCTGTATAGCGACTGTAGATTGCCATGTTAATTACAGAAGAAGGCCGGACAGGCATCTGCATTGCACCTGTCAATTGCCAGGTAAATAATAGAAGTAGGTCGAACAGGCATCTGTATAGCGACTGTAGATTGCAATGTTTACTACAAAAGAAGGCCGGACAGGCGTCTGTATTGCACCTGTCGATTACCAGTGCTACAAGCGCTTTATAATATATTCACCAATCACTTCGCAAATTCTATACGATACTGATCCAATGGGCAGTTCCTAGACGTCACGTGATGTTGACATGCTTGGCATCTGTGTCGTTTCTAAATTTAGCGCTGTCGTAGGGTTACGTGATGCGATGCGAATGTTCAAGGATACAGTGCAATAAGTAGCGTGCGCATAAATTACAACTAAATTTCAATATACTGCACGCTACTTATTGCACGATAAGCTTGCATATTAAGTCCGCCCACCAGTAACCGTTCTGCTATCACAGTTATTGAATACCGAAAAAACAAAGAAAACTATTGGAAATAGGGTATACAGTTTTGTTTGTTTGTCTGTTTATTTGGATTTTTCGCCGTTTTTAACAGTATTTTAGTCATATCACGGCGGTCAGTTAACCTACTCACACTTTTTTGTGGGCAAGGTTAGCCGATCTTAGCGGTTTTCCAGTACTAAGTGCACATACATATGCCAGTAACTGACAACTGCCTTACTTGAATCAGAATTAGGGGGAGAATGACCGTAGAATGTTATAAAATTGTAACCGCAGTTACAAAGTTATGACTGCAGTCATACATTGTAACAACAGCTACATTTACAGATATAACTGCAGTTACAATTTCTACCGAAAGTAAAAGTATATTACAGTTGTCATAAAATTATAACTAAAGTCACACTTTTTTTCTGATTCATTTATTTATAAAATATGTATCTTTAAATTGTTTTAAAATTCTTACTTAAATAAATAAATAAAATTTTGACAAAAAGGCATATATAAGACATGATTTAATTCGCCAAACAGACTTAGAGCTTAAGTTTAGCATTTGGTCAGAAAAATGTAATCGCTGTTATAATTTTATGACCATTGCCATATTTTATGACTGTTGGTATAAATTATATTAGTTATATTTGTAAATGTAACTGCCATTACAACTTTAAAACTACAGTCATAAAATTGTAACTGCGGTTACAATTTTATAACAACAGTCACATCTATAGTTAGCTAGAAGGCGTATATGAACTTTTGACACAAAGGGTACGCCATATTAAACTACACACTATATGTCCGTCTGGTCTATTGATTATAGCGTTACATACTTTTGATCGAAAGGTCTTAGGTTCGAGCATCGGCGGAGGCGCTACTTATTGCTTTTCTTGCTACACTATTTGAGATGATTTGGCCAATTGCTTTAGTTTTTGTAGTTAAAACATGTGATAACTTTTTTGGTCAAGAAAATACGACAGTTTGAGAATAAATCCTTTTAGTTAATGTGTTAAAGAGGGACTGTCTGTTTTACAGATTTATTTTATTCGGTTACATTCGGTTTTGAATAAGAAAATAAGAACTGCGCATGTGTCATCAATAGAGCTGTATATACATGTATATAATAGTTTGCTGCGCAGCGAAGTATTATTTTAGTTCTAAATGTCTCTCTTAATACGCATTTTTAAACATAATATTATTTTAAACATATACTGACATCATTAAAATCAATGGATGGTTTTACATTTTAATCATCGTACAAAATCGTTCATTCCCTCTTTAAAGCTGCTACTTTACAGATGATAAGACATATATGACTGATCCCCCAAAAATTGTTTCTAATGTAAAAATTACGATACTCATCAAATGCAGTCGATTAAGCATCACTTATTAGTATAATAACAATACATATAATAACGGACTTTGCGACTCGTTTGGGAAAGCTCTTCTAAAAATAGTCAACCACTGTTCGGTGTGTGATATTGAAGATGCGACGCTGTTTCTGCGTGTCTAATAGTCGACTTACACGAAAGATCAAATACTATTTAAAACGATATTTTTCTTTCGTTGATATATTTCTTTTAAAAATATTACCCGTAATATTTTGGAAAAAGTCTCACAAACTAAATTTTAACGAAACATGTACGTTCTGGGCCTTGAACCAAGGTCCTAGGCGTGAGAGGCTGACACTCTGACCGCGGCGCTAAACACGTTGATACCTTTTGAAAAGTTTTAAGCGCACTTGTCGATTTGAACGTGTTTTGTAAACTACTGAACTCCGGAAGTGAAATCGATTGACTATTTGGACCACGTGGTAGTTTCACAACAACAACCGCAGAACTATATAAATAGTTGAAAAACGTCTCGAGACGCTTTTGAAATCTGGTTGTAACAATGCATTGTTATGGTCAAACCCGTGTGTTTCAAACTTTTGGTAATGTGTCATTAATAATTTTTCAGTCATTTGTATATAAAAATATATTAATTTACTAGATTTAAAACAATATTTTCTTTTCATTTTTGTCATTTCCGAATCTGTGACCTGGCAGCTTTAAAGCTTACAAATATGTTTACGGTAATAATCAGCTATGGTGATGTGTAATACGCTAATGCTGTTGTGTGTATATATAAAATGTTGTACTCTTGATCGGTACAGTTTAAGGACACTAGCCTCGGTATGACAGTTACGCTATTGCATTTGACGGCTACGTTGACGTAGACTCGCGCACATTTGTTATCGCGCTGACTAAACGTCATGTAGGGCGGTACGCCACAAACGATTGCAGCGGACGGCATTTATCACTATTTGACACAGGTGGATGTGATTCGAAAAACGAAATGACTGACCCTAGTGGCGTATTCAGTCCTAGGCGTACAAACCGATACAACTGAGTACTGTTATTATCGTATTACCGCGTGTTCGTTATCGTAGTATCGCGTTAATACTATCGCGTTATCGCTTTTTCGTTTATGTTGTTTCGTGATTTTGCGTTTTTACCATAGTACTATAGAGTATTGCGTTTCAGATAAACGCATTCCAAGGCGATGGCCTTACGGAATTCCGTAGTGTACTAATAAATGTACTGGGTCCGTATTCCAGAAACATCTTAAGTAGAATCTTATCCTTAGCTTTAAAAGCATCATTTTTTCGTAACCTTTTATTTCATGGGTATATGACGTTATGCTCGGACGAGGTGTTAATGAAATATTCTAACACGACACGCGCAGAATTTTCTATAGACAAAGAACAAAATTCACTGTTGTTAAACTACCAAGAAACAACCGGAAAAAATAGTTCCGAACCTGTAAAATATATTTCGCATTGAAATTGGAGAAAATTTCAGGTCATGTTAGAATCGAAATAACGAAATAATTTTCGCATTGTCGCTGTTGATCTGCTAATAAACAACGATGTGTCGTTCTGATGCGGTATATTAATTACTAGGCATCAGATCTCCAAATCGTTGTTTATTGACCGGTAAACAAAGATAAATTGAAAATTACTTTTTAATTATCCATATTATTTACTCTTGTTTTACTTTACTGTAAGAGGATTTCCAAATAATATGCAGTTTCAGAAATATTACACAAAAAAACATCGAACTTAAGTAAAGATATTTTAAGATAAACTTAAGATGTTTCTTAAATACGGCCCCTGGAATTGTTTTATACGGCAACAATGATAGATTATGTCAACAAATATAGAAATCAATATGAAGGCTGCATAGCGACCAAAGCGTCCCAAATGAAATGAGTGGCGCTTGTTTGAAGTTGAACTATGCTGTATTCGGAAAACGGGTTATTGCCTATTGATAATCGATTACTAAACGGACGCTCGCAATTCCGATTTCAGTGCCTGTGTAAAGGCATACTAATTGTTCAACAGCTGCTTGTGGCACTGACAGTTTGGTGTATTGATCTCATTTGTGCTGTTACATCGAGTTTATTATCATAATATAGATAGGTTCTGAATAATATACATGTTACCTCATTTTTCCAGATTACTTTAAAGCCGCACAAAAGGTGCACATGGCCAAATTCAGACTACAATAAAACGGTTATTTTATTGTATGTCATAGCATGTGTTTACGTGAGTATATAACCTACGTCAGAAACATTTGGTTTGTTGGATACTGTTTATTGCAAAAACACTGATCCTCCAAGTAAAACTGTTTACGAACACTAGCTTTATTGAGTGCCGAATTTCGTGGCGATGCGGATTAAATCCGACTATTCACCATTAGCGTTCGGCGATTTTCACGATGTTCTACCTCAAACACGAAGAACTTCGGCTAGTTTCGTAGTGTTGAAAATGTTAACACCAAACTGAACTTCAAACTGTTCAAATTCCATTTATGAAAATGAGTATAAGTTTTTAGCTCATAATGCATTATTTAATATGTTTGTTATCTCAACATTAAACTTTTAATGTTAAGTTAACGTGTATCACCTTTTTATTGCCTTTAATTTAGGAAATTGTTTTGACATATTATCAATATTATTATGCCTCATTTTTAAGGTTATTTACGATAGCAAATTTTCGTCGTTCGAACCAAACCGTATCGGTTCGTAGTATCCATGTACTAGTGTTTCATGCTGACACACGATCGTATTTTAAGGCAAACTATGTAATTCTCGCAAATAAATGTTAATTAATAAACCGAGCAGCCCAGTGTTGTGATAAACAGAAACAAGGTCGAGATTTGGTAGATAAATGAAAGAAGAAATGTCATCTAAATACAACCGTTTTAAAGGGCCTATGTCGTCGAAAAATTGGATTCCTATTACACTATAAATGATATTATGTTATATAAATGCACTTTATAAAGACATATCCGTGAAATAAATAAAACAGAATATAATAAACAATAAGATATTTGATAAAAACAAATTAGCAGAAAAGTCTTATTTGTTTGGCCCTTTCATGTTTACATTTTGACGTCATAATTGTGAGTATTTTCTATAACCATAGTGTACACTCTACTTCTTACCAAGCATGATAGCGCAGTTAGTTAAAGGGCTGCCTACTGTTGTTTCATCGTATGACTCCTAAGTCGTGAGTTCGAGCCGTGGTTGGGGTTTAAATATTTCAGACTTGTTATGCTTATTTGTTTTTATCTTGAATATCTTATTGTGTATTATATTATGATGTATTTATTTCATGCACAATGCACATGTCTTAATAAAGCGCTTTTCTATCATATAATATCATTTATAGTGTAATAGGAATCCAATTGTTCGACGACACGGGCCCTTTAACGAGATATAAATTGAAAACACGTATAGCTCGCGCTGGACTCTGTTGCAGTATCTGATTAACAATGATGAGTTTTCTATTGACAGTAAGTAACCGTACAACAGATAAGGGGTATCATTTTCCATATGTTTTCAAATACAATATTGAGCTATTACTAAGCCTTAGATTTCAAAATTCGCTGTTTAACAGAACGAAAAGAGGCGTTGAGAATGGATATGGGCAAATGTGTGAGTACAACAAGGCTGTTGAGCATGGATTTTTGGCCAAACTGTGCGTGCGCTAATGCTGCTGAGAATGGATTTTGGCAAAAGTGTGAGTGCAATAAGGCCGATGAAAATGTTTGTTTTCAAAAGTGTGAGTGCGCTAATGGTGTTGAGAATGGATTTTGCCAAAAGTGGGAGTACAATAAGGCTGCTGAGAATGGATTTTGCTAAATTTCGCTAATCCTGTTGAGAATGGATTTGGGCAAGTGTGAGTGCGATAATGCTGTTGAGAGTGGATTTTGGCAAAAGAGTGAGTGTGATATAGTCTAATTCATGAGACGTGCTGCGAATTTAGTGTTACTGTTTATATAGGGCTAAATTCGCTGATTTATAAAAAGTAGCTCAATACTGGCACAGGGCCTAACTTGTTATGCTAAGTGTGATAGGGCTGCTGAGAATGGATTTTGCAAAAAGTGTAAATGCCATAATGGATTTTTAAAAAAAATTGAGTGCGCTTATCCTTATGAGAATGCATTTGGGCAAGTGCGATTTCATTAATGCTGTTGAGAATGGATTTTGCCAAAAGTGTCAGTACAATAAAGCTGCTGATAACTGATTTTGGCCAAAGTGTGTGTGCAATAAGGCTGCTGAGAATGGATATTGGCAAAAGTGTGAGTGCGCTGATGCTGTTGAGATTGGAATTAAGCATTTATAGTGATAATGTTGCTGAGAATGGTTTTTGGCAAAAGTGTGAGTGCGCTTATGCTATTGAGAAACGATTTTGACAAAAGTGTGAGTGCAATAAGGCTGAAGAGAATTGGCAATAGTGTGAGTGCGCTAATGCTGTTGAGAATGGATTTTGGCAAAAATGTGAGTGCCATAATGCTGCTGAGAATGGATTTTGGCAAGTGCGAGTACGCTAATGCTGTTGAGAATTGATATTGGCAAAAGTGTGAGTGCGCTAATGCTCTTGAGAATGGATTTTGGCAAACGTTTGAATACGATAATGCTGCTCATATAAGATTTGTGCTGCATTTTCATGTTAGAGCATGGCTTAAGCTGAAAGATGATCATAAAATACGGGCCTGTATCTTCATGTAAAAAAAACGTGTTTTGCTACAAAAGCGCGCGAAAATTTGCACGAGGTCACAGATGCCTCATGAAAAACGTGCGTGTACTGGTCACGTGCTTAATTTCAGTGTTCATGAGAACAAAATTACCCTTGACGTTTTTAAATTGTGTTTTAAAATGAGGCTCTATATTACATTATTCGTTTCAATAATTTTGATTGTCAATTTGGGAAATGGATAAGGAATTTACCGGGATAAAATAAAACGTTAAATATAATACTCAAATAATTTAATATGCCTGTTCACTTTTTCCGACAACGTTAGTATTTGTTGTCACACACGTTTTTAGTTGTTTGTAAAGCCTCGGTCACAACCGGATTGCGTCGACCTTACGTCGAGCTTGCGTCGAGGTTTTTGTCAAAAACGTGCGTCGGACCTACGGCGTCCGTGCGTGTTTTTCTCGATCGCCAGGACACCGCAACAACCGCAACAAACATTAGCGCAAGCGCTTAAGTTGATGCGTCGGCCTTGCGTCGATCACCCATCGTGCGGGCACCATAAGGGCACCGTGCGAACACCATGCGATCTACCTACGGGCACTCTACGTTTTTTGCTTCGAAATTGCCTGTCGCAAGCACGCACGGTGCACTTGCGGACGTCGCACGACTTCCTTGCGTAGTATTTACGGCTTCCTTGCGATAAACGAACTGACAACTCACGCTCGCCGCAAGACACGTGCGATTATCGCACGGTGACCGCAAGGAGCTATGTGCATCGTATGAATAACCGCGATTATTTGCATGGTTTTAACACATTTTCCATATTATCTCTTTATTTCACTTGTGTTACTATCATACTGCTACTTGAATTTTTTTTTTAACAAATTTGAAAATTTAACCATAGTATCTTCTGATATACATGTCAAATTAAAAGTCGTAAATGACTCCAATTCATGCAGGATATTTATGAAATATTAATATTTGTGTTTTTGCCACAATACCATTGCTGTATTGCGGCGACCGCGCGTACAACTTGCGGTGATCTTGCGATTACTATGCGCTGGTCGTGCGTCGTCAAAAAAGTCGCATGGTGACCGTAAGGTCGCCGTAGGACAGACGCACGTCAATCGCACGATTCGCAGACACAGTGCGGTCTGCTAAAAGTGAAAACCCGCGACAGACATGCGGAGAACGCACGTCGCCCGTAAATTGGCCGTACGATGCCCGTACGAATTCCAGTTTTTACAAAACGCATGCGTTAGCCTTGCGATCACACAATCGTGCGTTTGGTCTGCGGTCTGCGGCTACCGCAGTGGGTTGTGACCGAGGCTTAAGGTATAAGCTCCGCTCTAAAACGGACCGTATTTGATTGGCTAATGAGTTCGTTGTGGGCGGAACTACACAGTTCTGTCACTTGTCAATAACAGTGTTGGAAGTTAGACCTTATCGACCAATACGGCGTTCGTTTATGGCCCTGTGATTAAAGATTGCTGTAATAGATAAAGGAATTAAGGGTTGTCGCTTTGAAAATTAAAGCATATCGGCGTTATTTAAGCATGTCGGCAAATGGCTAACTTCTTTGAAGGCATGTCGGGCCCGACAATTGAAACAGGCCTGCGGGAAACCCCGTATAACCACAATAGACGCAAAAAAACTCCCCGTTTTCCACAATGTTTAACATTCTTGGTGACACAACATCCAGTGCCTAGAGTCAAACGTAAAATGATGGAGGGCTTCCCGTTATAATGTAATTACCACTCTTTTGTTGTTGTTGCGCAAACCGTTTAGGCTTAAACAAAGTTGTTTGTTTCCGTGTACCCGACCCCCCCCCCCCCTATTTTTTCCGCCGACCTTAAACGTTATTTTGCCTGTCAGTCATTAACTTTTTTCTGACTTTCGATCAGAAGAGCAGTTTTTGCTGATATGCGATTTTTCGGTAATTCATATTTTGAAAAAGTAAATTTCAAACTGATATTGCGAAATCTCTTTTTCTATTATCTTTTTATAGCTATGGTACAGTTTCTTACATGCAGTCCAATAACCTAAGCTGTGTGGTGAATATGCCGCGAAAAAAAAGAGTTAAGAAAAACAAGTTATTTTCTACCTCCCCCCCCCGCAATAGATTGTTCGGGAGATGTAAGCCAAAACCAACAAATATTTCTTTGGCCTATGCTAAATATATTTACTCGTCGGTGTACATGTACATTGGTGAAACGCTTAACGTAACTGCGAGGGTCATCTTTAACGTTCGTGCACGTACATGTATGTTCGTTTTAAATAAACTTAAAGAGGCATATCGACGGTATTTTCCCTAAATATAGAAAACAATGCATATTTCCATTTTTCACAAATATATTTATCTACTAGCATTAATATGTTGATGGAATCGCTAAGAAAATGTATACAATGCCTAACAAGTATTTTTCGATGCACGGTTCCTGTAGGATTCGAACTCCCGCCTACAAAATCGCGCACTTGCCCACAATACAGTACCGTTATCAGTAGTGCGCAAGCGCACAACGGTACTTCATGTACATTTTATTCATAACGACTTTACTACTACAACTTTTCCCGCGCCCGCAAAAAATGTCACGGACACTTTTTATAATTATAAAAATAAATATATTTTACTGATCGTTTACAAAAACGAGACCTGTATGTTAAGCAAACGTTAAATAAATACTTTTTAAAATATAATTCTATTTTTGATAATATAATTCCATTTCAGCTGTCGATACGCCCCTTTAATTGCCACATATAACTGTGTTTAAAAGCAGTTATAAAACTGTCAGTGTTCGAAGGACATGGATTTCTAAAAGGTATAGCATTTATAAATCGATTGAAAACGCTATTAAAGGTGTAATACATTATTTGTTAGGATATGCATTTTAAAAATACTGTTCAAAATAGAAAGGGTCTATACATTACGTGGAAAAGTATTCAGAAAATTAATACATCCCAAAAATGCTTCAGATAAGTTTTACTACTACACGTCAATGATTAACAATAAAATGTTATTGTGCGTTTCAGGAAATAATCAGTGTGATTAAAATTTCATATAATAAATGTCATTACAAAAGTTTCAGAGAAGTAATACCGGTACAAGCGTTTCAAAAAAGTATTAATTGCGTATGAAATGTTTCAGATAATTTAACTAGGTGAACAACTTCAGGTAAGCAAAACATGTGATTAAACAATTTCAGAGAAGTTAGACAAGTTATTGGAACATTTCCGAACATTTGAATTAGTCACTAAAGCGCTTCAGAGAAGTTATTCTTGTTCGTTTAAATATTTCAGAGCAGTTTTAATTATTTTTTAATCATAAATATTTCAAAGAAACATTTCAGAGAATCTTTAGCAAGCAACTATACATGCCAAACATTTTCAGAGAACCATTTCAGAGAACATTTCAGAACAATCAGCATTGTCAAGCCGGTCATACTGCACTCACTAAATATGACTATTGGCACATTCGTGGTTCAAGCCCTGCTATACCTTAACCTGCTAACTCGTCTCTCGCATGAGACGTTAAACCGAGGTGAAGTGTACTAAGTGCTTCACACCGGGCACTAAAAGAACAGGGTCGCCCCTGCAACGGGGGCGTCTCGTTTATCTTTCGTTATCCGCCGTAACCAAAATAACAAGTTTTCTAGAGGCAATAGCCATATGGGAGAGAATCCCAGTGCATTACACATCACGTGACAAATTCACCGTAAACGCATGACGAATTGCGCTTATTTTTTTATTTTCAGAGCGAAGAAGACACGTGGAGGACCACGTAACCATGAAGCTGCGATCACGTGTCATTGGTGTGGTGGTGTTTGGGGTCACCGCGCTGGTCACGTGGGGTTTGTACGAGGAACTGGCGAACGGACGTACGGAAAGTCCTCGTAACCTTGGTAACGAGGTATTGCTATAACCGTTTTTGCGTTTGTAAATCGTTTCCTTGTTAAAGTAACATCGCATAGGATACCCTAATTTCCTATTCTATTTGTCTATTTGTCCAAAATCATAAGCTTTCCATTGCAAAAAGTCTCACGATATTCCCCACCGCATCTTAAGCACCTATCAATAGGGGCGGCCATATGCGGGACTTAAGACTGAAAGCGATTCCCGACAGGTTGAAATTTGACACGCCGAACTATTCCTGGTCCCCGGAAATATACTGTGATCCCGGTAATATTGCCTCCCCCCCCCCCCGGGCCATTTGATACACCATTAAGCATCTCCCACTGTGGGGATTTAGACAAAAATGCTTGGCTCTAGGATGGTGAATTAGACCCCCAAAAATTAAATTTCTCAAATCCTTCTGGGCCAGCCCGCCCCCCCCCCCCCCCCACCTGGGGGATATTGATAGGTGCATTAGGGTCGGAACTATTTCCGACATACTAACGCAGCCAATGTTACATTTATCAGGCACCGTTGTGTATATTCAGATTACATGAACGACCAATCTTGAATTAGATTTCATTCATTAACGCAGAAACGCTTACGATTGTTTGAAATAAATTTAGTGTTGCTTAAGAAATAATTTTCGATCTATCGTTGTTTATCGGCCAATAAACAACGATTTGGAGTTCTGATGCGTAGGAAGTAAACCACGAGGTCTTAGTCCGAGTCAGAACGACAAAGAGTTGTTTATAGGCCGATAAACAATTATGATGCGCAAATTATTTCGATTCCAACATCATTTGACAACTATTTTTGAAATTGTAATGAGAACTACATTTTACTATGCTCCGCTCAGAATTTAGACAACTGTTTGCGGTGTTTATTGGGTAGTTTAACAAAGATAATTGTGTTCTTTGTCTATAGAGAAATTAGCGACTGTCATGTATGAATGTTTTATTACACAACGACAATAGCCTATGGTTCGGAAATATGTCGTTTTGTCTTTTCAGGGGTCATTGGAATTCGATGTCTTTAGCTTTCACAAGAAACAACAGCAGCAGCAGCAACAACAAGCAGGTCTCCAAAGCATACGCGACATAAAGACCAACATGAACATCAAATTGAACAGCACTGTCTTGTTCGACGTAGCAATTGAACGGTAAGACGGCATTTGTGTTAGTTTAAACATATTGTATCGAAAGCCTAAGTCTTATGGAGACATCCTCGAGTCCATTACCTGGGTAGAACCAGTACTTGGTGTCTTTGTGGGAGATCTTGAGAACCTTCCCAGAGTAGGGATCGAACCCGGGACTTCCCGATCGCTAGGTAGACACCATATCCACTACGCCACCGCTTTGTTTGTGGATCTTTTATTACCTCCGCCAAGAATGTTATGTTTTTACAGGATTTGTATTCCCCCACAAAGTGGGAGGCATTAAGCATTGCACTTGTCCGCCCGTACGTCCCGACATTTCGTGGACTCCTTAATGCATGTGTAGGTGATCACAAAGGAAGGAATATTGGCTGCGATCAATTTTGGCAGCATTATGGCCCTTTGTCATTTCTTCCACTATAGAATATATACTTCCCGAATTTGTGTAGACTCAACTCCGCTTTCAATATTTGGTGGATTTCGCTCAAACTTTCACAGCTGAAGAACCTTAATGTGTAGGTGATCGCAAAGGAGGGAATTTTGGCTGCGACCAATTTTGGCAGAATTATGGCCCTTCCACTAATATATATCATAATAAAGTTGTGTGGGCAAGATTAGTGTTGACGACACGCTCTTTTTCTGTGTACCGGGCATCCGTGTCTGTGACACATCTAGTTAAAGTGTCGTCAACACTAATTTTGCTAGCCCTTCAGATTTATTTCAGATTGTGCAAGCCTGGTATAAATTTAAAGATGAATTTGTCCTTTTCCAAACATTGCAATAAAAAGTTATGTCGTGTTACTTCTAAGAAAATGCATCTCACCTGGATGCAGACACCGGTAGAAAACAGGGTATCAGCAGTCATATGTCGACAAAAGTCCAATACCACAGTAAACACACGTTAAAAGTTCACCTTTCAAGTTAGCCTCCAATAAAATTCATCAAAATGTTCCCGACACACGTAGGATATTTGAAATAACCACTAAAGAGATGCATGAGATTGCTAAATAACGTTTAGACTAGAAGAAAAAAAGGAACTCTTTAGTAATAGGCACTACTTTCAAATGGACCACACACGGATACACAATTATTTAATAGTATCTAACCTTAGGTCGGTAATGAATAATGCTATAACACGCAAACTTACTTTTCTGTTTTCAACAGTGATTTGGTGTCAGGGTAATTCTTAGGATATGGTTGGTACTTAAAGGTAATGCAATTATCTACATGCATGGTTAATTAGGTCAGCTCAGAAGTACTTTAGCTAATTTGAAGCTTTGGAATTAGAATTTTGTTTGTTTCTTATGAATACTTGATACTATTTAAGTCAAAAGCAAAATTACAGATGGATCGTCTTTCCGAATGTTTGCAAATGATCAACAATCTATAGTCGTTTGGTTCAGGTGTATGAATACTTGAAATTGCTACAGAACTACTTTCGTCATAGTCCAACGTTACGGCGGTAGTTGGTTATTTGGACTGGTATGAATACATAACATTTGTAAATAACTACTAGTAATACGTCACAATAGATCTAGTTAAAATGCCATTTTTATTAAATCTCTCATAATATGTCAAGTAGATGATGACTAAAGCTGCAACTTTTTCCTCCTAGATTACTGGACAAGCTTGAGCGTCTAAAGTCGTTTGGTTTGTCACGTGACCTCTTACGGCGGACTAGCATGGAGATTCTAACCAGACAACTCGGCGGGAACGCCAGGCAGCACTCCCAAATGTTACCATGGCCACAGAATTACGGGAGGTCGGTTTACTTTTAAATTATTTATTAAAGCTCGATTGGGTCGAAAGCCAGAGGCTTATTGAGACGATTTCGAGTTTACTGGGAATCACCAGTAAAGACCTCTTCATGTGTTGTCACGCACGAATAGTAGTTCCGAAACAGTAAAACATAGTTCGCATTGTAATTGCAGAATATGTTATCAGGTCATGTAAGAATCGAAATAATTTTCGGATTATTATTTATCGGGCTTACGCCCTCGTGGTTTAATTCATACGCATCAGAACTCAAAATCGTTCTTTATTTACAGATAAACAACTTAAAATCTAAAATTATTTCTAAAATTTCTATTCCTCTAATATCACAAACACATCACAGGCCTTTGGTGAAAAGATATGTTAACCGTCATCCGCGTGATATCCACGTACAGTGATTTGATAAAAGCGCACATTAGTTAGGCCAAACAAAAATTGTTGGTTTCCGCTTACATCTCCAAATAAATGTAGAGGGGTGGGTGTAAAAAATAACTTCTTTCTTGAACTTTTTTTCTTTGCGGCATATGCACCACACAGTGTAGATATATTGACCTGCTGACAAAATGTTTAAACGCCTCCCATCAAGGAAACTATACATGAACTATAAATAAGGTCATAGAAAAAGACAGTTCACACTATCAGTTTGAAATTTACTTTTTCAAAATATGAATTACCGAAAAGCTGCATATAAGCGAAAACTGCTCTTTTGGCAGAAAGTCAGAAAATGTTAATGGTCGATAGGCAACAAAGTTTTTAGGGTCGAAGGAAAAAATTAGGGGAGGGGTCGGGTAAGCGGAAACAAACAAGTTTTGTACACCTTAGCATATGGTTGACATTCGTGGAACTCACGCCCTCCCGATCGCAGGGTGGACATCACACCCATAGCACCAATGCGACTTCATAGGCCGGGGAGGTGGGGGGGGGGGTGCTCGTGACCCTACAGTGGCACGCGTATAGCCGAGCTTAAATCCTGGAATTTAAACAGCATGTGTTTTGTATTAATTTTAGTTTGAGTTGTTTGCGAACCTGTAATGCCCTGTCACACTGTGGCGAATTTGAATTACGAGTTCAGGTGAGTTGTAACTCGCCACAACTCGCCTGTTTACGTGTAGATTATGTACACATGTCGTTCTATGTCGCAGTGATGTCGTCTTATCTCGCCAGAACTCGCCAAGTAGCGGCGATACTTTTAAACCGTTTAAAATTCTCGCCGCTTTTCGGCGACTTTTTTTCTCGTACACGTGTCCAAAACATGTCGAGCGCACTCTCGAACACATTCCCGATTCCGTAGTATTGTCTTTCCTTGCGTTTCTCGGTATATTATCGTTCTACGACATAACACGAGTTTGCTACGAGTTTGGGAGACTTTCCTACGACTTCTGTCATCACAAGTCGTACAGACTTGTCTACACTCGTACATTCTTGAAGACAAGCCGTCGATTGTCGAAAAGAAGTCGTACGCATATCGTACTAATATGTTGAAGAGAACTCGAACAAATGTCGTCTTGAAACGATTCCGCGACCAACTCGTCCACTTTACGGCGAGTTGTAAATCGCCAGAATTCGTACAAAACTCAAAGCTCAAATTCGCCACAGTGGGCCAGGGCCTAAATTACTCAGAGGGATATTTCTTATACAATGCTCCGAATCAAGTAAATCGCAAGATCAAAACGCTGACAGCGTAGAAAGACTGTTGGCGACAAAAGAATCGAAAAGCATGTGAATTTTGAGTGCATTTTTGCTGAAAAGGAAACATTTGTTTGAATGAAGTTCCATTTCCCACCTTGATACTGGATAATATGGGTTCTTATTCTATAGTAATTCATAAAAAAAAATTATTTTTAAGTAAAACACATATATTTTAAGCTAATTATCTAATGCAAACGGAATTATATATTTGCCAGCTAACAAGTCAATCTGGAATGAGCCATGCAGAATAACATATAAAGCGTGGCTGTTAGGATCATCGATTGTTAGTTATTCGTAGCCTACTTAGTCAAAAGTAGGTCATGCGATGCGTGCTCTCGATTTTCCATACTACAGTTTAAAATTAATACATTGCAGTAATTGGTTGTCACAAAATTCAGAATAATAATCGGTAACCAGAATTACACTTTCACAACGAGTCAACAATAACCGATGTAGCGCATGAATTTAGTGGTCTTATTCCTGGACATCCAGGTGAATATTTCGGTTACATTCAAGTAAATAGTAAAAATAGGGGTGCCATTTATTTGATGTAACATTTTTAATAAATTGACTTTTTAGAAACTGCAATTGTAATAAATCACATGATATACACATAATAATACACATAACATACATTATCTTAAATAATTAAAATGTGAGAAAACATTCGTGATTTTTGCTGTTTTGAAGAAGGACCCTTGCAAATTTCGATTTACTGACTCGTAGCCTGCAATGGAAAAGAAGTAGTTTTCAGCGATACCTGTTTTGGAAATGTCTCTCTCAAAACACCGTTGGCTTTCGCCAACAGTCTAAAAATATCCAATGACCACCGAAAAGTACGCAGATATCCGAGAGACATTACGAATATCAACGAAAAGCACCGAAATAGTCCGATAAACAGTACAAACGTTACCACTAGCGATGTATTATTATTTACGAAATGTATTACGGTTTGCTAATATACGAGTGCTAATGAACAACGATTTGTCGTTCTGGTGAGTAGGAATTAGTCCGAGTGGTTGAATCAAACACGCATCAGAACGACAAATCGTTGTTTGGTAGCCGATAAACAACGTTATTGCGATAATTATTTCGAGTCTAACAGGACATGACAACATATTCTGAGATTCAAATGCGAACTATATTTTACATTTTCGGAACTACTTTTTTCGGGTTGGTTAGTGGAGATTTAATAACTGTAATGTGTGTTATTTGTCTATAGAAAACCGTGCGCGTGTCATTCACAGATTGGCAAATTGACAATTTTCAAAAACTTTGTCATAGAATCCAACAAGAAAAATACATTAGAAATTATCCATCGAAACAACACTAGGGATAGAAAAATATGTTGGAAATATAGTGTCGTTTATGACAAATCATCAATTGAAATAGATAGAATAATAAAGCGTCTACGCTTTTCATCTGTATTTTGGAAAACACGTGTATCACTTACATAGCGAAAAAATTCACTTCTATGAATGAAAATCGGAATGACGGTTTGTTTAGCGCGACAGACTGTTTATTGAGGCGATCGTAGGCTCGAGTATCGTCGAATACAACTCCTTTTTTTCCTTCATATTATTTTTGTTTTTGGTTAGTTCAACTGATGTAGTTTTTGCAGTTAATATTTATTAAATGACATTTTTCAAATTGTTTTCAAAAATTGTGCTATAATTTGTTTTTTCAGACAAACCCTCTGGTCAAACTACTGGAATTTTCATCATAATGCGCGCGCAGCTGCGCTCTATGACCCGGATGACCCCGCCATTGATGGACTGCTCCAGGATATGGCGTCCAAACCATTCCAGTATCTTGGTGTGATGTTTGAGATGACTATGTTTCCACATTTATATATTGTATGTCTGATCCAGGCGTATGTAGCTATATAAGACGTAACAACAGAAGCATTGTTACAGAATAAGGGATAACAAAAACAAGCGATATTTACACAAGAAAATCGTGTGAATTGAAACAACTAAACTTATGCACGCAATACACAGTTTGGGTGAATCGTAATACAGTCTTAATGCTTATTAACGTTGTTTTTAAACTTTACCTAATTCAGTGAACACTAAACTTTTTATCAGGACGTTTATTTTGCAAGCAGTATATAGGCTACTTATCTGGCGAACGCACGTTAACAATATGTCCATAGAAGAGTTGATAAATCGTGTAACATTGTGCCATTTTCATGTTTTAGAAATGATGGAAAAGGGGACGGAGTTGAAACTGCTGATCCAGTACTATGACGGGACCAAGGCGGTTTTCAAACCAATGAGGTATAGTAAAATCCTTCAAATATGGTCGCTCACTGTATTGTTTCGTAAGCCCAGTTTAGAGAAGAGTTTGGTTTAGAGGAGAGTCCGGTTAAGAGAATGGTTCGGTTTAGAGAGAAGAGCCGGTTTTGGGAGGCGTCCAATTTAGAGAAGAGTCCGGTTTAGAGAGAAGCCTGATTTAGAGAGGAGTCTGGTTTAGAGATTAGTGCGGTTTAAAAAAGATTCCGGTTAAGAGAGGAGTCCGGTTTAGATAGTAGTCCGGTTTATAGAGAAGTCCGGTTAAGAGAGTCCTCTTTTAAAACTAGAGAACAGTACGGATCAGAGGGAAGTCCGGTCTAGAGAGGAGTCCTGTTCAGAGAGAAGTACGTTTTATTGAAAAATTCGGTTTAGAGAAGTTTCTATTTGAAAGAGAATTTAGGTTTGGCGAGGGTTGTAAAGATGCGTACAGTTTAGAGAGAAATCATGTCAAACCAGGAGTTTCGCTTGTAGAAATGTCCGGTTGAGAGAAATTTCGTAAAGAAAAGTTGGTTGAAATAGAGATAATGGTTTAGAGAATTATCAGGTAAAGAGAGGTTCTTTTTTAATTCCTGTTAAAATAAATGCACATAGAGATATGTCCAGAGAACTGTTTGAAAAGATTCCGCATTAGAGTAAAGCCATGCTTAAAGAGCAGAAAGGTTGAAAGAGGCGAACGGTTTTGAGAGAAGTCCATGGAAAGGTCTGATTGAGGGAGATTCTAGAGAGAGTTTCAGTTAAGAAATGAGAAATGAGAAGCGTGTCCGTATCTTTTAGAGGGACATCGAATTCAGAGCGGGGTCAGGCGTAGAGGTGTGTGTGCGGTTGATAGTGGTTCACGTATTCACAGATGTTTCTCGGTTGGAGAGAAGTAATTCTTAAGGTGGATTTTTCATGCCATTATTTCTACGACGTTTTATTATTATACGTCCATCGACGATTGCCGGGATTTATTGGCTTGTAAATGTCGGTCGGGCAGTCGGCCTTCTTAGCCGTTTCCGCTCTCATTGTGCAACAGTCTTCACCAAACTTCTTGAAATGTTAGTGGGCGTAATATCTCGGCCAAGTTCGATACTCAAACAAATCGCTCAAGAAACGGTAGAGTTATGGCCCTTGGATTATCTAAAATTGACATTTTTTCAGCCGTTTCCGTTCTCTCTAACAGTTATGGTCGAAACTTCACCGAAATTGATATTTCAAAGACTGCTTTGGACCTAAAGGGGGCATACCTGTTTTACTTACAGCTCTGTTTGTTTGTTTGTTTATTTGGATTTGCTCGCCGTTTTTAACAGTATTTCAGTCATATCACGGCGGTCAGTTAACCTACTCACACTTTTCCTGTGCAAGCTTAGCCAATCAAAGCGGTTCACCAGTACTAAGTGCACATACCTATACCAGTAACTGACAACTGCCCTAATTGAATCAAAGATAGGGGGAGAACGGCCGTAGAAATAATTTCATGACCAATCCCCACACAAGTTATGTGTCCGGGCTGGGGTTAGAACTTACGATCCCCGGATCTAGCGCTCTACCAACTAGCTGTACTTAAGGTCTAGTTGTTCTTTTTTCTACAGGTGGCCACGTGAACACGAGACGCTACCCAACCATTTCTACTTCAACGACTACGAACGTCACAATGCGGAAATCGCAGCTTTCCATATCGATCGGTATGTATACTGACTCACAAATGTACAGTTACGTAACTTTCGTTATAAGATACATCCCCTGTACTCGAGTAAAGCTACTGCGGTTTGATAAGGTGAACAACGCAGCACAGATTATGAGAATAAATGACACCATGGTAATATATTTGATATTTAAGCACATATAAAGAGCCGAAAGATACCGAACTTTGAACCAGTTTTTTTGGCAATAACCCATGACCTCACTTTGCCGATTTGTTTGGTAAGCAATCACCATGTTTGACAAAGTTACTTGGATTTTTGTATCGGGATTTTGAAAAAAAAACATTGTATAGAATTTATGAAAAAAAAAAGTATATTAATCGTCCATATTATTATAGTCTGAGAACATTTATGATGTTCTGTTCGCCAAAGAAGTCCATTTGATTAAGAATTAATCCTTACACTAGTACCAACTTCAGCTTTGTTTGTCTACAATCAATGATGTATGAACTATATATCGGATACTTTCTAAAGGTCGGGATTGGTAAAATTAATAAGGTCTACAGGTTTGCTCGAGTACAGGGGGGGGGGGTGGAGATATAGCTTGTAAAACTCGCGTTTACTTGGGTGTTTAGATTAAAAGCCAGTAATAGTCGGGAATCCCCCGGTGGTTCACTTGAAAGTAGGCAATATATCAAATAGTTCGCATAACGGACACTGATTTAAATTGTTATTTCCTGTGCATTCTGATGTATCGTAAAACCGAATTACTTGAAATTTGAATGTTCAGCAGTTTATGTCTAGATAGCATGTATGTTTGTGTCGAAATATCGAGAGAGCCTTCTGGATTTCTTACGGGCAACCAAAACCAAGTGAAGTTGATTGTCGTAGAAGTAGCATAACATGTTATTTAATTATTTTTATTCGAATTTTTGAAAGCGGAGAAGACGATCTTTTCAAAGAGACCAGACTTGCAATATCTGAAATGAAAGAGTGTTGTGAACTAGCAATGGAGATTTTTCTATTTTACAATGGGACCCTAAGGGGATTCGATTTGGTTTCTAACCTTTACGGAAAATACTTCAATTCAGACATAAAACACTTAAAATACATGATCGTAATAGTTTGCCGTACGTTTGAAACAAATCTTCTAAATCACAGTTTTACTTCGGGTGTTCGTTTGAAGCGTATTAGGGGCGGCAGTAACTCTGTATAAACTCATCGTGTGAAGGCCTAGTTGAAGGGATGTCTGGCCTCTCCATAGGGGTATTCCACTCTGTGTATTGATCTCAGCTGATAAGGGTCGCCACACTGTGTCCTAACTGTGACCACAGCAGGGTGCCAATACACGGAGTACAATACTCCAGATTTGTGTGGGGTCAAATAAAGAAGGACTAAACTAGGCCTTTCAGACGTACATGGTATATTACCCAAACAACATCAAATGCATTTTGTGTTTCTGTTTTACGTTCCTGTTTTTAAGGAGAATTATTCTGCAATTCGATACTTTTTCAGGATTTTGGGCTTTTACCGGGTTCCGCCAGTTACGGGCCGCTTTGTGAATATGACCAGCGAGATTTTTATGTTGGCGGACAAAGCGCTGAAGAAAACCTTCTACGTTTCCCCGAGTAAGTTTCGAAATATTTGCACATTCTGCATATTATAATATTATGACCACACATCATATCATTATAATAAATAATCATACCATTATAACCTAACAATATCATTATTGCCACGAAGCATATCATTAGCTTATCATTATTACCCAACATGATATCATTATAATCATACGGCATACCATCATTACCCAACTTTCTATCAGTATAACATTATATCATTATAACCACACAGCATACCATTGTAACCCAACATCATATCATCATGACCACACAGCATACCATTATAACCCAACATCATTTCGTCATGACCACACAGCATACCATTATAACCCAACATCATATCATTATAACCCAACATTATATCATTATAACCCAATATCATATCATAATAACCCAACATCATATTGCTATAACCCAACATCATATCACTATAACCCAACATCATATCATTATAATCCAACACCATACCATTATAACCCAATATCATATCATTATAACCACACAGCATACCATTATAACCCGACGTCATATCATTATAACCACATAGCATACCATTATAACCACACAGCATACCATTATAGCACAACGTCATATCATTATAATCACACATCATATCATTATATCGCAACATGATATCATTATAACCCAACATCATGTCATTATAACCACAAAGAATATGATTATATCCCAACATCATATCATTAAAACCCAATGTCATATAATTATAACCATGCATCATATTGTCAGGTTGTGTATAAAGGTACGAATTTTGTATATGAACTTCGGCGATTTTGTTTCGTTTACTATTTAAAAGATTTCAACATACAGTTTAATGTAACTGCAAAAGTCACATACATAGATTCGCCTTAAGGACATGTCTCGTGGACGGGGCGGCGTATACGTGTGTGAAGTACATTTTTATAGCGAGTGCACCGGAATTCTTTCCCATATGCCCCCAGGAGACTTGTTTGTTAGGTTACGGGGGATAGTGCACGATACAGGAGATGTCCCGTTCCCGTGGCGACCCTGGGTCTTCTAGTGCCCGGTGTGAAGCACCTAATACACTGCACCTCGGTTTAACGTCTCATGCGAAAGACGAGTTAGTATCTTAGGGTGTAGCGGAGGCTCGAACCTGCGATCCCTGGGTTGTGAAGCCAGTGCGTTACCACTATTCCACGGATCCGCCACGGGACGTCGGGCATAGGGTCGTGACAACCCCGTTTTCGGAGCGAAGGCCTCATCGACCCCGTTTTCGAAGCGGAGGCCTCATCGACCCCGTTTTCGGAGCGGAGGCCTCGTCGACCCCTTTTCGGAGCGGGACTCTGGCTAAGGAACCTTTCGTCGTCGTCGTCGGTTTTCGTTCCAGTTGTTGTTTTTGTTAACATGTACTGTTGCTGTCGTTGACAGTCGGCAACCTCTGTTTCTACGGCGAATGCTCCTACTATTGCGACAGCCGGCACTCATTTCTGCGGGGACGTTGACGTCATCGAAGGATCCCTAATGGCGTGGCTTCCGGAGCCACCTGTCGGCGATAGGGACCGGTGGAAGAGTACATATAGAAGGTACACATAGTACACGTAGAAAAAGTGTTATTCTATTTGTTTTGTCGGAAGAGTCCGTGTCGAACGTACAAATAGTAAACATCGAAAAAAGAATTTTTTTTCCTTTTGTCCTACGAGTCCATATATAAGGTACATACAGTAAATATATATGGAAAGTATAATTTTATTCTTTTTGTCAAAAGAGTCCATTTATTAGGTACTCGTATAGTAAATATATAGAAAAACGTAATTGCATTACTTTTGTAGAAAGAGTCAATATAGAACGTACATATAGTAAATACACATGCATATGAACAGCAATCTAAATCCTTTCTCGGAAGAATCCATGTATTAGATACATACAGTTTATTCATTTTGTCTTTGTTTAAGGCTTTTCGGGTTTCATACAAACAGCTATGCAAAATGTAATGCCTCATAGATTTAATGTGAAAGATACATACACATATCCTAATGGTGTATCATTCTGAATCATGCTAGAATGTCCATACTAATGTATTCATTTTCTGTCTGAAATATAGCAGTTATTTTATCAATTCCACCTGCATGTTTTGAAAATAATTGGAGGCGCGTCGTGGGAAAACCGGTCCGCACAGGCTAATCCAGGCCGGCACTTTCCGCCTGCTTTGGCTAATCCAGGACGGCACTTTCCGCCTACTTTGGATTTATGTTTAGAAGATACTTTCTTGCAACAGAAAATATTCTTAGTAGCGGAAAGTGTCGTCCCGGATCTGCACAGGCTGATCCGGGACGACACTTTACGCACATGCATTAAGTCCGGTTTTTCCACGACGCGCCTTATTGATATCAAAACTCGTACAAACACCCTTTGTTCAAAGCTCAGACTAATCGTTCTACCTCAGGTCTTACAGCAAATTCCGGAAGGCGGATGGGAGGTGGACGACGCGTACTGCAAGCGCTTGCTACGCCGAGATCATTATCTCTATGAGCGCTTTATTCCGGATCTTATAGACGCTCATGTCTTTGATTTCATAACCGGTTTGTCAATTTCCTTCTTATATTACGTTCATTATGTACGCGTTTATGTAGTTTCATTTCTTAAAAAAAATATGTGTCTCTTATTATTACATGTATTTATTTCATAACCAAATTGTAGCTTATATTTAAGAATTAATTTTCGACTTATCTTTCTTTATCGACCAATACACAACAATTTGGAGTTCTGTTGCGTAGGAATAAAAACCACGAGGGCGTTAGCCACTCATCAAAACGACAAAGAGTTGTTTATTGGCCGATAAACAACGATAAATTCGAAAAATTATTTCGATTCCTAGATGATTTGACAAATATTTTTGCAATTGTAATGAGAACTAAATTTTACTATGCTCCTCTCAGAATCGGGACTACTTTTTGCGTTGTTTATTAGGTAGTTTAGCAACGATAATTGTGTTAATTGTCTATCGAAGAATTGGCGGGTATCATGTAAGAATGTTTCGTTAAGTATGCATTAGTAATAGTTACACTTCTACTGCTTGATTTAACAACCGGCGTGTAACTGTGTAACTGTGTAACTCTGCTTCTGTTATTACAATCAGTATGTATCAGTAGTCACAGTTCTCCAAAATATTATACACTCACCTGAAATATTAAAGGGTCATACATAAAACATAGCTGAAAATGGTTTTAGTTAAATGCATTGCAAAACAATAACTTTGATAATTATTCTACACCTATGGAGGGAGAAGATAAAGATAAAAAGAATCAATAACATTAATCATCAACAAAAGATTTACACTTTTAAAATGTTTCATCAAAAACTATAGTTCTGTTGCCTATATGACCCTTTAATATTTATGTTCCGTGTATTTGACGTAAAAATATGCTCGTAAATAATTGTTCCGAACAAAGGTACATTACCACTTTAATGCGTGCACGGAAACGGCTATACAAACTGATGTTAAGTTTACGTTCACTTGGCAAATATTATGTGTACGTGTATTAAAGGGACCTGGTCACAGATTGACGAATTCACCATTGTCAAATTTGTTGTCACATATTTTGTGTGTTTGTTTGTTTGGATTTTTCGTCGTATTCAACAGTATTTCGGTCATATAACGGCGGTCAGTTAACCTACTCACACATTTCCTGGGTAAGCTGGTTTACCATGACTAAGTGCACTTACTTATGCCAGTAACTGACAACTACCCTACTTGAATCAGAGGTAGGGGGAGAATGGCGGTGGAAATAATTGTATGGCCAATCCCCACACAAGTTATGTGGCGGGGCTGGGAATCGAACCCGCGATCCTCGGATTTGTAGTCCAGCGCTCTACCAACTGAGATTCCAAAAATAATAGACCACTGTATATAAACGAGCGAAATCACAGTACGGACCTCATGGTGCGTTGAAACGCTAAACGATGGAATAATTTTGAGTGTTTCTGTAGTTTTTGTTAACGTTTCTGACAACACATGGACCACTTACATAAAGTAAAAAAAAATGCAGATACAAATATGCAGAAATCGGAATTGCCGAGTGGTTAAGGTGTTAACCTTTTGATCCGGAGGTATAGGACTCAAACTCCGGAGGGTGCTATTTTTTTATTTTCTGTCTTTTTGTTATCATTTTCTTGTTATTACACTTGAGCTCTTCAATTCCGATGCTTATAAATGTCATGTTAAGACATTTAATGGCATACTTAATTTGTTTTTAAGTCTTTTAACAAGTCCCTTGAAAGTAACACATCCGGAAGGGTTTAACTTAATGATTGATTGCTTTAAATTGCCACACTATATTTTGGCGTTAGCAAGGAATTTAATGTACTCAACAAGTGTGTATTTCTCTGTGTTGACCAGGTAACATGGATCGCCATCATATCGAGGTATTCAGACACCTTAGAAACGATAGCTGCCGTATACACATGGACAACGGCCGAGGGTGAGTTATTTACTTCATACGTTGCTTAAGAAATACTTTTCAATTTAGTGTTGTTTATCGGCTGATAAACGACGATTTGAAGTTCTATTGCGTATGAATTAAAAATTTAATATACCGCATCAATTATTTAATCATTGTTTATTAGCGGATAAACAACGATAATGCGAATATTATTTCGATTTTAACATGAACTCACGACATTTTCTGCAATGGCAATGCGAACTTTGTTTTTCACTTTCGGAACGTTTTTTCGGGTTGTTTATTGGTAGTTTAACAACGGTGAATATTGTTCTTTGTCTATAGAAAACTATGCGCTTGTCATGTAAGAATACTACACAATCACTGATTTCGTCAGTACATCTTTATGCAGAACGGACAAAGAGCGAATGTGTGTTAACCGCTGACTGTGTGGTATACTATCTCATACACAATGGAGGATGATTGTCGATTTATTTGCTGATGCCATGCAGTACTTTTTTAATATATACAACTGAGGGTGATTGATTCGCTGCTTTATTATATTATACACAACTAGTGATTTTTACGTTGACGTCATGCTGTACTATTCCCTACCCAACTGATGGTGATTTTTATGCTGACGTCATGCTGTACTATTCCCTACCCAACTGATGGTGATTTTTATGCTGACGTCATGATGTACTTTCCCTTACACAACTGATGGTGATTGTAACGCTGACGTTATGCTGTATTACCCCACCAAAACGGATGGTGATTTTATGATGACGTCATGCTGTACTATTCCCTATCCAACTGATGGTGATTTTTATGCTGACGTTATGCTGTACTATCTCCTACATAACTGATGGTGATTTTTATGCTGACGTTATGTTGTACTATCTCTTACATAACTGATGGTGACTTTACATTGACGTCATGCTGTACTATCTCCTACACAACTGATGGTGATTTTACATTGACGTTATGCTGTTTTATCCCCTACATAACTGATGGTGATTTTACACTGACGTTATGCTGTAATAACCCAGCACAATTTTATGCTGATGTCATGCTGTACTTTTCGCTACACAACATTACACTGACGTCATTCTGCACTATCCCCCACACAACTGATGGTGATATTGGCACTGACGTCATGATGTACTATTCCCTACACAACTAAATATGATTTATGGTATTCACTGTTACACACAACTAAAGATGGTTGCTGATGCCATTTACACAACTTCGTTGACGTCATGTTATACAATAGTCTTCACAACCGAGGG
The DNA here is from genome assembly GCA_027627225.1 of Congeria kusceri. Lineage (NCBI taxonomy): Eukaryota > Metazoa > Mollusca > Bivalvia > Myida > Dreissenidae > Congeria > Congeria kusceri. Next base: position 34,854,848 of record CM051029.1, on the reverse strand, counting down.
TGATTGTTTACCCTGACGTCATGCTAAACTATCCCCTACATACCTGAGAGTGATTTTTACGCTGACGTCATGCTCTAATATCCTCTACACAACTGAGGGTGATTTTCACGCTGACGTTATGCTATACTTTCATCTACCTAACTGAGTTTGATTTGTACGCTGACGTTATGCGATTTGCTATTCCCTGGTTTTAGGGTAATGTTTACGCTGACGTCATGCTTTGTATTTGTACGGTCTTGTACACATGTGATGTTGAGCTATTTAACACCCTCGCAAACGAGGGTGATGTTGTTGATGTTAAATACAGACAAAGGAAATAATGGAGAGCAATAATGTACGCTTTACTTGCCATTTTGGTACTCGTAATTAAAGAATGTGAAACGGATTTGATTGTAACTGTTTTAATTAACTTTTCTCTCTTATAACAGTACCAAAGCTATGTCATTAACATTTTTTCAGGTTCGGTAAAACCAAAGTTGACGAGTTTTCAATACTAGCGCCGCTAAGACATTGTTGTCGCATTCGGAAATCCACGTTCCTGAAGCTGGCAAAGTTATACGTTGGCCCGGAGCGGTTGCTTGATGAATCCCTGAGAAGTAACCCCCTGTACCCCATTCTCACATCCGGGCACTACGAGGCCGTGGACAGACGCGTGGTGCACATTCTTCAAACGATTGCGCGGTGTCTTGTGAATCATTCTATAAAAGACGTATTTATTGATGATCCTTTTTGATTATGGTGTTACGTGTATGTATGTATTGATGGTGATAACATAAAGTTTTTATGTATATATTTGATGTATGACTGCGTGGGACTCTTTCTGATAGGCATGTGTCAAGTGCAACGTTCTGTATGTATATATAGTGTGCATGTGTGAAGGTGTGTGTGCGTGCGGGAACACATGCATTATGTATATAGTGTGCATGTGTGCAGGTGTGTGTGCGTGCGAGAACACATGCATTATGTATATAGTGTGCATGTGTGAAGGTGTGTGTGCGTGCGAGAACACATGCATTATGTATATAGTGTGCATGTGTGCAGGTGTGTGTGCGTGCGAGAACACATGCATTATGTATATAGTGTGCATGTGTGCAGGTGTGTGTGCGTGCGAGAACACATGCATTATGTATATTGTAAATGTTCTCAAGTTTTTTGTATGACAATTGTAGTAAATGATACAGAGGATATTTGTTTAATTCAGTGTAAGATCGTATATTATTTCATGAGTGGTCATAGAAACAATATTTTAACGACTGGCGCAGCCACGAGTGCAAATATCTGGTTTCTATGACCACGAATGAAATAAAATACCATCTTACACTGTATTTAACAACATTTCTTTGTATTTCATGCTTTTGAACTATAAATACAAAAAAATGCGCGAGATATTCTAAAGCGTCACAAGCTTTGTATATTATGACTTCATAAATATGACGTCTTTATGATTACAAAACTGTCGATCACTTTTGTGGTGGGAAAAAAGTGCCACTCTTCCTGCGACATTTGTCGCTGAATTATATTTTTATTGAATTTTAGTATGTGTTTTCTGTTGTTTAAAAAGGCCGATGTTTACACTGACGATTTTGGGTGTTCACATACTTTCAAAAAATAAACTTAAAAACAAAGTTACAAGTAGTTCCATATAACAAGAGCGAAATGATCAAACGTTATCATTTCATTCGACATAGAGTGAAATGATCAGATTATCATTCACTGGTATTCTACACTAATTCACCGTATGGCATGAAATAAAAATTGATATTTTGATAATGAGTGATCACGAAGCTGAATGTTACGTACACAGGCAAAAATGAAAAAAAAGGATTCAATGATACAATTTTACTAAAGATTGTTCTGGAATCTGGTCTCATGTTTATAGGAGCTCAAAACATGTACCTGAATATTCGATTTGTTTTTGTGAATAACGGGTTTTGACCACTTACTTCATTTTTTGGACTTTCTAATTTCCTGCTAATGAGTTGAGTTTGAGTTCAGTTTGATTGGTTCGAAGCGACTAGTTATGGGGCTTGTGCAATTGAAGATTTATACAATAATGCTTTCTAATTAGCATATATTTGTGTAATTTGAGTATTTATCACTGTTTTATTGGGCCAAACAAATGAATTGTTGGTTTTCGCATACTTATCCAAAAACGCTAGGAGGGGAGGTAACATAAAACATTTTGTTTCTTTAACTTTTTTCTCTTCACCACACAGTTTAAGCAGGTTTCATATTTTGTATGTAACATTGTATAGTGGTCCTCTACAAATATTGTTCAAATTATGCCCCTGGGGTAGAAAGTGGCCCATGCCCTTAGGTTAACATGGTTTATATAGACTATTAAAATCTTTTCTTGAAACTGCAAGGCCAGATCTTTATACTCATGTAAGTGATTTAGTGCCATTTGGCCCTCTTGTTATGAGCCATTATAATACCTTAAACTCAGGTGACCGACCTAGGGCCCTCTTGGCCCTCTTGTTTCTCTATGTCGTATATTCACCCCACAGATTAAATACATTGGACTGCATGTAAAATGTTAAATCGCCTTCACTGTACCTTAACTACAAATAAGGTGACTGAAACAGAGATTTCTGGCAAAAAACTTATAATACAAGCAAAAACTGCTGTTTCTTTCCAAAAACTCTTAAAAGTTATTGATTGGCAATATAAGGGGGGTTAGTGGGTCGGGTACGCGGGAACCAACACTATTTATACGCCTAACCAAAGCGTTTCGTTGCGCTAAATAGTTTTAAAATATCATTTTTCTGGCGAATACAGCATTGTCTCGATGTAAAGCGTCTTTTTTAATCTGCTTGCTTCAAGATTGCTTATCGGCGCGCAATAAATAAACTGTGAAAACATAATAAGTTGTGTTGTGGATTTCCGTCAATGCCTGTAGTTCATTTAACTTTCTTTGATCAAAACGCTGATAGCGAATAAATAGACAGACTGTTGGCGATGAAAGGAAAGAAACCCAAAATCAAGTTAAAAGATTTAAACAGATTCTAACAGAAAGTACACATTTGTTTGAATGCAATTGAATTTCTGCAATGTCATTTTTACACAATACAAATCGAACTACTCAATGTTAAACGCGATAAGATGCATAAAAGTCAACGTGTCGACTAATCCTGAACGGGCCGAAATAGCTGACGGAGGTATCAATCGTTCGTGCTTTGTAGCCGCAAAGTAAAAAGTAGGCCACGCGACTCAATCTCTCGAAATCGCCCTACTAAAGGCTGTTGGCAGCAGCGGTAGTCTAAAGAATACAGGGGAACACGTGAGAACGAAATCCATTCAGGAATTAATAGGTTGATTTGAACTATTAAACAAAATCAGAGAATATAAACAAATGTTTGTTTGGATTTTTCGCCGTTGTTTAGAGTTAACCAGTACTAAATGTACATACCTATGCCAGTAACTGACAACTGCCCTACTTGAATCAGGTAGGAGGGGGGGAGAAGGCCGTAGACATAATTTCAGGACCAATCGCCACACAAGTTATGTGGCCGGGCTGGGGAGTAAACTTACGAACCCCGGATTGACAGTCTAGCGCTCTTCCAACTGAGTTAGCCGGGCCACCAAATAAAAATGCAATGTTGGTTATTTGAGTTTTTTAAGTACACATTAACACATTTAAATAAAGCTATATACATTCATGACAAGTATTTTATCATTGCACGCATATTCCATGTACGGCCTTTTTTTTAGCTTACCTGAGCACGAATGGCTCGGTGAGCTATTGGTACAGGGGACTTCTCCGGCGTCGTCCGTCATCCATCGTTTGTATGCCGTCAACAATTTGAACCATTATCGCGATAAAGACTACATTTTTTATTCAATCTGGACCTAACTTGCATAGTTTGTGTATGACCATAAAATCTCAAATGGGAGTGTTATTGGGCCAGATCACACCAGTAACACCAGAGTTATAGCCCCTTTTCCAACGTTCAGACTTTATTTTCCATTCAATCTTAACTAAACTTTTACAGTTTGTGTATGACCATCAGATCTCAGCAGATGCCAAAAATGGGCCAGATCATGTTTCAAACACTAGAGTTATTGCCCTTTGTTTATTAAAAAAAAATATAAAAATGGACATTATTAAGGATGGAGATCTAATTTTACATCCAATCTTCACCAATCTTGCACAGTTTGTCAAATACCATAAGAGTACAGGTAAAGTCAAATATAAGCAAGATCTGACCAGAACCACCAGAGTTATTGCCCTTTGGTTGTGAAAAAAATATGCAAAAATGGACATTATTCAGGATAGAGACTTCATTTTTCATCAAATCTTCACCAATCTTGCAAAGTTTGTCTGTGACCGTAAGAGTAAAGGTGAAGTCGAATATAAGCAAGATCGGACCAGAAACACCAGAGTTATTGCCCTTTATGAAAAGACTATGCAAAAATGGACATTATTCAGGATAGAGACTTCATTTTTCATCCAATCTTCACCAATCGTGTACAGTTTGTCTATGAACGTAAGACTACAGGTGAAGTCGAATAAAAGCATGATTGGGCCAGAAACACCAGAGTTATTGCCCCTTGTGTTTGGAAAAAACACATCAACATGTTATCAATGATTGGCTTGCACACATGATTTTTGATTCCATATTGACCAAACGTTCACAGTTTGCGCATGACCATAAAAATTGATTGATACAATTTGATTTCCAACAGTTGCAAGACGTGCATGCAGTTATTTGTACATGCAACATTGATGTCTTCAGAGCCTGCATTAACATCATTTATCATCATTGGACAGAAAATTATCAAAGGAAAAGCAAACCTTTACCTTATAGCACAGCAATTATCGCATTGCAACTAGTTCTCCAAAAAATGTTTGCGAAAAATCTACTGTTTCTGCATTTTCCAGAATTGTCAATGACTTAATGAAAAGCGGTCAGGTACACATATCGAGAAAAATGATTTGAGAACCATAAGCAAATAAAACCCGCACATCCACTACCCAACTTGTACTTTAATTAGCCCATTGCACTGATCGATGTTTTAAATCAAAATTGATCCTATCTCCCTCTGCGTTTTGTTTAGATACCTTAATTTTCAAACCTGTCACAACAGTATGGTCTTCCAGTACCAGTTCTCAGGTGAGCGCTTTGGTCCATCATGGCCCTCGTGTTGTCAGGATTGTTTCGTGAGTGTTTTTTTTAACACGTTTCAGCTTTAAAGCTGTCTATCCATAGCTTGCCGCTTGTAACAGTACAGTTTGATATGAAAACATATTTTGTCTTATTTTTTAATACATTCAGGGTCACAAAGCTACTAAATAGGCACATTTTTACTCGAGTTGTACCTACGTTGTATTAAATAAAATCAGATAGATTTTAGAATTATGGAAAATGCAACGATTTATATTCACAAAATAGTGAAAGGGGACATCTGAGCCATATTTAATAAAAAGAAGTTCAGACATAATTTTCGTTTGATCGTTGTTTATCGGTAAATAAATAACGATTTTGAGTTCTGACGCTTAGGAAATAAGCCACGCCACGAGGGCGTTATCCCGCGCGTTTTCATAGCCACGCATCAGAACGACAAACAGTTGTTTATTGGCCGATAAACTACGGTAATTCAAAATATATTTCGATTCTAACATGATCTGACGTATATTTTTGCAATTTTATGAGAACTACATTTAACTGTGCTCCGCTCAGAAGCGGGACTACTTTTGGTGTTGTTTATTGGGTAGTTTAACAACAATTCAAAATGATTTCAGCTTCATTGATAAACATTGAGCCAAGAATCAATGTGACGTCATACTTTTTGATAAATGCATTGAACATATTTTGAAAACAAGCGCAAATTAAAAGCATATTGACAAAACGTTAACGTTTTTGTGAACTTAACTATAAAATATGTAGTACAAATGTGGTTTATTGCGCTACATAATGCATAAATGATTTGTTTGTCACAATTTTTCTATTGCACGTTTAAGCACGTGCAGTTTACGGAACAATGTCTTCGAATTTCCGGAACTATTTTCAAAGCATTAGGCTCCGCCCATGATCTGTTGCAGAATAACCCAACGTTGATTTCCTTCTTTATCTATGGAAAACTAGCCGCGTGCCGTGCTAGTATGAGAGATCACTAAGCGGAATGTTAGCCATAGAATAATAACATTTGCATACTTTTTTTTACTAAAACCCGCATCTTTTTACAGGACTGATGTGCGTTAGCTCATTTTTGTGTATAATTCCAACGGTATGTACCCTGGGATGCATCCCTTCAATTAGACTAATTTTAGTCCCTGAAAACAAACTGCTGAAACTGTGCATGAAATGTAAAGGCCGACAAATCCTGTTTCTTGTTTTTATCTTATTAAGTAATTTTTTTACCATTACTTTAATGTAGACTCTAGTAATAAATGCTACGTAAGCCGAGTAAAGATCAATCTCTGGTCGAGGCTTGACATTACCATTTCAAAATACAATAGTTATCTAGTTAAAAAAATTCAGAATCAGCCTGTCGTACATTCCAATGCTTCGCAGACAAGGCGTTAACCTTTAACCGGCATTGAACGTGTACAGCTGTATTTAGGCATGTCCATTTTAAAGATGCCGTGATCGATGCAAAGTTTCTACAGCGCCTTAGATTAAATCGGTTATGTTAAAAACATGGCAAAATACGGCGAACGTTATCGTGTGATTCAAAAAGGATTATAACATGAATTATAAACGTTATTTGATTGGCTCACCGACACACCCTCGAAACAAACTCATACGTGATGTTGCACAGTTTTTACTTCCATCGTGCAAATATCAGATGATATTGCACACTAGCTAAAAACAGTTTATTTGCAATCCCAACAATCTTGCGAGTATTGCCAAGACTGGTTTCGTTTAATTACGTCTTGTCCCGAAGTACGGTTCGGAAATACTCGTGAACCGAAACGGTGATCTCCCTTTAGGTTAGATACCCGTAAATCATTGTGTATCCCTCCGTGGTCCATTCAAAAGTAGTGCCTATTACTTAAGTGTTCCTCTTCTCTTCTGGCATAAAAGCCAATTAGGTATCTCAGACATGCCTTGTGTGGCTATTCCTAATATCCTATGCGTGTCTGCAACATTTTGGTGCATTTCATTGGAGGCGAACTTGAACGGTGAACTTTTGGGGCGTGTTTACTGTGGTATGGGGCTTATGTCGAAATATGACTGCCGAAACCTTGTTTTCTACCGGTGATTTTTAAAGACAAACCTGTATTTTTCGGGTAAAAAGGTGAAAAAATTACGGAAACTGGCATTTGCAGCTCACGGCACATGGAATCATGTTATTCGCAAATATTACACGTTCTATACCTTATTACTGTCCATTGCATTAAAATAAGTCTAAATGAACTGGTAGTAAATGCTAGAAAAATGCTTGGAACGTTTGCCGTTTTTATAATGGGAATTGGAATTACTGGTATCTAACCTTTAAGAAAACCAGGAACCGGCCCTTTAGGGTCCACTTATACATAAAATCCCCATGTAACTGTGTTATTTTATTGCGTTTATTACTTTTCATGGGAATAAAAGAGAATTATATCATAACTGACATGTTTTCGACGATTTTTAAAGAGAAACCTGTTTTTTTCGGATAAAAGAATGAAACAAAAGTACGTAAACTGGCCTTTTGCAGCTCACAGCACATGGAATCATGTTATTCGCAATTATTACACGTTCTATACCGTATTAATGTCCATTGCATTAAAATAAGTCTAAATGAACTGGTATTTTGACTGGTTTATGTGATTTAGGTGCGAATTTTAGTTCACGCTCCCCATACAATCCAAGTCCTGAAGCGCAAGCCAGATGGCTTATCATGTGTCATTCTCAAATGCGTTTTCGGGACATTTCTACTTAGCGGATCGACCTGAAATCGTGCATGTGTGGTACAAGTAGGTTAATAATGATGCAGAAGAGTTTTTTCATGATAGCAACATTTTGAGTTTTCTTTAAGGTTAGATACCAATAAATAAATCATTGTGTATCCCTCCGTGGTCCAGTCAAAAGTAGTGCCTATTGCTAAAGAGTTTCTCTTCTCTTCTGGCATAAAAGCCATTTAGGTATCTCAGACATGCCTTTTGTGGCTATTCCTAATATCCTATGTTTGTCCTCAATATGACTGCCAAAACCCTGTTTTCTACCATGGAAATAATCATATCAGGTTCCATGCTCTTTCGACTGCCATCACAATTTTTGAAGCATTCATGAGTCGTGACAGACCTACCACGTTTAACTGCTTCTTCACATTATTTGCCATATAATAAACAATTATAGGCCACATATACAAGCCCAAGATATTAAAGCAACAGTTTAACTTTAAATATTATTCATAATTTCATGTACATGTTTATCTTTCAAAAAATAGCACAGTTTTAAAGTATATGATAAGTCAATTTCAATCAAACCCTTAATGACAAATCATGATATACTTTATTTCATACCATATCATTTGTTTTGCCTTTGGATTTAAATAAGGAATGACTTGAGCCAAGAAGGTAATCTGTTTTTAGATAGTTTACATAATAACAGCACCGATAATGGCAAATATTGTATTTTTATTACCCGATAAACTGTCATATGACCTGCCACTGCCCCTTTTCTGCCAACCAGCATCAACTCTAGCGGTAATAGCGTCCACACCTTGATTTCTGTAATGGTAGTTATTGTACAATTAATTTCACTTACCTTTTATTGTTTGTTTTTTCATTTATTGTTATACTGTTCTTTAATAATCAGTTTAATGAATGTCTGCCAACAGTTCAAAATGATATTACAATGGACCCCTATTTGTATGTATAAGTTACCATCCGATATCACTAGGACACTGATACAGATCAATATTAGTAGCTCTGTAAAAAAGCTGTAATTTTAGGTAAAAAAGACAAATCAAATGTTCAATATAAAGCTGTTTTTTCCCTTGCATATTTATAACAGGAAGTTAGAGCAGTATTGTATTGAACCATTGATTTGAAACTGGGACAAGAAGACACTTGAGAGTTTAGACAATACAATAAATGATGGATAAGAAATAATATAAGCATCACTTAGAGAATAAACCTCACGTATAGTCATAGATGTTTTAACAAGTAATACACACTGATTACTGAGGCAAACCTCCTCATGCAGCCATTCGTTTGCACAGGTTTCGGCCACGGTGTCCATGACCTTCCCGGCTTCCCTCTGCCGCTCTACCACCATGCTGTGGCTTACAGTTGGTATGTTCAGAGTGGAGAGAAAGCTGTTCAATTGCTCGCATCCTATTCCAGCATTTATTAGTGCTGAAGATAGAAAAATATAGACAATTCATTGCAGCTGTCACTGTACAGTTTACTTTTATTAAGAAATTATTTTTTTTTAAATACCGGTGCAGCTATAAAAAATTATTACACGCAACACATTATCAACAACATATATGTATGTTGTAATGCACAATGGCAACTAACACAAACTTGAATTGTCACGAGTGACGGATATACCCCCACACTATGGCCTTGTCACAAAACTATAGCATCCATTTAAAAGAAATGGACACAAAGAGAATGATTTAATTTGTGAATATTTAACAGTGTATTTAAAAAATAATAATTTCAGTAGGAGCCATAACTGTGTCACCATTTAGTGGTTTGCAACCAATGTCGAACTTGACCTGTATGTTATGATGTTACACATATGTACCAAAAATAATTCAAATATGTGGAGTCTTTGTTATTGTCCGAAAACCGTGTGTTTAGTACAATTTAAGTCTAAAGGCAAAAAGGCCTATAACTCTGTCACAATTTAATGGTTTGTAACCAATTTCAAACTTGACCTGTATTTTATGATGCTACAAATGTGTACCAAGAATTATTTGAATATGTCAAGCCATTCTTGAGTTATCATCCGGAAACCATGTTGTTTTTAGGCAATTTAAGTCGAAAACGGGCCATAACTCTTGTCAAACTTTAGTGGTTTGCAACCAAAGTAAAACTACCCGTATTCTATGATGTTACACATGTGTAACACAATTTATTTGAATATATCAAACCTCTCGAGTTATCATCCGGAAACCATGAAAAACAACAGACCTACGGACCGACAAGCTCATTCCTTTATATCCCCCCCCCCCCAAACTTCGTTTCATGGGGGATATAAAAATAAACATGAAATATAAACCCTGAAATGAATCAGTTACTAAACTGTGTACAGTGCAGTTCGAAAAATTTATTTTAACCATAAAGAATAGCAAACTTGATTAAAAATCAAATTATGCTTACATGCTTTCACAAAAACAGATTGAAATCAGTAAATATGTAGGTGTTCTTCATTTGCATGCTACCTACCTATTCCTAGCTTTGTGTATGCGTCCCAAATTATGTTGTGTCTTTTACCTGTGGGTACGTTATTCACAGATCCACGCTGTGTATTACTGCATGGAACTAGATATAAATGGAAATCAACAAGACACTTCAGTATTGCAAATCAATACAACATTCAAGTACAGCAAACTTGTATAAAAATTATGATTCAAAACTTTAGAAACTGAGGTCATAAAGTAGGAATTTGTTGTTTTGGCTTCACAAGATGACTATTGTAAAATGTGTGCCATAACTTGTTAGCGCTTGGCGTATATTGAGCTACTTTTGATATGGGCAATATACGCCTGCAGCGAATTTAGCCCTTTATAATTAGTAACACTAAATTCGTTGCAGGTCTTATAAATAAGACTAGATCTTACTCTAGTAAATATAGATGATTCATGATGTACTATGTACAAACTACTAGTACAATTGTTCTGTTTAAAACAGTATTACTGATATAAATTCACAAGTTCTTCTTCAGAAATTAAACTTGTCAGATAAGTCTAATTAGTAGAAATCCTTCAAAAACACAAATGCCAATGTCTAGTCCAGCTGAGATACATCCTCCATTATAGAGTAATTTCAATTTCTATTACTAGCTGCTAGCAGATATTCAATATTTAAAAAGAGTGCTATCACTCTCAGGTGACATATGCCCCAAAATGCTATTCAGTAAAATACATTACTTTTTTCATAATAACATGAAGCGTCAATAAAAGAACAGTCAATTTACATGTGTATGTGCATATAAAAATTATAACCTTTAATGATTGCACCAAGTCCGCAAGTTGTGATTCCAATTGAATGGGAAAGTTGGAGTGGAAGTCCGCACTGCTTGCAGGCTGAAAGCGCATCCGCAAGTATTCCCAGCTCAACCACAAATCTTCATATCTTCCAGTCGTCATCGCCATCATTAACAATAACTTCCTGGCAAACTGAGGGTATCAGGTTGTTCCGCTCCCAAGTAGTTTCCTCCCCCTAGTTATTTCGCCCCAAAGTGGCTTCGCCCCTGATCATTTCGGTCCCAATTACGCTTATTAGCAAAAAAAGGCTTTTTTTTTTTACTTTATTCAATAATGTAACAGTACATATGTTATATAGTACATTATTTATTTATTGGTAAGTAAATTTAATATCTCGACCGGAACATATGGGGAGACATATACTGGTACATTAAATATACAACAACTACAATCACAATTAGAACACTTTTGAAAAGGAGACCAAATGCAAGAACATCTAAGAAGGTGACATACCCTGAAAGAAGAGCCAACACATAATAATTAAACGCAAATGCTGTAGCTGCCCACCTACAAATGGATCATCCGCCACCTGAAACCATTACAAGTAATTTGTTTTGCCATTCATGCAAACAAATGTTATCCCATGCGGAACGGAAGAGTATCCTGGTGATCCGGGATCTCCGGCGTCGCTGTCAACGTTGGTGTTCGTTCTCCGTGGCCGTGCTTTCGTTCGAGAACGAGTTATTGCGGTCTATTTGCGTCCTTGCCGTGCATTTGCTACGGGTAAGCGGAAGAGACTTTCATGTCTGCACTGCCCGCCGGTACACGTTTATGCTTATTCCTAAAGATCACAATAGTTAATATCTTATCAAACATTTATTAAATATAATATAACCAACACACAAGAAGAAATTCTTATTTATGAAAAGTATTTATGCTGCACAAATGAAAGACAATGAAACGTAGCAATTTTCAACATTGTTGATACATATTCATGCATGGAATGGTAATTTTACGTATTAAAGCGCACACCTATTTACACGCACCGACGCAAATATCTTCATATTTGTAATTATTTAATCTGACCATTATTTCATTCTCTGAGTTAACACATTGGAAAATAATAATCCTTTGTAGCTTGTTTTCTTATCAGCAATAAATCGATGAATCTATATATGTGTTGTTGCTTTTGTGTATTTAAATAATATCAACTACCAATCATTATACGTTTATTAAATTGTCATGTTACAATCTTAATTGTATTATCACATTAATTGCCATAATAATAGCGTAACTAAACGTCCATCAAAAACATTTCAAAATTCAATGTTTGCGTGTCCCTGAATTGGGACCCCGTATTATCACCTTTGGTTGTTATTGTATAAACAGTCCATACCCTGCTAGTTGCATTACGACTTGTCACACGGCGGTATATTGCAAGTGCTTATCTATACACCATCAGGGGGGGCCGGTCTGTTTGACACGTGGTGCAGAATGTGTACTCGACTAAGGAATAGTCTTCCTAATCAAACGTCTCGATTTATTCTTAATTTATTAAGTCCACGTCAATAAAACAATATATCTTGTAATCATAGCCGTCTAATAATTACATTACATTCCTTCTTAGTAGGTATAATTATTTTGTTTAATATCTTCAATAAGTGATAAATAGTCCATGGTGAAACCAAAAAAATAATAATTGATTAACAAATATAGATATATAGATATATGCAAAATAAACGATTACATAAGTGTATAATATCAGATACGCAGATTAATCGGGGAACTGATTAGTATATAGAAAACATTGTTTTATTTAGATTATGAGATAACTAGATTTTATCAGCATGTATCACGGACAGTCAATTAACATGAGCAGGTGCAATGTAATCGCCACATCGGAAGAGGTCTGTGAAGTTGGCTGTTAGATGTTAGATATTCACCAGCTGTTCAAACTACAATGCATAGCTATGCATCAGGTGTTCGTCAGATGTTCAAAGGCAAAATAATAGCTATACACCAGGTGTTCGCTAAGTATTAACATCAGAATGCATAGCTATGCACCAGGTGTTCGTCAGATGTCCAAAGGCAGAAGTATAGCTATATACCAGGTGTTCACTATGTATTCAAATCAGAATGTATAGCTGTGCACCAGGCGTTCGCCAGATGTTCAGAGGCAAATGTATAACTATACACTAGGTGTTTACTAGGTATTCTTATCAGAGCGTATAGCTATGCACCAGGTGTTCGTCAGATGTTCAAAGGCAAAAGTATAGCTAAGCACCAGGTGTTCGTCAGATGTTCAAAGGCAGACGTATAGCTATATACAAGGTGTTCACTAGGTATTCAAATCATAATGTATAGCTGTGCACCAGGTGTTCGTCAGATGTTCAAAGGAGAATGTATAGATATACACCAGGTTTTTACTAGGTATTCACATCAGAATGCATAGCTATGCACCAAGTGTTCGTCGGATAATCAAAGGCAAATGAAAACCTATGCATCAGGTGTTCGTAAGATGTTCAAAGGCAAAATGTATAGCTATACACCAGGTGTTTACTAGGTATTGTTATCAGAATGTCTAGCTATGCACCAGGTGTTTACTATGTATTCTTATCAGAATGTATAGCTATGCACCAGGTGTTCGCCAGATGTTCACAGGCAAAAGTATAGCTATGCATCAGGTGTTCGAGATACCAGGTGTTCACTAGGTATTCAAATTAGAAGATATAGCTGTGCATCAGGTGTCCGCCAGATGTTTAAAGGCAAATTTATAGCCATACACCAGGTGTTCACTAGGTATTCAAATAAGAATCTAAAGCTGTGCACCAAATGTTCGCCAGATGTTCAAAGGCAAATGTATAGCTATACACAAGGTGTTTACTAGGTATTATTATCCGAATGTCTAGCTATGCACCAGGTGTTCGTTAGATATTCAAAGGGAAATGTACAGCTATGCATCAAGTGTTCGTCAGATGTTCAAAGGCAGTAGTATAGCTATATACCAGGTGTTTGCTAGGTATTCAAATCAGAATGTATAGCTGTGCACCAGGTGTTCGCCAGATGTTTAAAGGCAAATGAATAGATATACACCAGGTGTTTACTAGGTATTCACATCAGAATGTATAGCTATGCACCAAGTGTTCGTCAGATAATCAAAAGCAAATGAATAACTTTGCATCAGGTGTTCGTCAGATGTTCAAAGCCAAAATGTATAGCTATACACCAGGTGTTTACTAGGTATTCTTATCAGAATGAATAGCTATACACCAGGTGTTCGTCAGATATTTATAGGCAAAAGTATAGCTATATACCAGAAGTTCTCAAGGTTTTCAAATAAGAATGTATAGCTGTGCACCAGGTGTTCGCCAGATGTTCAAAGGAAAATGTATAGATATTGTTGAGAGTCAACATGAGTTATATGAAATTTAATAGTAAATACTAAATCACTTACCTTTTAAACTTGTCCTTTGATAGTCTGAAGTGTTAATACTTACTTTCGTATAGACACTGGCTGTACCACAAGGATTATGCAGTCGTTTCTCAATATATTAACGAAACGATCTACTTAATGCAAATGTTTCGCCAGTAATTCATCTATTTGTTGTATTAAACGTAAATGATCCAATGCTTTGTCACCATTTTCTGCGAAGCCCATTTTATTCATACGCTTGATTCTTTTCTTAGAGACAATTCTTACCATTTGTCAGTTTATTTCGATAGAGTGTATGTTTATCCACAAAACGGCTAGGTTGTTTACGTCTGAAATGATTTTTGTGTATGTTTGTTGAATTAATACTTTCACAGCGTCCTTTCGATTTGTTCTAGTCAGCTATCTTGTCGTTGCATAGAAACTGGTTTGTTTACTTCCGGTTGACATTTCTAAATAACGAAAAGATGTTTAATCTCAGTAGAGTATCCAAAACCAGATTTCAGGTGTGTTTTATATGTAAAATGTACTTTATTATACGTCTAAGTGTGTTTTATAAACGTAACTGAGTGTTATCGTTAGTAACAGCCGTTGTACTTGACGCGCACCTAGCTGCCACAATATGCTGCGTCATGCAACAAAAGTGCTGCATGCACCAGTGTGGCGTGCAACGTGTTGCATGCCACAATGCAACATGTTGCATGCCACAACGCAACATGTTGCATGCCACAACGCAACATGTTGCATGCCACAACGCAACTTGTCGCACGCCACTGTGCAACATGTTGCACTCTGTTCTAGTATAAATAGCCTGCACGCGTTCGTGGACAATTTTCTTAAGGCAAACTCCATCTCGTTTTGTCCATTTTGCTGACACTTAGAACTTGGGCATTTTCGAAGTTCAGTACTTAGGTGCGCGTCATATCTTAACCTATTAAGAATTTGATACTTTGCATATGATAAATAATTTTCTAAATACAAATTTATCAGAATATACTAGCCTTTGTGCAGAATTGACCTCTTTTCGACAATTGTAATACTTTCATCTGTTAGAGTAGTAGGTTACATTGTGCTAAGATTTGGCATTATAGCATCGTACATTATTGGATGAATAACATATTATATTAAGGCCCAAATAAACTTGTAGAACGTTATATTCCGGTTTTCCGAGAAATAATTAATGAAAAATAAACATAGAAAATAAAATTATCGGTGTGCGTTGTTTTACATCTTATTATTATAGACATATTGAATTACGTTGTTTACGATCAAAACCCTGATATATTGTTGAATAATTATGGTGGAGCACTAGTCCGTAAATGTCTATGGTATGACCTATGGAAATGTCCGAGTAACCACAAAGTTAGTATATAAGAGCGCGTTTTCTAATAGAATAGTTAGAACTGCTCCCGACCTCGTTAAGTGAACGTCGTAAAAATATTAAAGGCAATTAAAAGTATATTATTGACAAAACACTAGGGACTTTGGGCGCTCTGAGGCTGGCAATCCTCTTCTTGCGACATATGGGCCATGTTAGCACGATTCCTACCCCTCAATAGCTCGGGTCGCTAGTGATCGATAATATAATTATAAAATAATAGTTCCATATCCCCGTACCAAGACTCCAAGTCACTTCAAAGGTTCAATACCCGGGGTACAGGGTAATATAGCAATAAAACACCATGCTCCTGTGTTTCAGACCCGGAGTATCGGGCAGTGTTTCAGTGATTCGAGGTCAATACATGGTTCCATACCACAATAAAGGAATCATATAGGACTCGAAGTAGTGCTCGGGTTATTGTTTAATATATTTGATTCTAATTAATTTTCTGTTCAATATCAATCATTTTTCTACAATAAGAAAATCAGTAAGCAAGGTAGCTTGAGGAAAATTATACATATATTTTGTTTTATTGGTTTTGTTGTAATAACAAAAGTGCTAGCCATACTTGCAAACCCGAAGCTCGGGATAAACGTTACACTCGCAACCATTCTTAACATCAATTTAACAGCAAAGTGACAACAACAATAGCAGCACCAACATAATCACCAGCAGCAACACTAGAAGTGTTAGCAGCAACGTCATCATTATCAGCAGCAAAAGCACTAGCCGTAGCAGTGGCAGCAGCAAAGGCACCAGCAGTAGCATTGTAGAAACAACATCATCATCATCAGCAGCGGCAAAAGCACTAGCAGCAGCAGCGTTAGCAGCCAGATCATCATCAGAGCAACTGTGCCAACAGCAACAGTATAAGCAGCGACATCGGCATTACTGGGAACAGCAGCAGCAGCATTGCTAGCAGAAACACCAGTAGCATCAGCAGCAACCTCAGCAACATCCCAGAATAACCAACACTGAACCACACAGGAGTCACCGCGAAAGCCAGCCAGCCTGACCCACAACATCTTTTGGTGTCTGAAGTGGGATATGCGACTACTTCAACAGATCCAGTGATACAGACCCTGTCCGGAGCATAACCATGGAGGATGATAGTGACCACGAAGTTATGTTCAAAACTGTTGCGGAGAGGAGATACAGTGAAGCGGAGACTCAGCTCAACAGTAAGAACACATCACTTTGTCATACTGAGTCGGAGTTAGACACCGTATCACAAGCGTCAAGGGACGATGACCGACTCTTGACAAGAGAAGAAATGCACAAATCAAACCAAGCCACCACTGATAAATTAGACAACTTGACACTTATACTTAAAGACTTAGTAAAAGAACTGCAGTGCATGATAGAAAATAAACGCACACAAGTCCAACCAGTAGACCACCAACAGAACGTGCAGCCTCCTGAAAGCCATTCTATTATAGAAAATCAGTGCAGTGCAGGTAATGCCAGTAAGGAGCACAACTCTAATCTGTCAGCAATGGCACTGCCTTTCTATGGAAGGTCAGAGGGGTCATACAGAGACCGGAATCAGAATCAGTGGATGCCACATAATAATAGCAGTCACAACCAATTTGACCAAGGATATACACAAGATGGCCGCTTTCACCAAGTGCAGCTGACTTCAGACTAGTATCGCAGACGTGGGTACAGAATGTTAAATTCGGACCAAGTTAAGGTATCTGCCTTTACAGGAAAGGAAGATTGGCAAGTCTGGATCTCCAGATTTGACGCGATAGCTATGCGCTATGAATGGGACGAGGACACGAGGATTGACCTGATATTACCTCGGTTGGAAGGTCAAGCAGCACAATTTGTATTCACACAGTCCCCCCCCCCCCCCAGATGCGTTGAATGATTACCATGCTTTGGTACGCGAGTTGAACAGTCGATTTAGGGTCATCGAAACAGCTAAATCGTATGCTTCAAAGTTTGCGCAACGGTACCAATGACAAGGCGAATCAGTCGAAGATTATGCCGCAAACTTGAGAGAGTTATACGACAAGGCACATTCGCATAGAGACAAGAAGACCAGAGATGAAGACCTGGTGCGAAGATTCTTGGACGGTCTGCGTGATGAGGAAGTACGGTTTCAAATCGAGTTCCACAAATAACCAGCAACTCTTGATGAAGCGGTGTACTATGCAGTCACGTTCAAAAAGTTCGCAAATCGCAAGACCTTGAACGTCGTAGAAAGTTTACACGGACCGTACGAGAAGATGAGAACTTTGAGCGACGTTCAAACACCAGAGGACTACATGGAACACAAAGCAAACCAAACAGCGGAGATAATAAAAATGACAACAGATACACCAGAAATGCAAATAAGCCAGGTGATCAATATAAGCTCTTGACTGAAATATTGAAACGCCTTCACAATTTAGAGACTAAACAAGCAACATACGGCGATAGTCGTCATTTAAAGAAGAAGACAGATGTCGAGTGTTTCAGTTGTCATAAACTCGGGCATTTCGCACCCGAATGTCCAGAGAAGAAGGAAAACAACAAAATAGAACAAGAAGCTAGTCCAAAACAAGCAAGTGATGAGAAACCTTTAAACTTCAAGGGACCAGCCCTTGCGGCCAAAGGGAGGTCCAGGTACATGTAGAAGGCGGCCAGAATGTGCAGACAGCAAATGACCAGTGTTCTTTAGCAGAGTATTTGCGAAAAGTAAAACGATCTCTTGCAGATGGTGTATACGTCCATGGGGCTGTAAATGGAATGCCATTGGTTTTTACAGCTGATACTGGGGCATTCGAACTGTCATCTCCAGGAGAGCATATGATAACATACCTAGTAAAATGCAACCTAAGTTAGTAAGGTCTGCATGTTCAGTAGGTGCAGGGGGAGCGCATGTACCTGAGGTCGGGCAAGGTGAATTTGAATTGTCATTGGGGCCACACAAATTTGTTAAGGAGGTTATCGTAGACGATATCGAGGACGAGGCTTTGCTCGGATACGATGTTTGATGGGCCGCGGTCAGGGACCAGCTGACATCATGTTAAGTGAAAACAAGATTTTGTTGGATGGCAAACAGATCCCCATTTTCCAGATTGGTAGAGAGAAGTGCTCCCGGAAAGTGACAGTGGCTGATGATGTAAAGATCCCAGGGTTAACAGAAGCACTAGTGAACGTCGACGTAGAAAGATAAGAGTCTGATGATAATTTAGAGACAGCAGAATATGTAGTAGAACCTAGTGATACCTTCAAAGACAAATACCAGCTGGTCATGGCCTCGACGCTTGTTGATGTCAATAAGCTGTCAACCTGCAAGGTCAGTGTCTTGAACCCGACGGATGTTGAGGTTACGCTGAAGCAAGATGCTGACGTTGAGAGAGCAGATCTGATCGAAAGGGTTGTCAGTATCATCGCTGAAAAAGAATGCATACAAGTAAAGCACAAGCACGACAAACTGAGGAAAATTAACACAACTAGCAATGTTTTAACATCTGCAAGATTAAGTGAGTTCATGGACCAACCGGTACCCGCTCATCTTAGAAACTTATACGAAAAGTCCGTTGATGGCAAGAACGACGAAGAACAGCGTACCGTAGCGGCTTTGTTATGCAAATTTAGTGAGGCGTTCTCAAAGAATGAATGGGACGTAGGGCTTACCAGTCTGGCAGAACACCAAATAGACACAGGAGATGCTAAGCCGATTAAGCAAAGACCACAGCGCGTACCTCTTGCGTTCGCTGAAGAAGAGAAATCTGCAATAGATGATCTTTTGAAAAAGGGAGTCATACAGAAAAGCACATCACCATGGGCCAGCCCGATAGTTTTCGTAAGAAAAGAATCTGGTGCTGTTCGACCCTGCGTGGACTACAGACAACTGAATGCAGTAGTCAAGCCTGATGGGTTTCCTTTGCCAAGGACCCAAGACTGTCTAGATGCGGTAGCAGGCTCAGCTTATTTCAGCAGCTTTGACTTGACAAGCGGGTACTTCCAGATACCCGTGAAGAGGGAGGATATTCCGAAGACAGCATTCACCTGCAAGTATGGGCTCTACGAAATGACACGTATGCCTTTTGGACTTAACAACAGCGGCAGCACTTTCCAGCGAACAATGGAGCTGGGTCTGCAGGGCCTGCAATGGCAAACATGTTTAATCTATGTCGACGACATTATTGTCTTCGGTGCTACACTCGAACAAAACATTGCGAGAGTTGATGAGGTCCTTCATCGAATTATGGATGCCGATTTAAAGCTAAGCCCTGACAAGTGTCACTTATTAAAGACTGAAGTTGTCTTCCTAGGACATGTTGTTTCCAAAGATGGCATAAAACCTAACCCTGTGAATATCTCTAAAATACTATCGTGGCCACAACCAATACATCAGAAACAGGTAAAACAATTTGTAGCCACAGCGTCATATTATCGTCGATTCGTGAAGAACTTCGCCAAGATTGCAAAACCGTTAATTGATATGACCCGTAAAGATTCTCTCTTTGTATGGACTGATAACTGCGAAGAGGCCTTTGAACTTTTAAAAGGTAAGTTAACAAGTCCACAGGTCATGGGTTACGCCCTCAATGGTGGTGGTGTATTTTACCTTGATGTTGATGCTTCAGGCACAGGTATCGGTGCAGTTCTCTCGCAGATACAAGGCGGCAGGGAGCGCTTAATAGTGTACGCCAGCCGTGGCTTAAACAAGGCCGAGCGAAACTACTGCGTGACCGAAAGAGAGTTGCTCGCTGTTGTCTACTTCATCCAGTACTTCCGTCAATATCTGATGGGTAGACAATTCGTAGTCAGATCAGACCATCAGGCTCTAGTGTGGCTGTTCAGCATGAAGGAACCTAATGGTAAAATAGCAAGGTGGATTGAGATTTTAGCAGCATACCATTTCGCAATAGAGTACCGACCTGGTAAACGCCAGCCTCATTGTGATGCCCTGTCAAGATGTGAAGCACCAAGGGACTGCGAATGCGACCAACTCGACACAAGCGAACCATTGCCTTGTGGACCATGCAATAAATGTCGACGCAGGGTTGAACTGATGAAGTCAGCAGCTCATGTCGTCCAAAACGCTGACGCTGAAATAAAAACTTAAAAATTGAGAGCTGTTGAAACAAGAAGTACAGTTCAACCCTGGTTCCAAAAGCTCACCGCAGAAGAATTGTCTGACAAACAAGATGCAGACCCCGACATTGAAATGATAAAACAAGCCAAGATAAAGGGAGAAAAGCCGATCCCAGACGAAATGGCCTGTAAAAGCGCGGCAGCAAGATATTACTGGGCCCTCTGGGAACAACTTTGCACTGAAGATGGGGTTTTATGTAAACAATTCAAGAAAGAAAACGGCACAGGGGAGTATGTGCAGATCATCGCACCAGCCGATATGAAAGACGAAGTAATACACATGGCACATAATAACATAATGTCAGGCCATTTAGGGATCAAGAAGACTAGGCAAAAGATTTTACGCCAGTTTTTCTGGTTCAACTTAAAGGAAGACGTAAAACTATACGTAAAGGCTTGGGATACCTGCGCATGCGACAAAAGGCCGCAAAAGGCACCTAGGGCTCCTATGGGCCATTTACCTAGTAGTGCACCTTGGGACACCCTTGCCATTGACTTTTTTAGACCATTACCAATGACAGAGAGGGGTAATAGGTACATCATGGTGGCGACTGACCACTTCACAAAGTATGTTGAAGTAGTTGCAGTCCCAACCCAAAATGCCGACGAATGTGCAATGAAGATTGCAAATGAATTCGTCGCTAGATGGGGCGCACCATTGTCAATCCACACAGATATGGGGTCAACATTCGAAAGCTGCATTTTTCAAGCTTTATGCAAATTATTTGAGATAAGAAAGAATCGCACCACACCAAGGAACCCAAAAGGTAATGGACAGACCGAGCGTTTCAATAGAATTTTGGTGAAAATGATAAAAGCTTATCTGGTCGACCAAGACGAATGGGACTTCTGGGATGTCTGGCAGGGGCCTTCAGGTCTACACCGCATGAAGCCACCGGTCTTACACCGAATTTAATGTGTCTTGGATGGAAGATTAGGGTCCCCGCAGATCTAGTTTATGGTCATAGACAGAACAAAGATCCTGTATCTGAGGCAAAACATGTCGGTATCATCAAGTCGCGCCTGCAAAAGACACATGAAGTTGCACGTAAACATATGAAAGCATGTGCGAAACGAAGCAAAGAGGCATATGACGTTAAGTCATCATTTTCCACATACAGCATTGGGGACGCCGTATGACTCCTGCATGAATCAAGAAAGGTCGGTGTTACACAAAAGCTGGACAAGGCATTTGATGGACCATATTTGGTCATGGGCAAAACGTCACCAATTACCTATAAGATACAGCTTAATGGCAAAGGTGATTTCCGGACGACCCATCACGACAAGATCAAGAAGTATGAAGGAAATCAGAGACCTAACTGGTTGATAAAAGCTTCTAAACGACTGAGAACAGAACCAAACACAATGCAGCACTAAATTTCAAACACAATTCAGCATCCAACAGATCTAACAGTCATCAGGCTCCAGATACATTCTATTTCCTTTCTCTGCTGTTTTTTTCTCTCCGTCTCCTCGCATGTCGATGATACACAAGTTGGTGGAAAAAGGCAGGACTCACGTCAAGGCCGTTGTTTGAACCCGTTTTTTAAAATATATTTCCAGGGAGCCATGGATGTCCGTAAGGCCAGGAGGAGGCAGTTCGTCTGTTTGCACTGCGCGAAATCCGGAAACATAAGAGTGACTGAGAAGTATCGGATGGTCTCGCACATATACAAGCATCACATAGCCCTGGACCAGGCCCCCTTTTACTGCACGCTTTGCATGTTCCGTTGCACGACTAGAGATGCTCTACAAAAGCATGTAACTAACTATTCACTGCACGCAGTCTTGGCTGGTGAAACCAATGATCAGACGAGCTTCCTTGGCCACAACGCGAACCCAAAGTCTGTAGCGGAAGGAACTGACTACAGAGAGGCAACGAAGTATTAAACTGATCACAAGGTGACTGTAGTCCATGACTCGCTAGCAAGTGAAAACGATAAAGAGTATAATGATGATGGTCTAGTAGGAATAAGAGTCACACTAGAAGTGCTAGCCGATTTATCATTTAGGAAGAAGATTCCAGAGTATGATCCGTTCCATCCAGGGATGGGTGATCAAATATCAACCGCAAATTTCCACAGAACAGTTGGTCCAGCTAAAGTTTCTCCAGCTCCAACAACTATGAGACCCCATGTCGTACGGCCATCAAAATCATCCACAATTACGACTAGCAGCTCGCCAGCCAGTAGCGTTAATTCAGTGAGGACCACTACCATCACACTCCACCCAGCAATAACATCTACGCACGTAACACCACACCCCTGCGTGAGAACCTGCATACACCACCTTGTAAACCAGTGCACAGGCCAACAACACCGGTCTTTGACCTAGCAGACACACTGTTTCTTGACGACAATATGATTCTGCCATTGACCCCTGCAAAGGCAGCTCCAGCCAGCAAGTCATGTTCCAAGGAAAGCAGTGCGCAGACCGACACACCAATGCCATTTGAAGTGAATCCCACACTGCTTATCAACGGCATCACATCTGTACTCGAGGCTAGGTTCGCCTAGCTTTCGGCGACAACCATGATCGACAGAATGGAGAGGTCTTTGGGGCGGATAGCGGCTGAGACGAGGCAGCGGGGCAGGGCCGATGAATCCATTCCGAAGAGGCCACGACTGCTGGAAGATAAGGAGAATTTTTATAACAGGAGATAGATTGAAATAGTAAAACAATCTTGCAGTAATAATTGAAACAAATTTAACAAATTAAACTAATGATATACTAGTCTCTTTGAGTGTTAAGAAATATCAACTTGGTAATGTATATCACTAGACTGTCAGAAACTATTGCCTAAGCCATGCTGAAAAGTTACAGCATAGAACCATGATCCATAAATTAGTCTGATGTTGTGGACATTAACGTTAGAAAATAATTGTACATAAACAGTTATTTATTTCTTAAATGTCGTATTGTTATTTCAAATTCATTTGCTCTGAACCAAGCATATTCATATGTTTTATGTGTGAATTTGTAAATATAGTTCGGCTTGGATAAATTTTATAGGTGTTGTGATTTTGCACAAGAAAACATTGTTGTCAGTGTTATTTGAAGTGGTTTAAAATCTTTATTTATTTAAATTTATATACTAAAAGTATTTATACTCTAAATGCAAGCATATTCATGCATTTAATCAAAAGATGTCAATTATTGCCTGGTAGTTATTTGTAAATGTGTGTTTGGAAGATTTAGGTGTGAACATTATGAGTCGTTAATATTTTTTTTTAAGTCTTAATAAGATATTCTAGATGATTTATTGTGTTTTAAAGTTACTGTAGTCTAACTGTTAGTTGGTTGTATATATAGACTCCAATTAATTATATCAATATTGACATTTGTTTTGTAATATGGCTATCGGAGTTTAGCCATAGAAACTGAGGGGTAATGTTGAGAGTCAAAATGAGTTGTATGAAATTTAATAGTAAATTCTAAATCACTTACGTTTTAAACTTGTCCTTTGATAGTCTGAAGTGTTAATACTTACTTTCGTATAGACACTGGCTGTACCACAAGGATTATGAAGTCGTTTCTCTATATATTAACGAAACGATCTACTTAATGCATATGTTTCGCCAGTAATTCATCTATTTGTTGTATTAAACGTAAATGATCCAATGCTTTGTCACCATTTTATTCATACGCTTGCTTAATTCTTTGCTTAGAGACAATTCTTACCATTTGTCAGCTTATTTCGATAGAGTGTATGTTTATCCACAAAACGGCTAGGTAGTGTACGTCTGAAATGATTTTTGTGTATGTTTGTTGAATTAATACTTTCACAGCGTCCTTTCGATTTGTTCTAGTCAGCTATCTTGTCGTTGCATAGAAACTGGTTTGTTTACTTCCGGTTGACATTTCTAAATAACGAAAAGATGTTTAATCTCAGTAGAGTATCCAAAACCAGATTTCAGGTGTGTTTTAGATGTAAAATGTACTTTATTATACGTCTAAGTGTGTTTTATAAACATAACTGAGTGTTATATTTAGTAACAGCCGTTGTACTTGACGCGCACCTAGCTGCCACAATATGCTGCGTCATGCAACAAAAGTGCTGCATGTACCAGTGTGGCGTGCAACGTGTTGCATGCCACAATGCAACATGTTGCATGCCACAACGCAACTTGTCGCACGCCACTGTGCAACATGTTGCACTATGTCCTAGTATAAATAGCCTGCACGCGTTCGTGCGTGGACTCCGACAATTTTCTTAAGGCAAACTCCATCTCGTTTTGTCCATTTTGCTGACACTTACAACTTGGGCATTTTCGAAGTTCAGTACTTAGGTGCGCGTCATATCTTAACCTATTAAGAATTTGATACTTTGCATATGATAAATAATTTTCTAAATACAAATTAACAGAATATACTAGCCTTTGTGCAGAATTGACTTCTTTTCGACAATTGTAATACTTTCATCTGTTAGAGTAGTAGGTTACATTGTTTTAAGATTTGGCATTATAGCATCGTACATTATTTGATGAATAACATATTCTATTAAGGCCCAAATAAACTTGTAGAACGTTATATTCTGACTCTTGTTTAATTTAACCCTATAAGTTGGAGTCATTAACAACAGCAATCACTCGCAACCATTCTTAACATCAATTTAACAACAAAGTGACAACAACAATAGCAGCACCAACATTGTCACCAGCAGCAACACTAGAAGTGTTAGCAGCAACGTCATCATTATCAGCAGCAAAAGCCGTAGCAGTGGCAGCAGCAAAGGCACCAGCAGTAGCATTGTAGAAACAACATCATCATCAGCAGTGGCAAAAGCACTAGCAGCAGCAGCGTTAGCAGCCAGATCATCATCAGAGCAGCTGTGCCAACAGCAACATTAAAAGCAGAGACAGCGGCATTACTGGGAACAGCAGCAGCAGCATTTCTAGCAGAAGCACCAGTAGCATCAGCAGCAACCTCAGCAACATCCCAGAATAACCAACACTGAACCACACAGGAGTCACCGCGAAAGCCAGCCAGCCTGACCCACAACAATATACACAATGTGTTTACTAGGTATTCACATCAGAATGTATAGCTATGCACCAAGTGTTCGTCAGATAATCAAAGGCAAATGAAAAACTATGCATCAGGTGTTCGTCAGATGTTCAAAGGCAAAATGTATAGCTATACACCAGGTGTTTTCTAGGTATTCTTATTAGAATGTCTAGCTATCCACCAGGTGTTCGTCAGATGTTCAAAGGCAAATGAATAGCTATGCATCAGGTGTTCGTCAGATGTTCAAAGGCAAAATGTATAGCTATACACCAGGTGTTTACTATGTATTCTTATCAGAATGTATAGCTATGCACCAGGTGTTCGCCAGATGTGCACAGGCAAAGGTATAGCTATGCATCAGGTGTTCGTCAGATGTTCAAAGGCAAAAGTAAAGCTATATACCAGGTGTTCACTAGGTATTCAAATTAGAAGGTATAGCTGTGCATCAGGTGTTCGCCAGATGTTTAAAGGCAAATTTATAGCCATACACCAGGTATTCACTAGGTATTCAAATAAGAATCTAAAGCAGGGCACCAAATGTTCGCCATATGTTCAAAGGCAAAAGTACAGCTATGCACAAGGTGTTTACTAGGTATTATTATCAGAATGTCTAGCTATGCACCAGGTGTTCGTCAGATGTTCAAAGGGAAATGTACAGCTATGCATCAAGTGTTCGTCAGATGTTCAAAGGCAGAAGTATAGCTATATACCAGGTGTTCACTAGGTAAAAAAATCAGAGTGTACAGCTGTTCACCAGGTGTTCGTCAGATGTTTAAAGGCAAATGTATAGATATACACCAGGTGTTTACTAGGTATTCACATCAGAATATATAGGTATGCACCAGGTGTTCGCCAGATGTTCACAGACAAAAGTATAGCTATGCATCAGGTGTTCGTTAGATGTTCAAAGGCAAAAGTAAAGCTATATACCAGGTGTTCACTAGGTATTCAAATTAGAAGGTATAGCTGTGCATCAGGTGTTCGCCAGATGTTTAGAGGCAAAGTTATAGCCATACACCAGGTGTTCACTAGGTATTCAAATAAGAATCTAAAGCATGGCACCAAATGTTCGCCATATGTTCAAAGGCAAATGTATAGCTATACACAAGATGTTTACTAGGTATTATTATCAGAATGTCTAGCTATGCACCAGGTGTTCGTCAGATGTTCAAAGGGAAATGTACAGCTATTCATCAATTGTTCGTCAGATGTTCAAAGGCAGAAGTATAGCTATATACCAGGTGTTCACTAGGTTTTAAAATCAGAATGTATAGCTGTGCACCAGGTGTTCGCCAGATGTTTAAAGGAAAATGATTAAATATACACCAGGTGTTTACTAGGTATTCACATCAGAATGTATAGCTATGCACAAAGTGGTCGTCAGATAATCCAAAGCAAATGAAAAACTTTGCATCAGGTGTTCGTCAGATGTTCAAAAGCAAAATGTATAGCTATACACCAGGTGTTTACTAGGTATTGTTATCAGAATGTCTAGCTATGCACCAGGTGTTCGTCAGATGTTTATAGGCAAAAGTATAGCTATATACCAGAAGTTCTCAAGGTTTTCAAATTAGAATGTATAGCTGTTCACCAGGTGTTCGCCAGATGTTTAAAGGCAAATGTATAGATATACACCAGGTGTTTAATAGGTATTCACATCAGAATGTATAGCTATGCACCAAGTGTTCGTCAGATAATTAAAAGCAAACAAATAACTTTGCACCAGGTGTTCGTCAAATGTTCAAAGGCAAATTGTATTGCTATACACCAGGTGTTTACTAGGTATTGTTATCAGAATGTCTAGCTATGCACCAGGTGTTCGTCAGATGTTTGTAGGCAAAAGTATAGCTATATACCAGAAGTTCACAAGGTTTTCAAATTAGAATGTATAGCTGTGCACTAGGTATTGGCCAGATGTTCAAAGGCAAATGTATTGCTATACACCAGGTGTTCACTAGGTATTCTTATCAGAATGTCTAGCTATGCACCACGTGTTCGTCAGATGTTCAAATTCAAAAGAATAGCTATGCACCAGGCGTTGGTCATATGTCCAAAGGCAGAAGTATAGATGTACACCAGGTGTTCACTAGGTATTCAAATCAGAATGTATAGCTGTGCACCAGATGATCAAAGGCAAATGTATATATATACACCAGGTATTTACTAGGTTTTCACATCAGAATGTAAAGCTATGTACCAGGTGTTCGTCAGATGTTCAAAGGCAAATGAATAGCTATGGATCAGGTGTTCGTCAGATGTTCAAAGGCAAAAGTATAGCTATGCACCAGGTGTTCGTCAGATGTTCGAAGACAGACGTATAGCTATATACAATGTGTTCACTAGGTATTCAAATCAGAATGTATTGCTGTGCACCAGGTGTTCACCATATGTTCAAAGGAAAATGTATAGCTATACACCAGGTTTACTAGGTATTCACATAAGAATGTATAGCTATGCACCAGGTGTTCGTCAGATGTTCAAAGGCAAAAGTATAGCTATGCATCAGGTGTTCGTCAGATGTTCAAAGGCAAAAGTATACCTATAAACCAGGTGTTTACTAGGTATTCGTTTCAGAATGTATCTATGCACCAGGTGTTCGTCAGTTGTTTACAGGCAAAAGTATAACTATGCATCACGTATTCGTCTCATGTTCAAAGGCAAAAGAATTGCTATATACCAGGTGTTCACTAGGTATTCAAATTAGAATGAACAGCTGTTCACAAGGTGTTCGCCAGATGTTTATAGGAAAATGTATAGCTATACACCAGGTGTTCACTAGGTATTCAAAGCAGAATATAAAGCTGTGCACAAGGTGTTCGTCAGATTTTCAAAGGCAAATGTATAGCTATACACAAGGTGTTTACTAGGTATTATTATCAGAATGTCTAGCTATGCACCAGGTGTTCGTCAGATGTTCAAAGCCAAAGGTATATCTATGCACCAGGTGTTCGTCAGATGTTCAAAGGCAGAAGTATAGCAATATACCATGTGTTCACTATGTATTCAAATCAGAAGGTATAGGTGTGCACCAGGTGTTCGCCAGATGTTCAAACGCAAATTGTGTAGCTATACACCAGGAGTTACTAGGTATTCACATCAGAATGTATAGCTATGCACCAGGTGTTCGCCGGATGTTCAAAGGCAAAAGTATAGCTATGCACCAGGTGTTCGTCAGATGTTCAAAGGCAAATGTATAGCTGTGCACCAGATGTTCGTCAGATTTTCAAAGGGGAAAGTATACCTACACATCAAGTGTTTACTAGGAGGTATTCTTATCAGAATGTATAGCTATGCACCAGGTGTTCTTCAGATGTTTAAAGGTAAATGAATATCTATGCATCAGGTGTTTGTCAGATGTCCAAAGTCAAAATGTATAGCTATACACCACGTGTTTACTATGCATTCTTATCAGAATGTATAGCTTTGCACCAGGCGTTCGTCATATGTTGACAGGCAAATTTATAGCTATGCACCAGGTGTTCGTCAGATGCTCAAAGTCAAAAGTATAGTTATATACCAGGTGTTCACTCGGTATTCAAATTAGAATGTATAGCTGTGCACCAGGTGTTCGCCAGATATTTAAAGGCAAATGTATAGCTATACACCAGGTGATCACTAGGTTTTCAAATCAGAATATTTAAGCGTTGCACCATGTGTTCGCCAGATGTTCAAAGGAAAATGTATAGCTATACACCAGGTGTTTACTAGGTATTCTTTTTAGAATGTCTAGCTATGCACCAGGTGTTCGTCAGATGTTCAAAGGCAAAAGTATAGCTATACACTACGTGTTCGTCAAATGTTCAAAGGCAGAAGTATAGACTATATACCAGGTGTTCACAGGGAATTCAAATCAGAATGTATAGCTGTGCACCAGGTGTTCGCCAGATGTTTAAAGGCAAATATATAAATATACACCAGGTGTTTACTAGGTATTCTCATCAAAATGTATAGCTATGCACCAGGTGTTCGTCAGATGTTCATAGGCAAATGAATAGCTATGCATCAGGTGTTCGTCAGATGTTCAAAGGCTACATGTATATGCATCAGGCGTTTGGTAGGTATTTACATCAGAATGTATAGCTATGCACCAGGTGTTCGTCAGATGTTCAAAGGCAAAAGTGTAGCTATGCACCAGGTGTTCGTTAATTATTCAAAGCAGAATGTATAGCTAAATACCAGGTGTTCACTAGGTATTCAAATTATAATGTATAGCTGTGCACCAGGTGTTCGCCAGGTGTTCAAAGGCAAATGTATTGCTATACACCAGGTGTTTACTATGTATTAATATAAGAATGTATACCTATGCACCAGGTGCTCGTCAGATGTTCAAAGGCAAAAGTATAGCTATGTACCAGTCTTTGTTAGATGTTCAAAGGCAGACGTATAGCTATGCATCAGGTTTTCGCTAGGTATTCAGATAAGAAAGTGTAGCTGTGCATCAGGTGTCCGCCAGATGATTCAATGCAAATGTATAGCTATACACCAGGTGTTTACTACGTATTCGTATCAGAATGTCTAGCTATGCACCAGGGGTTCGTCGCATTTTCAAACACAAAGTATAGCTATGCATCAGGTATTCGTCAGTCGTTCAAAGGCAAAAGTAAAGCTATATACCAGTTGTTCACTAGGTATTCGAAATAGAATGTATAGCTGTGCTTCATGTGTTCGCCAGATTTTCAAAGGCAAATGTATAGCTATACACCAGGTGTTTACTAGGTATTCACATCAGAATGTATAGTTATTCACCAGGTGTTCGTCAGATTTTGAAAGGTAAAAGTATAGCTATGAATAAGGTGTTTGTCAGATGTTCAAAGGCGCAATTATAGCTATGCACCAGATTTTCGTTAGATTTTCAAAGGCAGACTTATACACCAGTTGTTCACTAGGTAGTCAAATCAGAATGTATAGGTGTGCACTTGATGCTCGTCAGATGTTCAAAGGCAAATGTACAGCTATGCACCAGGTGTTCGTCAGATGTTCAACGGCAAACGCATAGCTATACACCAGGTGTTCGTCAGATGTTCAAAGGCAGAATAATAGCTATACACCAGGTGTTCACTAGGTATTCAAATCAGATTGTATAGCTTTGCGCTAGGTGTTCGTTAGATGTTCAAAGGTAAAAGTATAGCTATACACCAGGTCTTTACTAGGCATTCACATATGAATGTATAGCTATGCCCCAGGTGTTCGTCAATGTTCAAAGGTAAAAGTATAGATATACACCAGATGTCAACTAGGTATTCATATCATAATATATAGCTATGCACCAGGTGAACGTCATATGTTTGAAGGCAAATAAATAAATATACAGCAGGTATTTGCAAGTTATATAAAACAGAATGTTAAGTTATGCACCACGTATTCGTCAGATGTTCAGGGCAAAAGTAGAGCTATGCATCAGGTGTTCGCAGAGTATTCAAATAGAATATATAACTGTGCATCGTGTTTTCGTCAGATATTGAAAGGTCAAAGTATATATTTGCTGCTTATCCATCAGGTGTTTACCAGTTTGCAAAGGCTAAACCCTAAAACCCGCATTAAAATCGGTGCAATAATAAAGTTTTGGTAATCTGTATCGTTTATTTCTGTATGCGATTACTGGTGATGACTCTTAAGTAATCAGCATGTACATTATAGCAGATTCTAATTTACCGAATGTTTTCGAACATAGACAAATAATACCTTTCGAAAATAATAAACAGTTTTCAGACGTATTGACGTTAACAGGAATCAGGTTACATGGACAGCGGCTTTAACTAAAATAAGACTTTCTTTATACACTGACGAAACGCAATGCCACAACCGTACGAATTTTTCTCTCTCGCTAGAATGGTGTATACGAAAATAAGGCACACAATTCGTAAATTTCCTTTTTATTCTTACAAAGATATGTTTTACAAGCTATAAGTGTGACCCGGAGCAGTCCTTCAGTATTAGTGAATAACTGACTACTTTGTTGTATCAACATTTTTTTAATCAAACACGATAACATTGTTTTCTGCGATATTTTGTACCGCCCCGAGACTTATAAATGAGCCTGCTAAACATGGTCATTATTTTATAAACTTTTGCAGTAATAGGTTTTCGGTCGTATCAATACAGTTCTCAGAAACTAAAATAGGGCACACATCAGATCCACCCATTATGTTTTTTTTCGGTGTGCGGAAAACCCTCGTAAACTACAGAATAGTCACATATGGAATAGTTGCATCAAACATGTGATGTAATTCGGACCTCTGTTACAAATCTTCAGAAAACCGTGTTTAGGCGAATATCCTTTATAAGCTAGTTTGAAAGATACAAATTTAGAAATAGATGACTTAAGTCACAGTCATACCTACGCCGGAACACACGCGGACCATCCAGCATTACCCAGGATAATCCCGGATGAAGAGGGGACTTGATCCGGGGTGATCCTGGATGAAATTACGTATGAATAGCGTCGATGGTCTCCTCGACGATCGATTCACCCGGACTGTCCAGGACCATGCAGGACACTGCACGGTAACACTACTGATCGACACGGTATCAACACGGTGTTTATCCGTATCGTCGTCGTCTTTATCCGTGATTTTCCTGGACAATCGGTGCTCATCCGCGTTCAAACCGTGTTGGTTTCTAGGTGGACCGTGAGCAT
The DNA here is from genome assembly GCA_027627225.1 of Congeria kusceri. Taxonomy (NCBI): domain Eukaryota; kingdom Metazoa; phylum Mollusca; class Bivalvia; order Myida; family Dreissenidae; genus Congeria; species Congeria kusceri. The sequence goes on along the minus strand of CM051029.1, from coordinate 34,822,202 downwards.
CCGTGATCAAACCTAGTAGCTCTGGCATGAAACGTGCTGTGACTTAGAAGGTCCATAATGGCTAAATCTTCTGTCCGGGGTGATCCAGATCTCATGACTACACATATTCTTAAGCTTCATCTTTGTCTCAATCTTAAATATTTAACAAATGGAATTCAAACCACAAATGTAACAAGCATTCTCATTGGTCAATATTTAAAGTTGAGACTAAGTTTGAGACTGAGATCGTTTGTGGTCGTAGGGCCTGGGCTCACAACACCTGGTGTATAGCTATACATTTTGCCTTTGAACATCTGCCGAACACCTGATGCATAACAATTCATTTGCATTTGAACATCTGACGAACACCTGGTGCATAGCTATACATTCTGATAAGAATACCTAGTAAACACCTGGTGTATAGGTATACTTTTGCCATAGAACATCTGACGAACACCTGATGCATAGCTATACTTTTGCCTTTGAACATCTGACGAACACCTGGTTCATAGCTATACATTCTGATGTGAATACCTAGTAAATACCTGGTGTATATCTATACATTTGCCTTTGAACATCTGGCGAACACCTGGTGCACAGTTATACATTCAGATTTGAATACCTAGTGAACACCTCGTATATAGCTATAATATTGCCTTTGAACATCTGACGAACACCTAGTGCATAGCTATACATTTGCCTTTGAACAGATGACGAACACCTGGTGCATAGCTATACATTCTGATAAGAATACATAGTAAACACCTGGTGTATAGCTATACATTTAGCCGTTGAACATATGATGAACACCTGATGCAAAGCTATTCATTTGCCTTTGAACATCTGACGAACACCTGGTGCTTAGCTATACATTCTGAAGTGAATACCTAGTAAACACCTGGTGTATATCTATACATTTGCCTTTGAACATCTGACGAAAACCTGGTGCACAGCTATACATTCTGATTTGAATACCAAGTGGACACCTGGTACATAGCTATACTTCTGCCTTTGAACATCTGGTGAGCACCTGGTGGATAGCTATTCTTTTGCATTTGAACATCTGTCGAACACCTGGTGCATAGCTAGACATTCTGATAATAATACCTAGTAAACACCTTGTGCATAGCTATACATTTTTCTTTGAACATCTGGCGAACACCTGGTGCACAGCTATACATTCTAATTTGAAAACCTGGTGAACTCGTGGTATATAGCTATACTTTTGCCTTTAAGCATCTGACGAACACCTGGTGCATAGCAATACTTTTGCCTTTAAACATCTGACGATCACCTGGTGCATAGCTAGACATTCTGATAAAAATACCTAGTAAACACTTGGTGAATAGCTATACATTTGCCTTTGAACATCTGGCGAACACCTGGCACATAGCTATACCTTTTCCATTGAACAACTGACGAACACCTGATGCATAGCTATACGTCTGCATTTGAACATCTGACGAACATCTTGTGCATAGCTATACTTTTGCCTTTGAACATATGACGAACACCTGGTGCATAGCTATACATTCTGATAAGGACACCTAGTAAACATCGTGTGCATACCTATACATTTTGCCTTTGAACATCTGACGAACACCTGATGCATAGCTATTCATTTGCATTTGAACAACTGACGAACACCTGGTGCATAGCTATACATTCTGATAAGAATACCTAGTAAACACCGTGTGTATTGCTATACATTTTGCCTTTGAACATCTGACGAACACCTGATGCATAGCTATTCATTTGCATTTGAACATCTGACGAGCACCTGGTGCATAGCTATACATTCTTATAAGAATGCCTCGTAAACACCTGGTGTATAGCTATACATTTTGCTTTCGAACATCTGACGAATACCTGATGCATAGCTATTCATTTGCATTTGAACATCTGACGAACACCTGGTGCATATCTATACATTCTGATGTGAATACCTAGTAAACACCTGGTGTATATCTATACATTTGCCTTCGATTTTCTGGCGAACACCTGTAGCACTGCTGTACATTCTGATTTGAATACTAGTGAACACCTGGTATTTAGCTATACATTCTGCTTTGAATACTTAACGAACACCTGGTGCATAGCTATACTTTTGCCTTTGAACATCTGACGAACACCTGATGCATAGCTATTCATTTGCCTATGAACATCTGACGAACACCTGGTGCATAGCTGTACATTTTGATGAGAATACCTAGTAAACACCTGGTGTATATTTATACATTTGCCTTTGAACATCTGGCGAACACCTGGTGCACAGCTATACATTCTGATTTGAATACCTAGTGAACTCCTAGTATATAGCTTTACTTCTGACTTTGAACATCTGACGAACACCTGGTGCATAGCTGTACTTTTGCCTTCGAACATCTGACGAACACCTGATGCATAGCTATTCATTTGCCTTTGAACATCTGACGAACACCTGGTGCATAGCTATACATTCTGATATGAATACCTCAAACACACCTTTTGTATAGCTATACATTTGCCTTTGAACATCTGACGAACACCTGATTTTGCATAGCTATACTTTTGCCTTTGAACAACTGACGAATACTTGATGCATAGCTATACTTTTGCCTTTGAACATCTGACGAACACCTGGTGCATAGCTATACATTCTGATTTGAATACTTAGCGAACACCTGGTGTATAGCTATTCTTTTGCCTTTGAACATCTGACCAACAGTTTGAACAGCTGATAAATTATCTAACATCTAACAGCCAACTTCACAGACCTCATCGGAAGGGCGCGTGTCGCAGGGGCCATGTAATCGGTATATCGGAAGGGCGCGTGTCGCTGGGGCCATGTAATCGGCACATCGGAAGGGCGCGTGTCGCAGGGGCCATGTAATCGGCACATCGAACGGGCGCGTGTCGCAGGGGCCATGTAATCGGCACATCGGAAGGGCACGTGTCGCATATACCTTTTGATAATTGCAGAGTGGCGCTGCTTATAAAAACTAGATCAATTACTTCAATTTTGACGAATATTTATAAATGACTATATTCTTCACGACAATACACGTTTTATAAAGGTCGGTTTGAAAATACTGTTAATATTAACATTTATTTTTCATTTTCGTAAAATAGATCTTTATCACGTAAGTTTGGTGGTGGAAACTAAAAAAATCCTCTAACTTTGGAACGTTTTATGGGACTAAATATCACAGTAGTGTTTTATTCTTTTACATTTCCAGAAAGGTTGAAAGGTCTTCTTTACAATGATACTATTTTTACAATATTACTATTAAATTGTGATATTTGCAACTCATTTTATCTTTTCCGGGGAATCTGATAAAATTTCCGGGTTTTCCAATAATTTCCGGGTTTAACACTTAGCCCATAATGGCATTAATCGTCTAATGTTTTATAATTTATTTGTACAAAGTCTTTCATTTAAATGCGGTTTGTTCCAGTTATAGATAGAAACGTATGGTACATAGCGGTATCACAAGTCCTGTGTTGCCATTGTTCGCACATGTCACACAACACGGCATGCTGTCTTGGTCGAACATTTTTATTACATTTAGTGCACGGAACGAAATCCATTTTTAATGTCAACACAATCACAAAGGGGAAAAAGACAAAAAAAGCACACTGACATACACACATTCAGAAATCACATAAATATTTGAATATCCACAAGAACCACGCTACCACAAGACAAAAATATAACAATATAGTACACAAATCTTACCTACCGTAATCAAACGTACTAAAATGTGTACATATACATGAATTGCAGGGTTCCCTCTGGCTTTTGATAAGTTGTCGCCACTTTTTATAGCCAAATTTGCAAACCTGGAGCCAATTAAGCGTCACACGTAATTTTTAGTAAGAGACGTTTGGGTAGCATACTATATATAACTATACTATATATAACTTATATTTTCACTTATAATTGTTACTGTAATGCATTAATAATTATTCCTGATTGTAATACAATAAATAAACAAAACACCATATATCTCTTCAATCAATTTATTTCAATAACATTGAATTTAATAATACAAAACAGAACATATTTCACATAACAAATGCAGTAAAATAATTATTTATGTATTATTATGTACATGGATCATAATAGTTTCAACAAGAAATATTTTAGCACTATTAATATGTGTATTAACATAATCTATTTTTTTTTAATAGGCATTTATCAATGCTTAAATTTTACTATTTTACTTATAAATATGATACATATTAATACATACATATTCTCATAAATGAATGCGACTGCTATTTAAAGGGACCATTTTTACTTATGACTTTTAAATTTTGTAATATTGTAATGATACATAAAACTTTAAATGTCCTGATAATTTCCTACTAACACCTATCAACAATCCCTGTGGATCACACACACAAAAAACATTACCTTCATATCTGCCTTCAAAATTATGTAAAGTTTTCTCGTTGCTGAGCTTTTTGTGAAAATGAAAAGGTGTCTCGGATAAGCCATGCATTTTTCAGCTTGACAAGTTATTAAAATGATTTTTGTATTTGAAACTTATGAATTAAATTAAATGATACATCAGAATAAGAAGTTTACTGGCCCTTCTTTGTTATCATGCCTGCTGATATACACAGGTCATTTCATGCCGATATATGGAAAATCACAGTTCAGAGTCTGCTTTATTTAGTATGTGACACAGTCAACTAGTTTAAACCCACATCACCACTATCTAACTTTGCGATAAATATTTTATGTCAATAATCTGACCTCTGACATTTTCAAGATGATTGTGGATGATTATTCTAGACGTCCTGTGATCCTTACATTGAACCTTTACTCTCATTGTCAGATGATTTTAAGACATGATATCGTTCATGTGATGAGCTGAAAGAGTGAATGATAACGTGGTTATCTTACTGATTACTGATTATCTTACTGTAAGTTGATTGAAATATAGTCATCCCACTCTGGATTTTTTATATGCCCACAGTAATAAAAACAGATGTCGAAATAAATTGTCGGTATTGCCCAGCTTGTCCCAGAGCATAACCGGACTAGGGACGTTTTACCAAACGTATGTATAAATACTATATATAACAGAACAGCAGCAAAAATCAATTGTCAAAAACACAAAACTAAGGCAATACAAGATTTTGCCATCCCTGGGAAAGTATGCCAATATACTGGTAGATATCGCATATATAAGTTCTCATATTCTACTTACTTTAGTGCAGTTGGTTGCAGGTGGAAGACATCAAAGCACTTGTCAGAGAGCGGTCCTTCAGTCACAAGTACAGGTGCCATCTGAGGTGTAGCCTTCAGCACTCTGCATTATCATAGAAACACTGTATACATCAAATACAAAATAAACAACTTCATAATTTATTAAACTGCAATAAATGTAGAATTCAGACAATGTCAGTACACTGAGCACTTCCTGATTAGGTGTGAGACGAGCAGTAATTGACTACCTGGGTACCTGGTGCTAAATTACTCGGGTACCGAAAATAGTTCTTTTGCTTGAATATAAACCACTCACCATTATGAAAATGTCTATTAAAATGTTTTGGTAATACCGTCATATATATATATATAATTTATTCTTTTAAGCACTTTAGATGGAGAAGAGAGAGAAGAGACGTCAAACGTGTTTACAAGGAGATATCTACGTCTGAACTGGCCATTTTGACAAGTGAATTATCATTTTCAAATTCAACAGATTATACTGATTGTTGTTACAAACTGTTTATTTACGGACGTTTGCTTATTTAATCATGAACGTGTTGAAAACACTGCATATTACTATTATGTTTTGATTTCTAATTATTGTTTGATCTCGTCTTTATTCTGTTACAAACATAAAAATGCCAATTTAATTTCCTTGGGCCATATAATCAGTCGGCTGTTATCACCTTCCCGATCTGCATTCAGTTTCACACTTTAGTTAATTAAATCGTTAACAGCTCTGTTATTTACATTATCTCATTAGTTTGCAACAGCTACAAATAAATGTAAACATGCAACCCAGCTGAAACAATCGCAAGACACAATGGGAATCAAACCCGGGACCTAGGCAAACGCTCTACCGCGTCGCTATAAAAGCTAGCTCATATAGCAAGGCAGTATAAGTGTCCCTTATACATCACCCTACTACAAACTCTCCCTCCATGTATGACATTCTTCCACGAATTTCCTTCTGCCTTGACATCTGTGGGATGTCGTACAGACCACAGTGGGTTATTTACGTTGGGCGCAAATGTAACCCAGCTGAAAAAATCCCAAACCACAATGGGAATCGAACCCGGGACCTCCCAGTTTCTATACAAACAATCGACCGCGTCGCTATAAAAGCTAGCTCATATAGCAGGGCAGTATAAGTGTCCTTTATACATCACCCTACTACAAACATTTTAAAGCAAAATTATAATTGCAATTAATGGTATACGTCTTATCAAAGAGGCCACAGCTACTTTGATGATGCTAATTATTAAAATCAATCGTAATCCGAAATAGGTCACCGATACTTTGATGACGCTAATTATTAAGATCAATCGTAATCCGAAATATTTGAGGGTTTTTTAATGGTCCAAATAAACGGCCGTTAATTTTACTCTATATAACGTTAAGGAGGCGAAACTACCAGGGGCGAAATTACCAAGGGCAAAACAGGTTGGGAGCGAAACGACCTGTAATCCAAACTGAGAGGTCACTTTAAGATTGGTGACCTGTAGTACAGAAAATGTGTTCTTGAGACAGAACAATAAAATGTTTATGTTATTGATGAAATTTAATAGATAAAATTTTATCCAATACGCAGGATTATACGGTTTATAAAATTTTATTTATTTAAACAATGATAATCAACAAGATGCGATTAGCCATTTCTGCTGACAGGTTAACAATGCAGAAGATGAACATATATAGAAAGTTGGACACGTACATAATTTAATTTGACAACCAGTGTTTCCTGTAACAAGTACACATATGTGCCAATCACTGTAAATTTTCGAGAAAAATGGTAAACCTAGCAATTTCGAAAACAAGTTCGGGTACGAGGTTTGATGGAACGACTTGAAAAAACATGTAGATATTTTAACTAAGACGAAGATATAGGTACAGTATGTATGATCATCTGTGTCCGTGTTTCCCCATCGTTTTCACTCCCCCTTAACAATATTTTTGTACTTTTTCAACTTCTTTACACTTCGAAATGGTCCAGGTTTAATTTTACAATTTTATTTGAAAAAACTACAGGCTAATATGGCGTGTAATATTGAATGCCAAAGAGGATATATTGGATATTGCGCCTTTATACTTTTGTAGAAAGAATTAACATTTAAAAAACGCATTTTAAATATAAAATTTAATTTTCGATATTTCATGTACATGTATGTAGCAAAAAAGCATTGTAAGAATCTTATTTGCTGTTGTAGGAGACACCAGTAAACATGTTTATACTGTACGCGAATCACGTCGTTAGAGCATATAATTTATCAATTCGTTTAATAAATATCATAAAACACGTTTTATGCACGAGGTAACCAAAACCTACATAAATGGACATTTGAAAAGTCACGGCGTCAGGACAAACTTCTTTAAACTCGTTTGACATGCAGTCGTAATGCCGGCCTGGCATACGTTTAAATATTCCGCCATTTTGACAGATTTGACGGTAGACATCCGTAAAGCAATCGTTAAACAAAGGGAAGTCGTAAATGAAAAATGCAGAGCGTTAAGCTTGTGTCTTTCAAAGAAAGTGTTTATTTACATTATACCATAGTAAAACACGCTTTTAAAAACATTTATTAAACGAAAAATGAGTTTGTTATATTTATATATTTTTACTATATCAAAATTTGCGATGCGCAACTTTATACGCAGTCGACGCTTTTTCGTCACCTGCGAACCCCCTTAAAACAAAATGTTGTAATTTCATGTTGTAGTGTTGCAAAAAATATATTTTACATTTGTATAAAATGTATTTAGTTAATGTTGTTGAGTTAATAATGTGAATGATATTTAACCAATATTAAATAATAAATAACTATGTAATAATTAATTGTATTAGTATAATAATCCATGAAAAAAAAACTTACTTAAATTTAAGCATGGTAACATTTAATTGCCGTCAAAGCAACATTTTCCAAATTCATGAAGTATTTATATAACTAAAAGATGATACTAAAAAGTGTACATCAAAAATTTTGTTGATATGGGCACAATAATGCAGATTATTAAATTAAAAGTGTTCAATCCAGGGACAGAAGCACTCTAATCTTGATGATTGTTGTTGGAAATTCTTCTCGTGCAATATAATTTCCTGGACCTGTGTGTTCTTGTGAACTTGAACTGATGAACTGTTTTTTTTTCTTAAAAGTCCATGATGATTTGTCTAGAATAAGTTATAAATGTTGCCATTGATGAGCAAGGAAGCTGCAAATACAAATTATTAAGTCTATATTGTATAAGTACAAGTAACTAAAACATGATCATTGTTAACTACATACACTGAAAACATAGCCTCATATAATAGACTTCAGATGTCAAATTATGGATCATTTTGTTCAAATGTGAATCAGTTAACACACAAATTATTGGAATCCGGTGCAATATATGCAAATAAAAATACATTATACATTTAAATTTATATATTTTTCACTAGAAAATGGTCTTGGATGGGACCTGAATAAATATGAAATCATATAAATGTATTACTTGACTTAATGTTGATGTTCATATATATAACAAATAAAAGGAATTCCACATACAAACACTATTATCAAACAAACCTTTATGCAATGTGGTGTAAATCAAGCCAGTCGTCTCTTAAATTCAACTCATTACATGGAGTTTATGGTTTATGATGTGTCTTGCATTTATACAACATTATTCATGAGCCAACAGACTCTATTCTGGCACCTAAGTAGCTAGTAACGTTCAAAGGAATAAAATGTTCCACACAATATTGTCTGTCACTCAGACAAGTCCACGATAAAACTGTTTGTGATGGTAGATATTTTCATATATAAAAACAACAAATTCCACAGTCCTTCATAAGACTTCCACTTCGAGAGATTGTGTAAAGTAGACACACCGTTAATAATTACACCAGTATAGGGAACGTATCATTACGCTCACGTTGATCAGTAAATACTTTCACACGCCTTTTTGGTGGTTCGCTGTTTGCGTTTAGAAAATATATTTCAGTGATTATAAACGATCATGGGCGCCGCCATTTTGATAATCACGAAGCCAAAGCGCAATACTTTTTATGTATGCTCAACAAATGAAATATACGTTGATTCTGTCGAATAATTGCAGTTACTAACCAAACAGTAAATGTTCCGTTTTAGTTTATGGTTTATTTACAAAATACACGATTTTTATTTATGTAAATTTTTGCGATTATCGTCGTCCGACGGTTATCGTAAATATACCGGAAGACACCGATACGTTACGAACTGAGTCGAAATTACCCGATTTACCCAATTTCATTAATGTGTGAGTGCCTTAATAAAGGCATATTTCATGTGTTTCCACTAGCTTGATATAACCAAGTACTGTTAATAAGGGTCTGGGTAGTTTACTTGCTTGTAGAAATAATGCTATGTTTCTGATTTCATTAATTCTAAATGTAGCTGCTGGATGTGTCCATACATTTCAACATTGTCATATTGTTACAGTTCAGGCACACACAAATATATGTATTTCTTTCATATCACTTCTCAAATTTTTAAGAGATTATGTCCTTTGAAAAATTTCTAATTAAATCCCTCTATCGCATTTGTTATAATGACTGATACTTTGAATTTATATCTTATCATATACAAATATTATTTGTAACATTATAATATTAATTTTACATGAGAAATATATCGAACCATTACTCAAAGCTATACAAATGTATAACCAGTTATAAAATAAATAAAAAAATCAAGGCAATGATACTATTTTGTTAGAAAGTCAATCGGTCATGAAGTTCAGGAGGTCAACCATACGTCATCATCATCAAAGTCAATCGGTCATGACCTCCGCCAATCGCGCTCATGTTGTATTCAAATTTAGTGCATCCGAAAATGGTGAGTAGTTGCAAATGAGGCTTATTAGAGGTGGCGCAAGTGGCGCAACTGCAAAGGCCGGACCAGTAGGTCAACCTTACGCCATCATCTGGGTCAGTGTCAAGGTTGGTCATTAAGGACAGTCAAATAAGGTTACTATTGCGCATGTCTATGACACAGGTAACTTCAACATCAGCTTGAGGTCAGCCTACGTAATCACGTTTTAATGAAAAGAGGTCAGACAAACTAGGTTAAGGTTTATGAGTATAATCGGTTAAAGGTCGACCTTTTACTTAATTCCGGATAATTGGGTAATTCTACAAAAAATGGCCAAAGGCGTGTTACTTATGTTAAAATGATATTTTAAAGACTTTCTTGCTCACAAACTAACCACAATCCGTGTTGTATTTATTCTATATGATGAAAGAAATAAAACAAAATGAGTGGTGATATAAAACGTTTATCAATGAAATAAAACGCAGATCTTTAAATTGCACACTTTCCTAGAAATGCATTGTCACTCATAAGATGTGTCCAAATGTTAACCGACTTATATAAAAAATAATTAATGCAAACATAAAAGGTTGACTAATAAATATGTATACAAGTGTAATTATATGATGCTTCATTTTTTATCATATTTTGACAAGTAAAACGTTGTATGGTGACATTTTTTGGTTTGTCATCAGTTATTTTGGCTTTACCGCAACATCCCATGATAACATTGAACATGACTACGGAATCCGGTTTGTGCGATATGAAATATCGTGTCTCGACCCTTGAACGCGAGAATTGTGCGAAACACGAAGCGGGACACGATATACCCGCGAGGCATGAAGCGAGGCACGATATTGTAAAACGATATCTCTAACTGTCGAAGTATTCCATACCACGATATCTCGCGGTAAAATATCGTGTCTTGCTTGAATGTTTCTCGCAATGCTCGTGTCTTGCTTCATGTCTCGCGTTAAAATATCGTGCCTCGCTTCGTGTCGCACGTAATTCTCGTGCCTCGCGTTCAAAGGTCGAGAGTCGAGATGCAAAGCAAGACACGAAGCGATATACGATATTCAGGCGAGACACGAAGCGAGGGACGATATTATATCGTTCAAATATCGCCCGATTCTCGTGTCTCGCGGTAGATTTCAAACCACGATACACGAAGCGAGACCCGAGAATTGCGCGAAACACGAAGCGAGGCACGATATTTTATTGTTCAAATATCGCACGATTACTGAGTATCGTGTGTCGCTTCGTGTCTCGCGGTAAAATATCGTGCCTCGCTTCGTGTCTCACGCAATTCTCGTGCCTCGCGATCAAAGGTCGAGACACGAGATGCGAAGCGAGACACGGTATTCAGGTGATATTCGGACGATATTTGAACGTCAGCGTATAGTATAGCAGCGTCAGACTGGAGATGATTTTAATGATATCGTCAGCGTATAGTATAGCAGCGTCAGACTGGAGATGATTTTAATGATATCGTCAGCGTATAGTATAGCAGCGTCAGACTGGAGATGATTTTAATGATATCGTCAGCGTATAGTATAGCAGCGTCAGACTGGAGATGATTTTAATGATATCGTCAGCGTATAGTATAGCAGCGTCAGACTGGAGATGATTGTAATGAGATTGGTCATTACCGCAACGACATAATTTACCTCTAATATTTGTAAGATATATAGAATAAACAGAATACAGTCTTGAAATTATCGAAATCGACTACTTTAGAAATGCAAAAGTATTAAAAAAAGCAGTAAGAAATTATAATAGCTCTTTTTAACATTAAGATCTATTTATAAAATATGTCGAATATTTTTAAACCAAAATCCTAAAAAACACGAACTAACATTTTTGTTGTTGTTCATGTTGCATATTTGTATATGCAATAGAACATTATTATGTGTTAACATGATGCACAATTAGAAATGACACTTTCGTGCAAATACAGCTAGTATCTGTAAGTTTTGCCCCGTTGCGGTAATGACAGTTGGGGCAGATATAGGTGTCAAGGTCACATAATTGTGGTCATATTGATCGCCTATTGAGCGCTGCTGACAATTGTTCTATAGGCTAAATTTGTTGTGCAAACAAATTTTGTGCAAAATAAACACTTCAGTTTTCTTCTGAAATTTCAAATAAAATGGCCATAATTTGTGGAATTACCCATATAAGGAGCATATTTTTTTAGTTTTGTTTTCACAGAACATCTGAACAACAATGAACAAAATGTCAAACGTCGTATCATAAACGGTTTATACATCTGTCTAACAACCTGATAAAGGTAAATTAGTTCACGTTTATTTAATGCAGATAATGATAACAGTTTAATAGACACAGTTCTTTTATATCTTTGTTTAGGTGACATGTATTTGTTATTTATATTACATGTACTATGAACTATCTTAGCCTGTACAATTAAAGGGATGCTTTTAATATTAGAATAATGTTTTATTTCAGTTTTAAAATAGAAAATAACGTTTGCTGAAATGTTCGAAAAGCTTCTTCGACTAAAGCCAATGTTAGTACGGAGGAACCCATAACCACCTATTACAGAAATAGTGGTGGACAATTATATTTAAAATGTGTTTTTAAAACCAAGAAGACAAAACAAAAAGACTCATACACCCAAACGTGCCATATGTGTATTGTAAAGAACCAGAGTGGGTGTAAAAAATTGTAATATTTGTAAAACTCATATATTTCCTAAATTGTTAAAAATACGTAATTTGCTGTTGCTTTGTCAATGTTTGAGTATGTAAACACTTAACATAGTTTATATTTCTGTGTTAATAAAGTATAGCAGATCACACATGCGTTTGTTTTAGTTGTCGTATTGAAGCTGTCGACTAAGTGATAAAAGTGATAACATTTAACCGAAGTATTTACGTCGTTCTTGATAATTGGTCAAAGGTTTACACACGTCAAGTATTCAATCTATTCATATAACATATAATCCAAAAAGAGACTCGTAGTCTGCACGCGCCGTGTACGCTACGTATATTTTGGATAGTGGAAGGGGAATAAAGGACTAGGGTCGATAAGGGCCGATTTTGGCCTCATTTTGAAAATTAACGAAATTTGTATCACTGAATTGGCCATGTTTCAATTTTTAGGATGTAATATTTTAAAAATCTTTCAACCACACATATGTTTACGCTACAACGTCAAACACGACTACTGTATAAGCGTTTTGACGTAATTTGACATTACTTTTGGAGTTGACGTCGTGGTATATTTTTTGGCGTGCCGTTGATGCTTACTACTCGACTAATTACAAACACACGTCCAACAAATCCAACTCATGTTTAGAGATACAGATTATAAAAATGTATTGCATGTAAAAATAACGATTGTGTGTTGTTGCATGTTGAAAAGTCAATGATTTGCAATATTTCATGGAAAATTCAGCCTTTTCCGACAATCCCGCATTAAAATTAAGTTGTTGTGTTTTTTACAATTCGGATCATTCTAAAGCATGCAAGGATATAATATTTAATAAAATGTTAGTTGAACTATTACAAACGAAAATTGTGTAGTTATTTTCTTGAATGTGACGTACGCATACATTCAAGAAAATAACAACACATGACGCAGTATCAGACTTAGAAGCGGGCGTAGCGAGTGGGTCGGCTTTGCGATAAAGGCGTCTTATTTTTTGACAGTTTGATTTTTACAGTTAGATTAAACTGTTAATCTAGTGTATGAAGTGTTTCAAACTGAATAAGTCCGGTATTAATGTTTAAAGTAGACATTGTTCTTCTCAAACCCTACTACTTGCGCGGTAATGGACACGACCGGACCTTCGTATTGTATAATTTACATCGACACTGTATTCAATACGAGTAAGCAAAAATAATTCAACATTTTAGTATATATTAGTATATATAACTATCAGTATATTATAAGTTTAAACTATACTTATACATTTCAAAACGAAACTATTTTCAGGTATGACAACGCATATTATAAAATTCAAATCAGAAACGCAGATCTGAATTTTGATGTTCACGTGACGTAATCACATATATTGACAGTTAAAGGCCTCTTTAAGGAATGTCTGGCCTCTGCACAAGTATAGTCCACTTTGTTTATTGGTCAACCATAAAATCTGTTATCCTTATCTGCAATCTTTTTTTCTCAGCTGACTGATCAGTGGCTGAGTGCACTGTTTCAACTGCAGCAGTGTATTGATCTGAGCTGATAAGGGTTGCTTCACTGTGACCACAGCAGGGTGCCAATACATAGGAGTACAATACTCATGATTTGGAGTGTGTGGGTCAAATAAAGAAGAATTATAATAGGCCTTTAAGATGCAATATTTTTCATGTAAATTCAGCCAGATCTGCAAGAAAAGCGCCTGATATTTATGCTGACATGCACAACAATATGTCATCCGCATGAAAAGAGTGGATGTTTTGAACGCGATTTATATAATAAAATTTTGGAGCGCAGAGAACTGTGATATCCGTACTTTTGTATAAAAATCTAAATTGAATGATTCCGAAAAATTTGATCAGTTTTGCGTGTGAAAATGAAACATTTTATGATATGCAGAAAATGTACTATTTCCGATTAGGAACTATATGTCTATTCTGTAAGAGAATTGTCCTAAAAACGCAGAACTGCTCATGGATTTTCATAATCACCCATTATACTGTTAAATGAACAATCGAAGAAAAAAATGCTGCAATGTTGTTAAACTTCATGAAAGCTTGTCAGTAAGTTTCATTACCGCATTCGTGGTATTAGAGTAACACGACCCGCATATATACCTATCCACGAATAGTTTAAATTCCTTCTAAACTAGTGTTAAAGGATTAATTTCCATTCATTAATATCACAAATATAAACACAAGTTTATTTGAATATCACAGACATTACCACGCAAACTCTTGTGTGAAATAGTTTAATTGCTAAACATATGATATCCATTTGCAATGATTGGATAAAATTGAAGATTAATTTTAATATCAGAGGCGTAACTTGGCGTACTCCTATACGCCCTTGCGTATAATTCGTTACGCTCATGTGAAACAAAATAAAAATGCTAAAAACTTTAAAATGCATTAAAATAGTGTCCGTATGGGGTAAGGCAAGAAGACATGACAAGCCGACTGATCAAAGATAGAGAAAATAATCATCCTTTCATTTTTTTTTACGATATTTCTATTACCCCTTCTTATAATGATACATACGCATGTGCATGCACAATATTCTGTGAGCAATATATTTTTAAGACAAGTAGATACACTACGGAATCGTCCGAAACAATTTGTCATAACCATTAGGTGCGCAAAACGCAAGCAGCGTGTTCACAGCTCATTTTGGCTTCGATATACTGTCAGTCAGGATGGGGTGTTTTGTTCCTCTTTTTTTATTGTTTGGAAAACAAGATCCTCGTAGAAAAGCTCTTTGCAATGTAACAGTTTCCGACATTAATTCAAATTGAAATCTGTACTGCGTATTCCGTTCAATTAAGTTAACCAATAATTTAATGTGATGATAGTGATGGCTGGTTCCTCGGGTCCGACAATCATTGGATAGAAAGTCTCTGGCACATTCTCTGGTGGTTGTGTAGACCAACCCATCAAGGGGCACACTCCGGCACATGCTGGGCAAGGGAACCCTTGGCCAGCGGCACACTGAGATGCTGTTGCTTGGCCCCAGCAGCTTCTCTCCTGGCTTTCTCAAATATCGTAGCACCTTGTTTTGTGACAGTCTTCTATCTGCTTCGGTCTTTTGCCATGTGTTCCCTGTCATTATCTGCGATGCCACCTTCACTGAGTTGGCGCGTCAGCTGCTCATTGAAGCGCTTTCGTGGGGCGCGTATGTCACGTTTCACGGTTTGCTCTGGTTTAGCTTTCAATAGAACACAACTTTGGGCATTCGTGTGTCCTCCATATCGGACAGGTTTCCAGTCCAGCGGAGCTGTTTGGTCAGAAGCATGGGCTCGATGCTGGGGACGTTGGCTCAAAGACTTCTGGGTTTGTCACATAGTCACGCAACTTGATACCCATGATTGATCGGTGGGTTGGGGAGGTAATCGTTGAAGGAATCGTTACAAGAAGCTGCACTTATTTTCGGTACAAATACCTGTCTTCGCATCCATACAGGAGAATGGTGGCAACTGCAGCTCTGTACCATTGAATCTTTGTTGATAAGCTCATGGACAGGTTCTTCCAGACACGCTCCTGCTACCGCCAAAAGGAGCTGTTGGATTTAGTGATGCGACCGTATTGTTTTATTGTATTGTGCAAGTACATATTAACATTTCAGAACTGTTGAAACGACGCCAAATGCACGAGAAGACGTAGTTTCCAGCTTAGCCTTATCCTGCCACACACGATACTTGTCTTAATTTACGGCAGTATATGCAGTTTACTATGGTACAATAATTGCTTAAATCGGAAGGTTTTATATTTTATCGAGCAGTCAGTAAATTCAGATGGACACTTTATTTTATGTAAAGCAATAAATGTAAATACATGCATTTTTCCACTTAGATATTTTCTGACAGTTGAGGTGACACACAAATAACGACCCGTATTTTATAACTGTGCGTATACTCAAAACACAGCCAGGTACTCCCCTGAATATGATTGACATTACGTGCGCCCCGAAACAACGATTTCTGTATGTTTATCTCGTGCACCACGTGCTTAACATCAATAAGCTTATTGGTCAACATTTGATAGATATAGAGGATTATTGCGCATTGAAACTGGGCCATGTTCTCGATTAATCTTTTTCCCGAAAAAAGGTAAAACACATAAACGAAATGAAAACACACTGGTACAGTAAATGTTTGTATATTTACACAATCTATATGAATAAATGGCTTGGGCGGTAAAATCTATTTCCATTCAAACATGATCTGACAACATAAGTTTGTTATTCGTTGCTCCGTAGCCGATTGTAAACACCATTATTATATACATGTGTGTAGCATGTGGTCTATACGAATGCTACTAATTATGGTGACAGCTGGTTTAGAGGTTTCGCGAAGTCTGATACATGAACACGAATGCGGACTAAAAAACTAACTTTAGAATATACCGGCGATCTACATTTTGAGCAGAGCTAGACAGTTATGTTTCAAATGAAAGCGATGTATTTGGATTGATTTATATATCGATCAGGATCTAAATAAAGTTTAGAGAATTGTTAGGTTATTGGACGATACTGTGGATTTCCCGACCAAAAATTCAGCAAGCAAGTGTATTTTTTATTCATACAATATCAACTTCTGAGTCTTCTGACTGGGTAGAAAATTGTGACAAACACTAAATATAATATTAAAACTTATCGCGAAAAATTAGGATTTTCATGAAAAATGTAAACTATTCCGATTAATATATTATTTTTGTTTTCATGACAATTTCCGAATTTTCAAGAAAATATTAAGCTATTTGTGAAATATATTACGAGCGTTAAATTTTATCGCATGCATTTCAAGTCACTTAGGTGAAATTTTGCATTTAACGGGTGACCAAAGTGAAATGCACAAAAACAACCTATGTTTTTATGAATAGTTTTCACCTTTTCTGAAAATAAATAACATAATTAACATGTTCATGAAAATTATCAGGTTATCTTATGCAGAAGTATGCCACCCTAGATTCGTAATGCAACACAAAACTTCGTATCTTTGTTTGGTTGAAAAACTGAATTTGTACATAGGAAATATTACCGTTTAAGTATTTATTATACGCTCAATGCTGATTTGGAGCCTTTAACATAATGATTTGGAAAGCTGATTAACCAAAATTTATACATAACACTTAAAATTGAAACTACTAGGATATATCAAGAGATTCAAGATTCAAGATTCAACATATTTATTTCGTTACTTAAACATATACATGTTTTTCGTAACATGATCCAATGAATAATAATAATAGTCGCATGACACCTTATAACATATGTACATATATACACAGTTTATAATACTAATATGTATATAAAACAAAGAACATTTATTATTTCTAGCTCGCATAGCAAAAAAAAACAAAATCCAGAGAAAGTTACGACAAGTGTGTTTTAATAAAGTACTTGCCCAGAGGAGGGACTTGTAGATTTCATACGAAAACATAAGACAAAAATACGAGACAGCTTAATCAATGTATGTACAATATGTACACTAATATATGCTACTGTAGAGAACACACATTATTGCAACTATTGTACAGTATTAATCATACCTTTTCGTCTGTTAAAAGCATGGTATGTATATTTACACAAATTCAATACTGTTTTATAATTTTTTGATTTAAATAGGCTAATAAATTTGACCACACTAGGTTTAGTATAGTAATATTTACTTAAATATGTCTTCCGAATGTCACTATACTGGGGACAAATGCATATAAAATGATATTCGTCTTCCAAATCAATTTTATTGCAAAAAGTGCAATATCTGTTACAATGTTCGATTCTGTTATTGCCGTGTGGGCCTGTTTCTATTTTTAATTGGTGAGATGACACTCTCAGTTTAGATAATGCAATACGATATCTTAAAGGTATTTTATCAAGATAATATTCAAAGTCAAAATCAATTTTAAACAGCTTATAAGTGCACAAACTTCGACTGTTATTAACAGCAGTATACCACGACTGTTTAAATTGATCTAGCAGTCTTTGTTTAAAATCTAGATGGAAACAATTCGTATTAACTAGATAGGGGGTAACCCAAACATATGAGAAACCACTACTATCTAAAAGAGATTTAACATTGGTTAACCAGTTAGATTTACCTTTAATGCAATCATCTAACAATGCTTGGTATAAATTCTTAATAATAATATTGTCGCTATTTAATATTTTTAACCAATATTTAATAATGCGTGTGTGTCTAGTGATATACAGTGGATATCGGCCAAGTTCTCCGTAAACAGCAATTGAACATGTAGATTGTTTTACTTTAAGAAGGTTTTTACAAAATTTTAAATGAATTCTCTCTACTTTTGCAGATTTGCCAAAACCCCATACTTCACAACCGTAGCTCAATACTGATCCTACACATGCGTCAAATAATTGACATATGGTACTAGGTTTTAGAAGGGCTGTTTTGATATTGTTCGTAAGGGTATTTAGAGCCTTTAGTCCTTTGCCAGAAATGGTTTCACAATTAAGTATGTAGCTACCTGTATAGTTAAAAACAGTTCCTAAATAGTTGAAATTGTCTACAGTTTCTAATGGGATGTTATTGTAAAACCACTTTTCATCAAGCTTTAAAGGACCACGTTTTCTGAACACAACAACTTTACTTTTGTCCGGGTTTACGTCAAGTCCCCACGTATGACAGTAATTTTGTAAAAGATTTAGACTATGTTGGAGATCTGTTGGGGTTTTCCCAAGGATAACCATATCATCTGCAAACAGCATTAAAATAAATGTAAGATCATCTATGGATATGCCACTATTAACATCGTCGCAAAGGAATAATTCTAGGTCTTCTAAAAAAAGAGAAAACAATATTGGGGACATTACTTCACCTTGTTTTAAACCTATAGAGCATTCAAAGAATTCTGAATACGATTTATATCCTTTTATGCATGCGCGCACTTTCGAGTACATATCCCGTATTACCCGTAATGTTTTACCTCTCATTCCAAGTTTAAATAATTTATACCATAAACCATTCCTATATATACTATCGAATTCCTTTTTAAAATCAATGAACGCACATGCTAGTCTCCCATTTTCATTTAATATTTTACTAATTATTGCATTTAACACGAATATAGCATCTACTGTGGAACTGCCTTTTTTAAAACCAAATTGTGCATGACTTACTATATTATTATCTGCAGCCCATTTTGAGACACGTTTATTAATGATACCAGTGAATATTTTGGAAAAGCAACTATTCAACGTAATGCCTCTGTAATTGTTAACATCCATGCGGTCATTTTTCTTAAAAATAGGTACAATAAGTCCATTCATCCATGAGTCTGGATAAATGCCCGAATTAAGGATACCGTTAAAAATATCGACTAAATGCGAAGCTAAAATATCACATGATTCAATAAAGTATTCATTTAAGAGTTGATCCGCTGCAAATGATTTATTCCTTTTCAGGTTATGTATAACGGATTCTACTTCTCGGATTGTAACTGGTACATCCAATTCATCAAAAATACAATCATCGTCATTGTTATTATTATTATTATTATTAGTAGTAGTAGTAGTAGTAGTATTTGCCTTATTATTAGTATTATTAGTATTGGTATTATTAGTATTGCTACAGAAATGTTCTGCGTCTTCATTAAAAACATTTGGAAAGTTTTGGCTTAAATTTGAAAAATATTCAAAAAAGTCTTCATTGCTTATATTATTATTACAATTATTTTTATTCTTTCTAAAATGTTTCCAAAAATCTTTAGGTTTGGAATGTCGTAAGCTTTCAATGTTTTTCATCTTATTAACATCACATTTCCGCTTTTTTCGTTTCACTAATTTTTTATAACGCCCCTTACATTCAATCATATCTTTTCTATTAATATCACTTTTATTAAAATTATATCTATTTAAAGCTGTGATATATGTTTGTTTAGCTTCAAAGCATTCTGCGTCGAACCATTCAGATTTTTTGGAAACACTTTTACAATTATATACACTATAATGAACTGTCTTTATCTTACAAAAAAGAGGATCAGCAACATCGCGGATCTCTTTGGTAAAATTGTTTATACAGCTGTTAACAGAATCTCTATCAACAAAATCTGTGCCTAGTGTTAAAGAATTAAATAAAGGCAATTTTGAGATTATACCACGCCCAAATTCATTTCTCAGACTTTCATCCCATTTAATACTAGTTCGTGTATAATTATTTTCATTACTATAATACACATTGTCACAATTAATTTGAAAAGAGATCGATGCATGATCCGACCATTCATTAAAAGATATATCACATTTGTAAGTGTATATACCTGTCCTATAGATACAAGCACAATACGCATAGTTAGTCTATATCGGCTTTCAAAGTCTTGTTTACCATATTGATCGGTATTTGCCGAAATCGGTATTTGCCGATGTTGAATGTAGAACGACTACGATATACATTACTGACATTTAAAGACTGCAAAGTGCCATAAAATGGACTTATCTCGTATTGTTTTGTATTGAATTTGAGAACTTAATAGCAAAGTGTATTAAACATATATAAGTACTCAGCAAAGGTTCATTGGCTGTGCCAAAGGATTTGTAACAAGGATATATATGGAAAAACGTCTCAAAGAGCGGAAATTAAAACTACAAACGCATGGATTGAAACTCCAGTAAGGCATTGTCGCTGATAACTGGCAAAGATAGTGAAAATCAGACTAAAATGGCATTATCCAATGTACAACTTTTAATAATGAATGCAGATCGCGATAATAAATACCGCGGTAAATCCGCATTCAGAAGGAAACATGCAATCTCTGATATTATCAAAAGGCACAGACCTGATATTGTTTTGTTTCAAGAGTTTAGGTTGGCAGGCATAAGACGTAAATCCTGGAGCAACTGGCCAATACCGGACAACTACGAGCACAGGGAGTATAAGAAGGCGAAGGATGCGAGTATAATGATCAACCGTGAGCATTTCGTCGTAAAAGATTTGCCCGACATTAATAACATACTTTCTGATCTTCAAACAACAATGGATTTCGACCCAGGTACACGGATGTTTCTCAAAAGAATTACGGCGAAGACAGAGCCTGCTTTGGATTTTATTTGCATCTCGTGGCACGGTAAATCGAAAGTGAATCGTGACGAGAAAATCGATTGTTTTAACAATTTTATGGAGTTCCTACGGCGTCTAATAGAGAAATACCAAATCGCAATTCTTGTAGGCGGTGATTTCAACATCGACATGAACAGCATAAAGCCCCATGTCTTACCTCCCTTCAAGTTATACGAGTATGAGGCATCTGAGAGACGCAAAAAAAACCTCATTGACTATTACATCGTGTCAGAAGAAATTCGACTAGAAGACATACAGTGGGTGAACTTAGAAGACGAAACGACCGTTGATAGTCCGAATGAAATACTAGACCACGACCCCGTGCTTGCTACTTTGAAACCTAGTTTAGAAACTGAATTTGCCGCTCTGTGCAGATTATATGACGCCTATATTTAATTCCTACGCATCAGAACTACAAATTTTTGTTTATTGCCGATAAATCAAGATAAGTCGAAAATTATGTTTTAATTCTTACATTACAAGAGCTGAGTTTTGTATAGACAAAAATAAAATTACCGTTGTTAAAATAACAATAAACAACCCGAAAACATAGCCCCAAAGCTGTAAATAAAATTCGTATTGAAGTTGCAGGAAACGTGGTCAGGTCATGTTAGAATCGAAATAATTGTCGCATTATAGTTGTTCATAGGCTAACACACAACGATTTGTTATTTATTTGCCAATGAACAAGCTTAATCGCAAATTATTTCTTAAATACACAACAAGATCTATGGCCATGATATTTTATCTTGAGAAACACAACGTTTGGGTTTCAAATATAAGCATAACCGACGACTGGACAAATGGAAGATCGCAAGTTTATATCATACCCCGGAGTAATTGTCAATATAGCAGCGCCAACAAGTCTGAATTAATAAATAAATAGTTTTGGATTTATCGGTGTTTTTCGGTCAATAATCAACGATTTGGAATTCTGACGAGTAGCAATCAAACCACTAGAGCGTTAGGCCGAGTTATTTAATATCCATGCATGAGTTTTACACTGAGTATAAGAGGATAGAAGTGTTCGCTTCCATTCATGCGTATTCACTATATATGACTTATCAAAGAAATCAATACACACCATTTAGTCGATACTTAATCAAATGTCTTGTTTACAAATAGGAACGAGTTGAGAATACGCCTCTTAAACAAAGAACACGTAAACCACAGCATAGGTGATTTAATAATAAATGACTGTTAAGGGTAGTAATGCATTGTCATTTGACGATAAACAGGAAGATATCAGGGAGAGAGTTACAAGATCGATGCATCTTCAAACACTGCTTTTTGTAGGTCCTTACAAAAAGTATGGTTTAACAATGCAGATTGACCGTTGAGTTTAAACGCACATTCTTTTATTAAGGCGTAAAAACAGTTCCTGGTTTCCTTTACTCTATACCCCCCCCCCCCTCCTTTTTTTCTGCCGACTCTAAAAGTTTCTTTTTGCCTACCGATCATGATTATTCTGACTTTCGGTAAAACAAGCAGTTTTCGCTAAAATGGGGCTTTTCGGTAATACGCAAATATTTCGAATTAGTCTGCGCAAGAAAGGCGCTCTTGGTAATGACATACCATAAAGAGCAGTTTCTTTGATAGGTGACATTTGACATGCAGTTCAATATACCTTAACTGTGTGGTTAATAAGCCGCGGATAAAAAAATTATAATGAAAAAAGTAAGTTTTTACCTCGGCAGAAAGAGTATATTATTAGGGAAAACGATATTGTGCGTAAATTGCATTTTTTGAAAATGTATTATGTGTTGACTGTGTGCATGACCTTATATATTAATACAAACTAATTCATGTTGACTTAATATGAATGCTTATATACATATATATAAAAACGTTTAATTTAATTATTGTAATGTATATTGCGAAACAAGTCTTGTCACAGGATGTGACATATGGCCCGAAGCATATGCTCGTTAGAGGAATGCAAAGCAATATCATAGTAGAATATTATGCCCAGGACAAATATATTGAGATTTCAGCAACACAACTGTTGTTGATGTGACACACTTCCTCATAATAATCTTTATTCCCGCTAAGTTATTACTTTCCTTACATGTTGGCAAAAATGATGCTTCTTACAAAAGAGTATTCTAATATTTGATCTTTTAAGTATAACCTTGGACCCACAGACCTTGACCGAGGAGCATTTAAGTGGTATGCCACACCTCCTCTTGTCATGAAAAAAATTAATCGAAGTAATATTAAAATCCTTCAAGGTGTTTGGAAGATATAGAGCAGAAAGACAATTCCTTGTCATTTGTTCTAAAATTGTGACATTGACCTTTGACCGAGGACCAATGGGAGTTGTACACGACGCATCGCCTGGTCATGAGAAATAATAATCTGAATTAATATTAAAATCATTCTATATGTTTAGAAGTTATGATGGAGAAACAGAAATCCTTGACCTTTGACCCTGAATTGTGACCTTGACCTTTGACAGATGAGCATGGAAGTTGTATGCGATAATACTCTGGACATAGAGAATAATAATCTGAAGTAACATTTAAATCCCTCCAGACATTTACAAGCTATGAAGAGGAAACAAACATAATTGACCTTTGACCTTGAATTCTCAACCTTACCTTTGACCGACGATCATGGGAGTTGTTTAGTCACGGGGAATAATAATCTGAAGTAATATTAAAATCCTTCCAGGCGTTAAAACGTTACTGAGCAGAAACAAAAACTCACGTCCTTTGACCTTACATTGTGACCTAGATCTTTGACCGACGAGTATGGGAGTTGTACGCGACGCTTCGTCTGTTCACGGTGAATAATAATGCGAAGTTATATTAAAATCCATCCAGACAATAATTACCTTTGACCTTGAATTCTCACCCTTACCCTTGACCGACGATCATGGGAGTTGTACGCGACACATTGTTTAGTCACGGGGAATAATAATCTTAAGTAATATTAAAATCCTTTCAGGCGTTAAGAAGTTACTGAGCAGAAACTAAAACTCATGTCCTTTGACCTTAAATTGTGACCTAGATCTATGACCGACGAGCATGGGAGTTGTAAGCGACGCTTCGTCTGGTCTCGGGGAATAATAATCCGAAGTTATATAATAATCCATCAAGACATTTAGAAGTTATGGAGCGGAAACGAAAATTCATGACATTTGACATTGAATTCTGACCTTGCCCTTTGACCGCCGAGCATGGGAGTTTGGTCATGTAGAATAATAATACATCGAGGCGTTTAGAAGTTATAGAGCGAAAAGAAAAGTTAATTACCTTTGACCTTGAATTGAGATCTTGACCTTTAACCAACGAACATGAGAGTTGTACGTGACAACATATCTAGTCATGGGGAAAAATAATCTGAAGTTATCTTAAAATCCATCCAGGCGTAATTATGGAGCAGAAACGGACAACCACGACCTTTGACCTTGAATTGTAACCTTGACCTTTGACCGACGATTGTGGGATTTGTACCCGACACATCATCTAGTCATAGGACATAATAATCTGAAGTTATATTAAAATCCATTCAGGCATTAAAAAGTTACAGAACGGAAACGAAGTCTGGACGGACCCACGCACCCACCCACCCACGCACCAACGCACCCGCCCACAGACGGACGGTGCGACTACTATATGCCCACCTTCGATGGAATAACAAATGTGTGTATTATAGTAATGTTCTTTTTTTAATTTATTTGCACGGTCCGACTGGATGGTTTTCCAAAAATGTCCGAGAAACATAAAATAAAATGTCTTGCCTAGATGAAGCATACCTTATACATGCACATATATATTTTCCTGTTTCAATGCATTTCGACAAACATATATTGCTCACATGTTACTTGATGGCGTATTTTTTGGCTGTTCCGTATGGTGGCATACTTCCGCATAAGATAGACAAGTAATTTCCATGAAAGTTTAATCAGATATTTTTGTGTTCTCGAAATATTAAAACTTATTGCAAAACATTAGGATTTTCATGAAAATTTAAACTATTCCGATTAGATAGATTTTTTTTCATGAAAATTTCCGAACTTTCAAGAAAATATTAAGCTATTTGTGAAACATATTGCTAGCGTTAAATTGTATCGTATGCAGTTCAAGTAACTTACGTGAAATGTTGCATTTAATATGGCGACCAAAGTGAAATGGACAAAAACAACCTATGTTTTTATGAATAGTTTTCATCTTTTCTGAAAAGAAATAAAATAATTAACATGTTCACGAAAATTATCAGGTTATCTTATGCAGAAGTATGCCACCCTAGATTCGTAATGCAACACAAAACTTCGTATCTTTGTTTGGTTGAAAAGCTGAATGTGTACATAGGAAATATTACCGTTTACGTATTTATGATACGCTCAATGCAGATTTGGAGCCTTTAACATAATGATTTGGAAACCGCTTCTAACCGAAATATGTATAACATGTGAAATATATACTTAAAACTTAAACTTAAAACTACTAGGATATATCACGTTCCTAATAGTTTATATACTGGGCCCAGTTGCTCAAAGCTCTGTTAAAATAACATTACCGTTAAGCTAATCCTCCGTTAAATATCCTAACGCAGCGTAATTTAATCATCCGTTAATTTCCTGTTGCTCAAACAGTTTTAACGCTAGCGTTAATTTACGCAGCGTTAAAACTTTAACATCCATGTTAACTACCAGAATCCATTCCAAAGTTCCACTTCCTGTTATTCCAAAATGGCCTCCAGTACAGAAGACATTTCAGGCTCTCCAGCTGCAAAAAAGAAAAGAAGTGTGAACTTTAATAATTCAGAAATTTTGAAACTGGAATAACTAGTTAAAGAAGAAAAGACTTTTTCAATTATAACCAGCAAGTTTTCTAACACAGTTACTAACAAACTAAAGAAAGAAATATGGGAAAATATTGCTAAAGAAATTTCTGCACAAGGAGTTGCTTTAAGGTCTGCACATGAATGCAGCAACAAGTGGCAGAACCTAAAAAGAGATAGCAAGCAGCACATCACCACAGAAAAAATGGAAAGGAGAAAAACTGGGGGAGGGACCGTGACCAAATCAGCCAGTGAACAACACATTAGGATCGCTGACATGCACAAAGAATCGGCCTCTTTTAATGGCATTAAAGGTGGCATAGACAGTGATGAGGCTGGTATGTTGTTTGTTTTGTTACAATTTTAAAACATATATTGAACAAACAAAGAAGTCAAGGAATACGTAAAATAACCGATCAAACTGTTACCTGCCCGTTTTTAGGGGGGAAGATAATAATAATAATAAGCTTTTTTATTATTTCTGCCTTTATATTATTCTTAATAAACTATTACTTATAAAATATAGTTCACAGTTAAATGAGTTTACAATCAGGTCATGTTACAGAACATCCGCCGGTCTGCAAGGTCTGCAATCAGAATATGGTTCTGAAAACTGACACTCGTCTAACCCCTGTCAATCTCCACAAACGGTGATCTTTCAATGAATAATACTTCGAATGAATATAATTTAGAAGACGAAATTGTCTAAAACATAATACACATTTTCCCCCTCTGATGTTCGTGGGCAAAGTGAAAAGAATGCACAATTAGCCAATCAAATTGCAGATAAAAATAGTACAAAGTACTCGTGTAAAATGCGGAATAGGCATAAACTAAAAGATGGACTGGTAATATGTGATATGGTCACATACTCCCCCTTGACGTAAAATGACGTCCCGTCACTTCACTACACTTGCCGAAACTATACAACTATATGTACAACTAATACTAATGCTAGTACTACACTACACCTACTATGTCTATATAATCTCCATCAACAGTACTCCACAAGCACAAGTATTTCACAAAGTTACAAAAAAAATAATGTCGAAATTCTTAAGATTGAATTGTCAATAATCCTATAAAAATTCTAACATTCTAACATTCTCTCCCCGTGCAAGAGTTTAACATGAAATTCACATAGGTAAAATAACATAATACAAAGATATATATTACTTATTCATTATAGCATCAATGGGCTTATGGGCCATCTCACTGTCTAATTCTTGTAGAATTCCAGACTGCATCAATGTATCAAGCGCTTGTAGTCTTCGGTCGATAGGCTGGTTCCTGTACATCTGATACACATCGTATCTATCAGGTGGCTTTCTATCTCGTCCGGAGCGTCTTGGCATAGGTAAAGGTATAGGCCTCACTTGATGGCAAGCGACTTCTTCTACGCCATCATCAATTTCTGTGTGTCGTTGACCAGTATCTTCAGCATCTGGTTGTTCATCAGGCTCATCTACTTCTGTTTCATCAGCCGGAACCACAACGTCTCCTGTTGCGTCTCTCTCCTGTTCAGCATCACCCGACAATGCAATGTTAACATTATCAACAGCATTATTTTTAGTTGCTTCATTTACTTCTCCTATACCTGTAGTATTTTCAATAGCATCTTCTTCCCTAATCTCAACATCGTCTACTTGGGA
Organism: Congeria kusceri; assembly: GCA_027627225.1. Taxonomy (NCBI): domain Eukaryota; kingdom Metazoa; phylum Mollusca; class Bivalvia; order Myida; family Dreissenidae; genus Congeria; species Congeria kusceri. Next base: position 34,794,014 of record CM051029.1, on the reverse strand, counting down.
TTCATTGTTAGTCCCTTCAGACGAGTTCGCGTGACTCACTTCTGTTTATACTTCAACTTTATCCGTTTCCTTAGCCGAATTTCCCTGAGGTCCATAGGCGTCCCCATGCCGATATGCATGTATAGCATATTCATAACCTTCATCATCCTCTTCATCAGAGCTATCTTCAGCTTTTGTGGTACCACCTAGTTCTTGTTTACTTTTACTGGATGCATCCCTGTTTTCTTCATCTTTCTCCAGTTCTCTGTCCTCTATCTGTTCCTTTTTGTCTTGATATTCCATCAAGTACAAATGATTGCGATGCAACGTTCTCTCTCTTAGGGTCTTCATACCTCTTACCCTAAATACAGGTATGTCTGGTCTGGGTTGGTAAACAACTTCATACTGCTCCTCTTCAAACCTATCTGCTATTTTGTGTTTCCCTTCAAAAGCAAGCTTTTTTACAAGCACACGGTCACCAACTTATATCTTTACTGGTTTTGTCTTCCTGTCATAAAACTTCTTCTGTTTTTCTTGCGACTTCTGCGTGTGCATCAAGACAATCTCATTTGTCTTCACTATATGTTCCTGTATCTGTTCTAGGTATTCCTGTGTGGTCTTTGCCGCAGACTCATCCCTAGCCTTGTCAAACAGAGTGTCGATGGGTAATTTAGGCTTTCGACCGAAGAGGAGTTCATATGGTGAGACTCGTGTCGCTTCGTGCGGAGTGCAGTTGTAAGCATAGACAAGACTGCCTAAGTATCTTTTCCAATCTGCTTTCTTGTCCTCTTCTAATGTCCCAAGCATTCCCAGCAGCGTTCTGTTGAACCGCTCAGGCCCTGCGTTACCCTGTGGGTGATAGGGGCTAGTCCGGCTCTTTTGAATGCCTGTGATTCGACATAATTCACCGATAATCTGGCTCTCAAAGTTCGCCCCCTGGTCCGAGTGGATTCGAGTAGGGATACCAAAATGTACGATAAATTCATTATAAAGAGCTTCTGCAGTTGTTCTTGCTGTTTGATTCTTTGTTGGAATGGCTTTTGCAAATTTTGTGAAATGGTCTGTTATAACCAAGATGTTACTGATGTTGCCTTTAGATGGTTCAAGAGTGAGGAAATCCATACAAACAAGTTCAAGTGGGTAAGATGTTGTAACATTGACCAGTGGTGCTTTGTCAATCTTTCCTTGTCGTCTGATGCATCTGTCGCATCTGGAGATCCAAGTCTTCACATCAGTTGCCATTCCTGGCCAGTAGTACCTTTCTCTCAATAATCTCATCGTTCGCTCTTGTCCTGGGTGTCCTGATTGATCATGCAAGCCTTTCAATATCTCTTCTCTGTACTTAGTTGGTATGACAAGTTGTTCAACTTCCTCTTCACTCTCTGTAATGTTTCTAAACAAAATACCTCTCTTCATTCTGAAGTTCATGTACTGCTTCTTCATGGTTAAGTCGTGTCCGGTCAAGTATGTGTTTGGTAACTTCTTATCGATCACAGCAATACGCCACTTCTCAATTTCTTTATCTTCTCTTTGCGATTTGCGTATCTCTCTTAGCTCTTTCTGTGCGATCGGTTGTCCTAGATCTTCAGTCACCTCAAGTATATTCATATTCACTGCCATAGTGTCCATATATGGTGTTACTATCAAGTTACAAATGGCTTTCACAGTGGTATCTTCAATCTTCACCCTATGACCATCATCTGTGTCTTTTACTCTTTCGTATGGATACCTGCTGAGTCCATCTGCATCCTGATTCTTCAATCCTGCTCGATAGTTGATGTCAAAGGAGTATTCACCTAGCGCTGAAGCCCAACGCTGTCCTGTGGCATCGAGTTTTCGCTGTAGTAAGAACATATGTTAGCGGGTTGTTATCAGTAAGTACGGTAAAGTGTGTTGTGGCCAAGTAATCACTAAACTTGTCCGTGACAGCCCACTTCAGCGCCAAGAACTCCAACTTAAATGCGCTGTAGTTCCGTTCCGATTTGTTCAGTGAGCGACTGGCATAGGCAATAACTCTTTGCTGACCATTCTGAACCTGGTACAGTACCGCACCCAAAGCTTTACCGGAGGCGTCCGTATGGAGCTCAAACGGAAGCTTGAAGTCCGGGTATGCAAGTACTGGAGGGGTTGACAATCTCTCTTTTAAATGGTCAAACACTGCTTGCTCCTTGTCTGTCCACTTCCATTCTGGTTTCGGTGTCTTCTGGGTACTCCTCTTGCGCATTGTAGGTGGTAATAACTCATTCAAGGGTCTCACAATGTCGCTAAATCCTTTTATAAAACGGCGGTAGTACCCCGCAAAGGCAATAAATGACCTCAATTCATCTGCATTGGTTGGAATGGGCCAGTTCTTCACCTTTTCAATTTTTTTCGGGTCGGTCGCCACCCCATCTCCACTAACAACGTGTCCAAGAAAGCTGACGCTGGGTTTGAAAAAGAAACATTTTTCCGGTGCTAATTTCAGGTTGGCTCCATGTAATCTAGTCAGAATGAGATCTAAACGTTCCAAGTACTGTTCAAAAGATTCGCTGAATATAATAAGATCGTCTAAGTAAATTAAACAGATTCTCATGTGGTAATCTCCAAGGATATCTTGCATTATGCGCTGGTACGTTGCGGGTGAATTCGTAAGACCAAACGGCATAAAATTATATTCATAGAATCCTAGATTCCCTACGGTAAAAGCGGTCCTTTCCTTGTGAGACTCTTCAACCTCTACCTGGTGGTAACCAGACTTCATATCTATGGTAGTGAAGTACTTCGAACCATGTAGGCAATCGAAGATCTCCTCCATGCGTGGTAGTGCGAAAGAATCCTTAATAGTAATACTATTCAACTGGCGGTAGTCAACACAGAGTCGTAACTTACCATTCTTTTTGCGCACAAGCACTACGTTAGAAGTATATGGTGATTTGGAAGGTCGTATGACACCAGCAGCTAACAGTTGTTCGATGTGATTGCGGACTTCTTCTATCATAGATGGAGGTATGCGGCGATGCCGTAAATGAAAGGTATGTCAGCTGTTAAGTCAATTCTATGTTTAATTATATTGCAAAGGCCAATGTCAGTATCCCCTGTTGATAGTATATCTTGATGTTTCCTAAATATGTCGATTAATTGTTGTTTCTGACCTGGATCCAATATGTTTGCTTCATCAATGTTCAATGACTCAATAATCTTCTCCTTTTTTTCCCGAATCTTGTCAAACACTTCATCTGTAACTGAAGCTGGTTGTATTTCGCATATAATTGCATGTGGTTGTATGACGACAGGATTCGTTGTAATGTTTGACAAGGTTATCTTAATCTGCTGTCTCTTCTGTCCGGTGTACTCGATAACAGTTGGTGTTAAATCAATGAGTGGTATTGCGCAATCATCACACTCGTGCACTATAGCAGTAGTGCTGGGATATGTCAACTCTTGGTCTGTGTATCCAACAATGTCGATGAACTGATTTGGATTTATAACAATCTTCTGAGTTGCTGCACATTTAACGACAGCTAATCTGTTGTTTCTCCTACGCAACTCTCTATCTCGGACACATAAAGTTCTAAATGAAAGATACCATGGATTACGAAGTGGTGCTTTCTGTAAAAATCTTTCACCATATTTCTCAGAGCAATCCTTCATCAATTCTTGAAGTACATTGGTGCCAAGTATGATGGGTGTCCTGGCTGAGTACCTGGTATCAGGAGTCACTAACAGTAAGCAAGGTAAAGGTTTGGCACCAGACAGTTCCTCTTCAACAATTATATCCGTCTCAATGTACCCCATATATGGCAAATTTTCACCATCAGCGCACTCGATGTTCAATATATCACCGACTGATTGCAATTTAAAAGAAGAAAGATGTTCATTGTAAAATGACTGTGATACTAAACTAACCACGCTACCCGTGTCCAACAAAGCAATCGCAGATTTATTACCAACAGTGATATTTACTTCATTAGTTTCGCCAGTCAATTTGGGATCATTTTCAACGGTGCTCGGGTTCGATCCCCCAACGCGGGCACTTATAAGTTTGGGCAGTCTCGTTTGAGATGTCCCTTTTTCTTGCAGTTGGCACAGAAAAGTTGTGCAAGTATAGTAGGGCAGTTGAGCTGAACGTGTCCTTTGTTGTTGCATATAAAACAAGTCGGTGAAAATGTGTTGGCACTCAATGGACGCGACTGTCTGTAACTCCCTTGACCTCTGAAGTCCCGTTGATTGACTCCTCTGTAGCCTCCCTGCCTGAACCCTCGTCCTCTGTACATTCCTCTGTAGCCACCTCGTGGTTCATAAGCCTGCATGTTTACATCCTGGTATTGAGGCATGTCATACTGTGGTTGTGGTCGTTGTTGAAGCATATCAAGATGTTGTGGTCGCTGCCTTTGCTGTTGTTCTATCTTTCCAATCTTATCATTGAGCTGCTTCAAAAGCTTCACTGTTTCATCCTCTTGCTTCGGTATATTAACTGCAGGTTTGCACGGCTTCCTCTCGCTTTGTTCTCTTTCTAAGTCAATCTCTATCTTTCTAACTTAGCGCTTGAATTTGTCGTAGTCCTTTTTCTCATCACATAAATGGGCTGACATCTGCTTCAAGTCTTTTCTGAGTCCCGCATACAAGACTTCTTTCATTAAATGTGTGTCAGAGACTCTGCAACTTTCAAGTTCAACTCCCTTATCAAACAAATCTTCTATGCGGGATGCAAACGCTTCAACTGGTTCATTCTGCTTCTGTTCGCATGTGTAGAATCTCCTCATTATGCTACCGCGTGTGTCCACAATACCATATGAACTATCCAGTTTCTCGAGTATTCGCTTTAATTTTGCTCCAGGTCCCAATCTTCTTATCTTATCTGCTGCGGCACCCTTAGCAACACGTCGGATACCATACAGTATCTGTTCTTCGGAATATCTTCCTGAGTTGGCGACACATTCTATTTCATACTTGAAACAGTCCCAAGATGTCTCTCCTTTTCCTTCTTCACCGTAGAAGACTGACAGCTTCGGATAGGCATGTTGTCCTATTTGCAATCCAATGCCTGGGCCCATTTCGGCAGCTTGTGTTGGTTCCTGCTTCACTTTACCAATGATATCTATCAGCTTTGCAGTCTGTTGCTGATCACCAAGTTTCAAGGTTTGTAGCAGTTGAAGAATTTGCTTCTCTCCTTCTGATAATTCACCACCAACTGCGCCTTGCTCCTGTGCTTCCGGCTGCTGTGCATCTTGCTCCTGGTCTGCCATTGTAGCACTCAGTTGTAATCAACATCAATGTCAATGTGTCACACGTATTCACTAACCACTATATAATTTAAGTGTCAATTTCACCATTTGATTAAAGTGTCCATATCACTATTCACTTATTAAGGTTCAATGTCATTAGCAATTCAGAAGTCACTATTTATTATGCACTTAAAGTGTCCCAAGTTCAAATCATCACACAATTTGAAACAACAATCTCATATGCACTTAATTATGATACAACTATCTCATAACCACTTCAACACTGTACTATGTTTCACAATTACAAACTGTTCAACATAAACATTTAATAATGTGCAATTATTCGACAATAAAATTCAAGAAATAATGTACATATATTCCGCAAGCAAAGAGTAAAATACCATTTGATTATATTAAAATCTGACAAATAGAAACAAACCTGTCGGTAGGACTAATATTTCAGTTCACAAGTAATAATTCAATGTTAATAACTCAATGCCTCAAAACAGCAAGTGTAGATTATCAACACAAATAGACAAAAATATTTTTTATTCAAATAAAATACAAATAAAGTTTCAGCAAAATATTTCAAATATAACGACCACAAAGAACCATTAAATATCAAATATAAATGAATGGCGTCCAAACACTGAACTCAAAACGTAATAATTACTTTCAATGGCACCACTATTGCACTAAGTTAACAATGAGATAATGCAATGTGACGGTTGCGCTAAGTCGACATCAAATATGACTCACAATTGTAGACACCCAAGTCATATGACAACAAGACTAAGTACTTTCTGTATTCTTAAATTATCTTAAAAATCAAATTAATTTAATTAGTTTAAATTAATTCAATTAATTAAATTATTAAATTAAACAAATGATCACATGAAGAAATTTAATTGATGTGAATATAAATGCTGAACTGGATTTAAACAATGATCAAATTATAAATCAAATACAACTATAATTCAATTCAATGTAGTCAATTCAGATACAAGTTGCCGTAATATCACCTGTAAACAGAAACAATTACAAGTGTTATATTACTAATTATACTATAACATATTTCAGATAAAGTGCAAATGCAATAAATTTTTATGTCAAGTTATTTGATATGTACAATTCCAATTATTCACTGAAAAATTTAGTATTATTCTAAATATATAGATCACAACTCTAACAATAAATGGGCTACAGACAAATAAACAAAAGGCTCAAATGAACATATATCTAGTTATAATTAAAGTCAATTTAGAATCTGGTGCAATAACGCTTAAGTCAGATATTAAATTTTTTAAATATTCAATTTAATCTCTAAAGTCGCAAGTGCAATACACACAAACTAATCACAAAATTTAATGAAGTTCAAATAATTACAGGTTAATGAACAACAATTAATTTAAAGAAACGTCTATTTAGACTGGAGTACAATGAGCCAGAATTTTTGCTAAATTTTAATAAACCTATCAAGGTAGCAAACCAATTACCAATAATTAAATTCAATCACTACCTAACTACTGTTACAAGAAAGTAATACTACAACTATAATATTATACTTGACTTGACTTATAATATTATCAATTTCTAGACCACTCAAGTTGACTACTACTCCAACTATCATTAAAACTTTCCAATTTATCTATCAATTAACTAATTTAATCCCTCATGAAATGTCATGTCAGTTCGTTGCGTCAAGCAACTGGTCGATTGCTAGGTAATAGTGTACACCCAGAACTGCCTACACTGTGTGTAATGGGTGGAATAGACAGGTTAAGTAAACACACAATAAAATGGCCCAATTAGACCTGAATTTATGTGGATATGCGTACCAACTGTAACAAATGAGACTTTTGTTGAATTTACATGTGTAACTAATGCAGTGTTTAACCAGGAATTGGCTCGGACTGAGATTATCAAATCATGTACACAAGACCCCCCCCCAAAATTACATGTACTTTACATGCTAAGAAATCAGTTTGCCACAGTTCCAGATAATAAAATATGTGTATTATAATAAATATTGAATGTAATGTCCGAATTACAGTATAATGCTAAATTTAGGACAGAATAGAGACTGAGAATATGTTAAGATCTCCCAATCACCAATGCAATGATTAGAAGGTAAAAGAAAGTTGTTAGAAATATAAGAAGTAATTACCAAATTGCCCCAAAACAGGATATAGATATTTATTTATTTTTTTGTATTCACGCTCAGTTGATAAAAATTAATGACTGGACAGAGAAGGTATTTGATGGCCACTAGCACAATACACTGTCAATGTTTGAGATTAGGCACTGGATGCGTTAGTCCAAGCTCGGGCAATGTGAGCTAATGTTAATCACACACCACATGCACAAGTCCAAGCTCAGATAATGTGAGCTAATGTCATTGATCCTACGATGAGATGTGATGATCCGGTGTTGCTCCCAATACTTGATGGTCCTGTGCTGCTCCCAATATGTGGTAGAATCCTGTTTCGAGCTGTGTAGTATACCCGAAAGTGATGTCGATGTGGTTCAAGTACGAGTGTGTTCACCCGTAACAATGTCAATGTGGTCCCAATAGATCATGATATGGAACCTAATGCGTTGTGTGGTCCTACCGTAGGTCAATCTGAACACAATATGGTCCTCCCGTAGGCCTTAATTAAGACGTCCGCGTCTTACAAGTTATAGTTAAAGGTGAACTTTTACGTTGGGCGCCAATGTTACCTGCCCGTTTTTAGGGGGGAAGATAATAATAATAATAAGCTTTTTTATTATTTCTGCCTTTATATTATTCTTAATAAACTATTACTTATAAAATATAGTTCACAGTTAAATGAGTTTACAATCAGGTCATGTTACAGAACATCCGCCGGTCTGCAAGGTCTGCAATCAGAATATGGTTCTGAAAACTGACACTCGTCTAACCCCTGTCAATCTCCACAAACGGTGAATAATACTTCGAATGAATATAATTTAGAAGACGAAATTGTCTAAAACATAATACACATTTTCCCCCTCTGATGTTCGTGGGCAAAGTGAAAAGAATGCACAATTAGCCAATCAAATTGCAGATAAAAATAGTACAAAGTACTCGTGTAAAATGCGGAATAGGCATAAACTAAAAGATGGACTGGTAATATGTGATATGGTCACATTTAAAACATATATTTAACAAACAAAGAAGAAGTCAAGGAATACGTAAAATAACCGATCAAACTATGTATCGTCTGCATTTTTTTGACATCTAATCTATTTATAGTAACAGGGTTTTTCCAATAGCTTGCCATACAAACTAAGATAAATATGGTAATATTTTCACCGTAGTCGAATCAAACAAACAATATTACAATCCATCAATCCTAGGCAAATAATATTTCCCACCTTCTAATGATCCTTGATGTTTATAAAAGTCCAATTTGCTAATATTAATGTGTTTAAACACTTGGCAAAGCGCCATTTGTATTTTGGATATATTAAAACCCTAAGCTACTATTGTTGATAAATACCCCTGGCTATTTTTGTCCAAAGTATATTGTAAGCCTTGCCTCCGCGAATCAGCCTTTGACTCATATTTTCTTGTTTGATTCATATTTAAAATGTAAATTGAAAAGAAATAATGTTCTTCAATTAATAATTTAGACGATTTATACGGAAAATGTTCTTTCAACAAAACTAGCTTGGACTCCAAAATTGGCATTTCGACAAAAGCAGTATACATTTTTTGTAAGGTACAGTAAAAGTTCCACTCTGATTGCTGTTGGCTTTGTAGGTTAAAAACTACTCTGTTTTTACAGATGGTCTTCATTATCTTTCCAACCTACCAGTTGTGCCAACTGAGGAAGCTGTACCATCAGCTGAACAAGCATCAAGGTATTAATAACACAAATTACAGTTTTTACATAAAGATAGTGTTAAATGTAGGCTATAAATACTCTTATATTTAATATTAGTTTTACTGACAGTTTAGAACAATAATATACACTAATGAAGAGTTTAAATGTACACATTATATTTGTTTTTTACTGCAGTGAGTTCTCGAAGACTGTAACTGACAAGAAAGAGAAAAAGTTCTCCAGTAAATCTGAGGAGCTGCAGTGCTGGCAGTTACAGTACTTCAAGGGGATGGTGGAAAAGCAGGAACGTGAGGTAAGACAATCATAACATATGTATTACTCACAATGCTTTCGCGTTGTTTTGGTATGTATAGCAGTAAAGATGGATTGAAGTAAATTGTAGAAAATTACATTTTGTATAAGTACAAATTTATTGAGTATGTAACATAACTATACCCGTAGCTTTTATTATTTATAATACATCACAGTAATGCATTTTAACTTTAAAATACAATTTATACATTACAATTACAAAGTTTTTGAGTATGTAACATAACTATACATGTAGCTTTTATTATTTATATACCATACAGTATTACACCATAAATTTAAATAAATAAATTTATAAATTATAACTACAAAATAATTGAGCGTGTAACATAACTGTACATGTAGCTTTCATTATTTATATACAATATAGTATTGCAATATAACTTTGAAAATAGATTACATGGCAATATGGAATATTCAGTGTTTGAATGATTGCATCATTAATGTTTCAGAAGCAGCTTCTTGACATCAAGATAAGAATGTTGCTGGCAGAGGAGAAGCGGAGAGATCACGAGGCCGCCAACGACCTGATCATATTTTGAAGATTAGTGGTCTTTGCATGTTAAATATGACACTTATGAAATTGTTACTTAATTATTTAATTATTTAAATATGTATTATCTGTTTTTTTATGCTCCCCGTAAACTTTTTTTTTTGGGGGGGGGGGAAACAAGGAAGGAAACTTTATCGGAAGTTTCAATATCAAGAGAAGGTGTGCCTAGTACCATGAAATTCCATTTCATTGATTTTTCTTAGAGTTATTGGCCTTTGACGATTTCTTAAATTATTGTATAGTGCACATCTCTTGACTTGCTGTTCCGGGCTATTTCTCTTCAAATACTGGCTGGAATTTAAAGAAACTTTATGGAAATCTTTATTACCAAGAGGAGAAGTGCATATTACCATGATGTTCCGCTTCGATGATTTTTGTTGGGGTTATGGAACTTATGTGACTTTTAATATTTCAATGGTATCAGGTCTGTTTCTCTGGAAATGCTGTATGAAATTCATTGACACTTGATTTAAAGTTTAATAACTAGGATCAAATAACCATATTACAGTAATTATAAATCACTTTCATTTGTTTTTTATAGTTGTTGACCTTTAATATATTTGTTATGTTCCTATGGGTTTTTTGTGGCATGTTCACATTCAGTTTTGGTGTCAGATAGGGTCCAGCAGTTATCACTATCACCATCATCATCACTGTCATCAACATCATCATCATCATCATCATTATTATATTATTAGTAGTAGTAGTAGTAGTAGTAGTAAAATAATCATCATCAATATTAATATTATTAATATTATTAATATTATTAATATTATTAAAATTATTAATATTATTATTAAAATTATTATTATTATTATTATTATTATTATTATTATTATTACTATTTGTATAGTAATAAGGTTATGGTGCATGTATTAAATAGAAATTAAAAAAAAAAAATTTGCCAAAAGTACACGTGTATATGCTGTCAATTTTAGTAAAAAAAATAATATGCCACTCATACTGTTTTACATAAAAAGTACCTCAGAGTGTAAAACAGCAAATCTCCTCTTGAGCCTCCCGAAGCTCCTCTCAATTACCACCCGTGTTCGAGTGTGAGCTTGCTGGTATTTTTCTTTGGCTGCAGAATCAGTTACTAGAAACGGTGTCATCATATACACCTGACATTGATAGCTGAAAAAGTTAAATAATATGCGTTCTATGTCATTTAATGCAAACACCAATAAATTATATTTACTACAGGATAAACATTATGATGTTAACATTTACTAACAAACTAATTTATATATATATATATAACAGGCACAAATTGTACGCATTCTGAGAGAAACATTAATTTATAATAAGGGCCATGTTTATGTGTCCCTTTTCCTGTTTTCAATTTGACGTCATAATCGTGAGTAATTTGTTAAACCATAGTTTACTGCAGTACACATGATTCATTACCAAACAGAATAGTACAATTGGACAAAGGGTCGTCTACTTTAATGTTTGCGTATGGCTCCTGTAAGTTGCTATTTCCATGCCCACTTAGGGTTTTAATTTTTCCAAACTTTTTTTGTTAATTTATTTTTATCAATCATCTCAATTGTGTACTGTATTCTTTATTTTTGTTATTTAATGCAAATGACATGAAGTACAGCGCATTACTGTCGTATAATATCATGTATAGTGCAATAGGAGGCCATTCTTTCGCCGACGTAGTCCCTTTAACATACCCGCTATCTCCGAGGAGAACACCATCTGAAAGTTTTGTTGTTCACGGTCCAGTTTGACACACAGACCCGACGTTCTGAATATGTGGCTGTCATGGCATGACCCTGGCAAACTGGCGTTGACACTGGTGTTTTTCCCTGTAAAACCACACAAGAAAATAATTGACATTAAGCAGAGATTTGATTGACATTCAGAAAGCTTGGACTTATTTGCTTGAACGGGCATGGCTTGTAAAAACATTCGTTCACTATCAACGGTGTTTGACGGACTTTATCCTTGTAAGGCGTGGTTATAAATCTCATAGCGTATCGTCAATTAAGAAACAAATAAAGTGTTAATCAACAGTTAAATACCGTTTGAAGTCAGGCCGTTCTGACTATTAAAATGATGTTAGTAGTTATATCCCCTGTTTGTAATCTTGCCATTATATAGTATTTGGCTTTCATTGAATGTATCGAATTGATGTTTGTAAGATTTACTAACATCGCTGATGCCTTTGTGCTTTGTAAATGATTACAGATTAGTTGTAAAGGTACATTTTTTTTAGTATGAAATGGATTGATATTAAATGATGTACTGAGTATTCATTTATCTTGAAATGCGCATCATGCATGCACAATTGCAAATATGAATTGTTAATTTTCAGAAATATACAAAAATATTCAAATATATGATTAAATAACTAACGCTTTAATTAAATTTAAACACATAACATGACACATAGTATGTTTAGTATTAAATTTATATGATTTTCTTTCTTACTTTTCAGACTATGACTAATCATAACACATCAAACAGCATCATAAAGTGTTACCCTGATGATCACAAACAGCTTGGACATTAATGCTGTGAAAGCCTTTATGATTCACATAGGAAGCCTCATCCTCATGCGGCGTCTGAATACGGATATGAGTCCCATCAATGCATCCAATAATATTTGGAAAGCCTACAGCTGCATAGAAGCCTTGTTTGACTCGTTCTTTTTCCGCCACGGATGGCCACACAACAAACTCATGGACGTGTTTGATGAGCGCTTCAACAACATTGTCCACCACTCTGCTGACAGTACATGTATGAAATCCAAGAGTGTCGCCAATGACCGAATAAAAAGCTCCAGATCCCAAAAATCTCAATGTTATAAGGATTTGCTGCTTTGTCGTCAGCGCATGGTTTCTGTATGTTGTACGCTGTAAATCATCCTTAAGGAGATCTTCAAGGAAAGAAACTCCATTATTGGAAAATTGATACCTTCCAATGAACTCTTCATCACTTAACTCGTCAAGATGATGTGACAGTCTAAATTCTTTTTGTTTTCGAAATGGCATAACTGCTATTGCCGCCATTTTGCAACCTAGCGTTAAACTGTTAATTGTGGTTTGGACCTCAGTTAGTTTTAACGACAGAAGCTGTCGTTAAACTGGCCATTAAAAACCCTATGTTATTTTGAGCAACACATTTTTAACGCTAACGCTGACTTAAGCATACCCCGTTAACTTTTAACAGACTGTTAAGGCTTAACAGAGCTTTGAGCAACTACAAAGTTTCATAAAATGGACTAATCTCTTCTTTTTTTGTACTGAATCTGTGAACCCCAATACATTACTGACATTTAAAGACTGCAAAGTGCCATATAATGGACCAATCTCGCATTGTTTTGTATTGAATCTGAGAACCTAATAGCAAAGTGTATTAAACATATATAAGTACTCAGCAATGGCAACGAGACCGGAAAGAGTATAAGCTACCAAGATGTATAAGCCTGTTTTACAAGGTATTGAAACGAACAACAGTGCTGGCAATCCATCGGCAAATAATCCAGCGACCAAAAGCAGTGCAATACATATTGGAAAGGAAATTAATACGCAGGGGAAAACTGTTAAAAAGATTACTTCTCGACAAAAGATAGACGATGCAGCGAAGGAAAGATCTAGCAAACGTTCATTGGCTGTGCCCAAAGGATTTGTAACAAGGATAGATATGGAAAAACGTCTCAAAGAGCGGAAATTAACACAACACACGCATGGATTGAAAGGGACTGTTGACTCCAGTAAGGCATTGTCGCTGATAACTAGCAAAGATAGTGAAAATCAAACTAAAATGGCATTATCGAAGACGAAAGACAGTGCAGATTTAGAAGAAATAAAGAAAGTAGATAGTTTAGCTACTAAGGATATACAACAGCATGTGAATGTTCAAACAACACACACTATCACACAGTTTCATAAAGCTGTTAATAAATCATCTGATACATTTGAGGTCACTCAGCTAAAAAACGAGGAACGGGTAAAAGACTCAAAAAGCATCCATTCATTAGAAAAGTCTGGCAAACTGGCTGCATCAGCTAAAAAACTGGCATCGTCCGCTTCAGAACAAGAAAATATAGATAACAAATCTGAAGCAATAGGAAAGAGAGAAACAAGGTCGACTGCGTTGACAAGCGCTGCTGCTTCAAGTCTTCTGAAGAAGAAAGACTTTGTTAACAAAGAAGGACCATTAAGCTTAAATGCGCCCACTCTTGCCAATGTAAAACTTCTAATAATGAATGCAAATGGCAAGGATGACAAGGGCGGTACTCCCGCAGACAGAAGGAAAAATGCAATCTCTAATATTATCAGCAAGCAAAGACCTGATATTGTTTTGTTTCAGGAGTTTTCGTGGGCAGGCATAAACGGTAAAACCTGGAGCAAATGGCCAATACCGGACAACTATGAGTACAAGGGGCATTACGATGCGAGTATAATGATCGACTGTCAGCATATCGTCGTACAAGATTTGCCAGCTAATGACATTGATATCATACTTTCTGAACTTCAAAGAACCCCTAATAATAGGTTGATTCAGGCCTTTCCAATGGATTTCACACCAGTTCCACGGATGTGTCTAACAAGAATTATGGCGGAGACAACGCCTGCATTGCATTTTATTTGCATCTCGTGGCACGGTAAATGGAAAATATCTCAGGACAGGAAAATCGATTTTTTTGAATATTTTATGGAGTTCCTACGGCATCTAAAAGAGAAATACCAAACCGCAATGCTTGTAGGCGGTGATTTCAACATCGACATGTACAGCATAGAGCATCTTGTCTTACCTCCCTTCAAGTTATGCGTGTATGAGGCATCCATGAGACGCACCATTAAGGGAATATATGACTATTACATAGTGTCAGAAGAATTAGCACTAGAAGACATACAGTGGGTGAACTTAGAACGCGAAACGACCGTTTTTCGTCCGAATGGAATACTAGACCACGACCCCGTGCTTGCTACTTTGAAACCTAGTTTAGAAGCTGAAAGGTCCGCCGCTCTGGGCAGTAGGAAATTTCCATCTCCCATCAAAAGGTCTACCAGGATATAACAGGGTTTATAATCTGTGAACAAAACGTTGTGACATAGTAAGAAATTTTATCCTCTCCAGAAGTCTTAGAGGTTATGAAATTGCGTATAACGGGCTGTTCAAATGTCGTACAGGATTAGAAAATGGTCATCTTTCAAAAGGCCTACGATGTTGTGCAATGTCATATAATTTATGAACATACACGTGATATAGCGGTACTTAAAATATCCGATTTTGTATATCATGTTGCTGTAGATGAAATGTTACTTATTTGACATATACCGGTACTTAAATTATTGTGCAAATAACTTATTGCTTAGTTACAAAGGTCGGCTTTGCGATTACAAATCCTACACTCAAGACTATTCTGGCGGATAGCTCATTATGATGTTATATGTGATTTTTGAATTTTGCAAAATATAATAAACAAATTTCTGAAAATTTAAATAACTTCTTAATAAAAAGTACTTTTTGTAATTGTATTTTGGTTTTGGGGCAAAAATACAAACTACTTCACTTGAATGTAAGTTGTGCGTTTATTTTTATAAACCTGTAATAAGCATGCAACTCTAGTAATGTAAAGACATATACTATCTCAGTAGTACGAGTACGCAGACAAGAAAAGTTGTATTCAAACAACAAAAAGAATACTACCCAATAGTTGTTTTATATATTCGGTCGTGCTTCGTTTAGCTTTCAAAAGAATGAATGGGCATGCACGTTCAGGCTATTTTGTCGTGTCTTCAATTGACTAATTTCCTTTCATAATCAATCTTCAGGTCGATTGATTCGTTTCATACAATAAACCACTAATCACTATTTTAATGGCTGTTTTATGAAATGTATACCAGTATATTAAACACGTTATATGCAAATCAATTACAGCGATCTATTAAATTTACCGATTTTCGTATTGAACTTATTGGGTATTGTCGATAAAAGGTAAGTGCTAAAATTACATGTTGAAATTTTCGATAACAAGGGCATGGTGTTGACCAGCATTTCACAAAAATGTTGAAATATGCTTCATAAATAATCCACGAAGCGCATCTAGTGTACATGTAGTTAATACTTGTAATCTCAATTCAATCCACGAAGCGCAGCTAGTGTACATGTAGTTAATACTGGTAGTCTCAATTCAATCCACGAAGCGCATCTAGTGTACATGTAGTTAATACTTGTAGTCTTAATTCAATCCACGAAGCGCATCTAGTGTACACGTAGTTAATACTTGTAGTCTCAATTCAATCCACGAAGCGCATCTAGTGTACATGTAGTTAATACTTGTAGTCTCAATTCAAATATTTTATACGAGTACCTTTTTATGAAATCGAGAGTAGAAAACCAGAAGGTACGTACTTCCATTGAAATCAATAGCAGTTAGTACCTTATGGATTTCAACCCCCGAAATATAAGACGTGTTGGGCACTTATGCAATGTATGTTTGTATACTCATTCTGCATAAACGTTACCTGTGTGCATGAATGGCATTGTAAACTACGAAAGCAATGGGTGTTAATGAGGGTTTCTCTCCTGGTGATGCCTCTGGAGTTTAATTATTCTTATACCTTATTAATATTGATCCAATATTTAATCAGTAAAGATGGAAGGCGATGAAATTCTTGCTGGCTGGAAACTGGATTATTTTCGGACTCTCTGTAAAGGTCTTGATCAACAGATGAAAGCATCTTCGTATACTGACACGACTATCACGGTCGGTAACAAAATATTCCAATGCCATCGCCTAGTTTTGTCCGCTCTGTCGCCATTTTTCGAGGCCATGTATATGTCTGGTATGATGGAAAGCAAAAACGGTGACGTTAACCTTCACGATGTCGCCCCCGAAACCTTTGAACAGGTCGTGAAGTTTACACTGGGGAGGATATTGTTACAGCCGAAAACGTGGAGGAATTTCTCACCGTTTCGTCCATGATCCAAATACAGTGCCTGAAAAGCAGGTGTGAGGATTTCATTGCTGATAAAATAGACATAGATAATTGTGTAGCAACGTGGAAACTGGCATCGTCTCATAACTGTGAACGTTTGGCCAAAACGGCTTGGGCCTTTATTCTTCAGTATTTTTCGGACATTTGGGAGTCGGATGACTTTCTTAAACTTGACAGCGATGATATCCTGTCCGTGATCAAAGACAACGATCTTGACACTGCCGATGAAGAAACAGTTTGCGAAGCCGTTCTGAGGTGGATAAATCATGACAAAAGCAAACGCGAGTGTCATGTTGGATCGTTATTTGAACATCTTCGTCTGCCACTTATGCAGCCAGAGTATCTTCTTGAGGCCGTTGACAGTAACCCCATCGTTCGTGCGAATGAACAGTGTAGAGAGTATATAGATGAAGCCATGCGCTACCATTTACTTAAGGCAAGACGCCACGAGTTCGTTTCCACGAGACTGACGCATCGTAACCATGGTGATTTTGAAGAGGTCATTATGTTCATCGGAGGAAATGTTCACCCTGATCGAACAACAACCGACGTGTGGTGTTACAATTTAAAGAAAAGAAAATGGACGCACATGACACACACGCCTTATGACCTGGGGGTGGAGTTTGCTATATGTTGCCATGGCAACGCGATATTCATTTCCGGCGGAAGTGAACTATCGAACGGAATGATCTATTTTCTAACAACGCAAAACGCGTGGTTTTCTTGCGTGAAGATGCTTATTGGACGTCGCCGGCATTGCATGGTGACCATCGGCGATTCGTTGTACGTGCTAGGCGGATATGATGACGATGAAAACGACGAACAATTCAGTACGTTGCTCAGCGTGGAAAGATACGGCGTTTCTTCGGGGACCTGGGACGACTTCGGTTACCTTTCCATGCCAGTTCGGTCAGCCGCCGCTTCAGTAGTGCAAGGAAAGATTTACATTTTCGGGGGCATCAACAGTGAAGGCATAGACGTAAACGCTGTGCAGTGTTTCGATACTCGCACCCGAGCTTGCTCCGTTGTCAAGGAATTACCAACATCCGTCGGGGGAATGTCATCGAGCATCGTGTGCAACCAGGTAACATATCTGGTGTTTCCAAACGGCGCGGTGCTCAAAATGGATGCAAGTACAGACATAGAGGACGTTGGAACTATAGAGAACTTCGGCAGATGTGGCTATAGCGTTGTCCTACATGAGGGCAACATTATAGTAATTGGCGGTATCGATTCGTCAGAAATTTACGACGAATTCATCACATTTGATGTCGCAAAAGGTGAAGGAACCGTGTCGGACCATCAGTTGGTTAGACCGCTTTTTGGTTTTGGATGTATGAAGGCCATTCTTCCGCGCAAGTTTCTGTCTTGAATGTATTACCGTTGCATATATACAATGCGACGCATGTAAAGGAGGGAAATGACGCTTATAAATAACTTTGCCTATTTCAATTTGAAATTATAGTAGTAATTATCATTAGAATATAACTGGTTTGTTTCTTTCTTAACCGTTATTATTAGCAATATAAAATAATACCAACAGTATAGAACCGTTAGTATTGTAAATAAAGCAAGTGCTGACACTATAACGTGACATATGCCCCCCCCCCCCCCCCCGAATGCTCTTTTGTCAAAGCGAAAAAAAGAGTTGTTGGAGGTTGCTGTCCCTGTTGGAGACATTGATAGTAAAGAAGTATTTCAAGTTTCAATTACATACCTTTGATAGTATTCAAAATCTTAGACTTCATGAAAAACGTTAACTAAAATGTCTAAGTTTAAAAAGGAGCATACATATATATATAAGAGTTATGGCCGGGGCTGCTTTCTCTGGCGGAGACGTTGATAGTAAAGAAGCACTTTAAGTTTCAAGTAAATACCTTTGATAGCATTCAAGACTTAATGACCAAAAAAAAAACTTTGGCTGGACGGCCCTACGGACAGACAGACGGACAAACGGAGTTCGATTTCAATATGCCTACCTCCGGGGGCATAAAACCCCAGTGTATTGGAACCCTGTTGTGGTCACAGTGTGGCGACCTTTATCAGCTGGTATTAATACACAGCTGCAGAATAAACAGTGCACTTAGCCATTGCTCAGTCAGCTGAGAGAAAAGATTGCAGATAATGATAATAGATTTTATGGTGGACCAATACACAGAATGAAATAGCCCATTGAGTGGCCAGAGACGTTCCTTAAACTAGGCCTTTAAGGAGCTATCGCTGTCTGAAGTATTCAGTTTGTCTCAAACATATTTGTGATCATTCAGCTTTATGGTCACATGGTCACTTTTGTGTATTGCACAGTGTCATATTACTTTGTGCAAAAATGACATATTTGTTTACGAAAACAAAAGCTACCCGGCGTATAAAAATAGAGGAAACGACTGACAATTGTATTCCAGTAATTCTCTCAAGAGTTGGCTCCCTTGTTGTATTTTGCTATTTCAATAACGGATAATTGAATCACTAGCAAAGATATAACTACACCATAGTATATGTCTTAAGAAAGTGTAAACCATTTTCTTATACCTACTAATCGTGGATTTGTCAATGGTAAGGTTGTCTTTGCTTAAACTACCTCTGTATACATTGAGTATCCTTTTCCTTTTGCGATTCTTACTTATAGTCCAGGGACCCTGTGGTCAGAAATACCAAAAAAAGGAAATAATTGACACAAAAGCATTTTTAGTGTTTTTACAATTTATGGTATGTCCCCGACTTCCACAGAAAAATCCATCAAAATCCACTTACGTGGAGCCGATATTTTTAGACTTGAACATAGTAGGGGTAAATGGTACTGAATGGTACTGATTTTTTTTTAATTTCCACATAATTGGTTGAGTTGGCACTCATTTCGAGCTTATATTTAATTTGTTCAGTGTCACGCAGGTGACTAAATCTGACAATGAAAATCAATATATTTACTATGGAATGATAAGATTGTTTGATTGATAAAACATATTAAACCGATGGATTCCAGAAACGCTCACCTTTATTTGTCATTTTCAAGGATTTATCCCCAAATATTCCTTCTTTTTTTTAAATTAATTTATTTTTATACATGTATTAACTATTTAAAAGCAATACTATGATTTTAATTGTGTTTCTGTTTTAAAATATTTATAAAAAGTGACATAGGGGGTAGATTTCAAAAATTCACAGTTTCGTGTATCATGTTTCGTGTGTTTCCCCCCAACATCAGGATTTTACGCGATGGTTCAGCGGTGGATGTTTAGTATGTAAAAAGAATCGTATCAATGGGCACAATTCAACGAAAATTTCTTTTGTGTCAATTATTTCCCCTAATTTTCTATATTCCCTGAACTATTAACCAAGACATCTTTTTACAAATCAACAAATCAATGAAAACTTTTAGCAACATATTGGTCGTATGGTCTATTATTTGTAGCACACTTTGACCGAAATATGTTAGTTATTTAACGAGCCGGCAGCCGAGATTAAATAATTAACATATTGAGATGAAAGGGTGGTACAAGTGTTTTATACCATATTCACCAATCACATCGCAACTTTCAACGATGCTGATCCCTATGGGCAGTTCCTAGACGTCACGTGATGTCTGAAATGCTAGGCATGCGTGTCATTTCTAAATTTAACGCTGTCGCAAAGTGGCCACTCGGTACGATCGTTCAGTGCAAAGTACCGAGCGTATATATTACAACTAAATTTCAACATACTGCACACGCTACTTATTGCAAGGTAAGCTTGCATATTAGGTTCCGTCCACCATTTACCGATCTGATATCACACCTATTGAATGCCGCTAAACAGTGAAAACTCTGAAATATGGTATAAGCAAGAATATAACTACAAAGAAGTATATGCCTTAAGAAAGTATAAACCATTTTCTTAAACCTACTAATCGTGCAGTTGCCTATGGTAGGATTGTACATGTATGTCCTTGCTTATGAACACCTCTACAAAATTAGTATCATACCCAGTCGTTAGTGAGTAAATTCCTTGTGCAATTCTCACTTAATAAAGACGTCTTTTTTACAAATCAACAAATCATTGAAAACTTTAAGCATCATACTGGTCGAATGATCTATAAATAAATTGCTGTCTTCAGTAAAATCTTATGTGTCTACTAACTCTCTACAACACTTACTTGTCTGTGAGGTCGCGTTGTAATTGAATCTTTAATTGAATGTTTAAGAACTAATTTACTATTTAGAGTTGTTTATCGGCTAATAAACAACGATTTGGAGTTCTGATGCGTAAGAATTAAACCAAGAGGGCGTTAGCCCTAGTGGTTTAATAGCCACGCATCAGACCGACAAAGCGTTGTTTATTGGCCTATAAACAACGATAATGCAAACATTATTTTGATTCTAACATGACCTGACCACATTTTCTGCCAGGTCTATGCGAACTATATTGTATATTTTACAGTTTCGGTATTATTTTTCGGGTTGTTTATTGGTAGCTTAACAATGGTGGAGTTCTTTGTCTATAGAAAACTCTGCGCGTGTCATGTTAAAATACTAAATGGTCTCCATCGATGCAATGCAATCTAATGTGAACGGAATCCTGATTTCGTCAGTTATATTAAAATTTCTCTCTGCAGAAGACGGGGACGATGCGACAGCGCAACATTTTAATTGTTATTTTCTGCAGACCTTGCATTTTGAAAAACGTGGACACACGAAATTTTGGACGGTAATTATTCGATTTACTGGTTTCAGTTATCCAGATTTTGTTTGGGGCACATGCGTTGACCTGAATGGTAGACAATACACTTTTAGCTCTTTGATTAGGCTATCTTAAAGGGACAACGTGTACGAACAAGATAAAATGAGAATATGATAATTTAATGAACGAATGAATGAATAAATGAATGAATACATAATTACATAAATTACAATTGATATTTTCACTTTGGGCCTCGCCACTTTTGGAAATAATTATGTTTTCTATGATCACTCTGTCACGGCATGAACTTGGTCACTTAAGGGGAGAAGTTGTGTGGCGGCCCGGTTAGCTCAGTCGGTAGAGCACTCGCCCTGTAAGCGAGGGGTCCAGGGCTCAAGTCCCGGACTGGCCGCACAATGTTCGCACCCTGTGACATTTGGCGCCCAACGTTACTTGAGTATACTCTTACGAGGCCCGTGGTTAATTATATAACACCCTGAATCCTTGAATTCGAGGACGAATTCACTTCGAGCGAGTGTGTATGTCACGGCATGAACTTGGTCACTCAAAGAGGAGAAGTTGTGTGGCGGCCCGGTTAGCTCAATCGGGAGAGCACTCGCCCTGTAAGCGATAGGTCCCGTGTTTGAGTCCCTGACTGGCCGGACAATTTACTCACCCTGTGACAACTCATAAAATAATAAAATAAGATTACTCTGAAATTAACCAATATTCTACATATATGATATGTAATTCAATTTAGATGCCTCTGGTCAATTATGTACATTTCTGTAATATAGTGTGACTGTGTGTATATTTGTTTCGTCTTTTTCGCAGACAATGTCCCTTTAACTGTCATGCCGCTTTATCGCACATCTGTTGTTCACAAGCTATGTATAGAGGCGTGGCCGATCTGTAACATAACACGTGACTGGATGCAGTTTTCTACGATTTAACCGTACAGACGTAAGAGATTTTGTGACCAAAGATCTATCAATAAACGCCGCGATAACACCGGGACGGCGAAATAAAACGAGAGTTCCCGCAGGCTTGTATACATGTTTCAAATCTCTGTTCGTTAATAGATCTCTGTTCGTTAATAGATTTCTGTTGTGACGAAAGGAACTCGCGTGCTATCGATCATAACTCGTGTATGCTAAAGTCTGCTGTTGAACTGGATTTACAGAGGATAGCAAACACGCTGGTAATAAATTATGTTGTAAACACTGCGAAAGACTCGGCGAGTAAGATTCGGTGGATCAAATAATTCGTGATAAAATGGTTAAAGGGACAACCGATATAATTACAAAATAAATGTATAACATTTATAAAAACAAATTGTGTTTTAGCTTCGTGTTTAATGTATTTTTGTGCACATACAAATGTATACCATTTATACAACAAAAGAGTTTCATGCATTATTTTGATGTATATTAAGTTAAATTAACGTATACATATAACTTACAAATTGGTATATTGCAATCAATTCGCTACAAAATAGAGTTTGATGTATTTTTTGTGTATATACTGCCCAAATAACATATAGTTTACATATAACTTTGCTATAATGAAAACAAGTTAACTATATAAAACATGTAAACAAACATTTAAAACATCGACCCTACTTTATTAATGTGTGTTTACATTTATTATGCATATAATTATGATGGTCCAACCAGTTTTCTTGGTACTAAGCTACATAATGAATGGTGGAAAGTGTGTTATCTTGTTTCTTGATATATATTCCTGAAAATATGATAAATCAATCATATTCAGTAAATCACATTTCCTGGTATCTTTAATTTAAAACATTCACAGTACTGTCCACATCATTGTTTTTTACCTTTGGGTCAGGTTACGGTAGGCCATTTTTGTTGTGACAAAACAAACAATTGTTCGGGGGTCACCTCAAAATGCATTTGAACTGTCATAATTGGTCCCATTTACCTTGGCTAAAGTTTAACTAAGGTTGCATGCGTCATCGTTGAGCAGTAATAGATACAGCTTTCTTTTTTCTGTTGTTTTTTTTAAACAAAACATCATGAATTGAAACAAGTGTGGACTGATAAATTGGTAGACAAATGATATCAAATATTAAATTCTTATTCGGTTACCCATTCGTAGCTGTTTTGAGCGAATTTTTCACATGTAATTAAAGAGCTGTCAAACTGTCAACCAACCAAAACAAAATATCTCGGTCAAGCGATCGAGCGATGACGTAAACGGTGTCAATACCCCGAAAACTGTTTGTGCCACAATAACTGGATAGTCTACCATATTTTAATACATTTGTTCTAACATCTAAGTTGTACCTTTGTATAAGTTTGAGTTTAAATACTAAATCATAATAAAATCAACTTTATGTAAGTTTTATTATACATTCATTTCGTAACTTTATTAAAGGGACCTGTTTACAGATTGGAAAATTTACAAGTATCCCATTTTTGTCATTTATCCCAAAAAGAAAAATAATATGAACAAGCAAAATCACATACAAGACAAACACATTTATTGTATGCTTTTAAGTGAAATATCGAATTTTATTGGTGAAATGAAATCTTATATTTTCAATGATGGAGAAATGAAAATATAAGAACGCACTATTTTTCTATCAACAGCATCGATCTACCAGTATAAGTTTACCTCCCGTGGCAAATCAATATACATGTACAGTATTTCAATATATTTGTTTACAGAAAACACATTATTAGATTCAACAAAAATATATTTCAGCGACAAATCGCCACGAATTGAAAAATTTAGGATTCGTGAGTATTTGTGGATGTTTTCACATTTTCTGGTCCACATTGTTACATTATTCGATTCAGTTGCGATACAGTTACGATATTATTACGAATATTGGGAATCGGCTGGAATTGCATGAATGTTGTCAAGAATTTACTTCGATTTACACGAATCTATTATGACTATTTCACAAAGTCCGGAATCAGTTACGTATTTGTTAATACAGATTCGTAGCCGAATTGTTGTTAAATCGCGAGTTTTCGAATATTGATTCCGATTCAGTTACGATGTATAAGAATGCACTATAAAATTGTTACCAGTTAACTACCAATTTTTGGAATCGGGAGTTCGTGGCCAATATTTTGAACAGTTTAAAACTTTTGTCACGAATTCCCGACTGCTCAGAAATGGCAAGAACTGACTACGAACATATAGGAATCAGTTAAGAACTTAACGAACTGATTACTATTCAAATACGAATCCTAAAATGTATCAATTTTTGGCAGTTCGTTGGATTCGTGGAGTGTAATAGGGGCACAAGTGGAATGTTTGCATACTAGATACATGACCGTGTTTAAGGCATACACAATTACGAAATGCTTGTATACTGCTACTACTAATGAGTGTATACTACTTCTATTACTACTACTACTACTACTACTACTACTACTACTACTACTACTACTACTACTACTACTACTACTACTACTATTTTTACTACTACTACTACTACTACTACTAATGATTGTATACTACTACACTGTAAAAATTTCCCATAAATTGGGACGTGATGTACGGCCGAGTTGTAACGGGCCCAATTCCGTGCCTAGCCGCTACAGGTGTTAACCGTATTGCCGTATTACATTGTGGGTAGAATATTTTAGTTGAATGGCTTAAGGTCTAATTACCCCAAAACGGAAGTCACGTCCTCAGGGTTACATCAGGCTGTCAGTCAGTTAGATAATAAGCCCATATGGTTGAGTGCAGGATGCATATAATTTGTAAAATACATTTGAAATGATATGTTTTGGTATCATTTTAAAGGTATATATGTAAGCAATAAGAAAAAAGGCTGTTTTTGTGCACTACTTTTTGTCTAGTGGTTCCCAGCTTCATAACTTTTGGCCCATGTATTCATGCGCAAAATGGCAGCCTCCATGCCCGTCAAAACCGGTGTGTTTTTTCTAAGGTAAATATTTTGAGTTACAACACATGATTTTTTTGACATGCTGTTTTTTCAAGAGGTTATGTTCTCATCTTTCCAACAATGTATGGTGATATATTGGAAAGTAGATTGGTCATGGTGAAAAATTAGATCAAATTTTGAATATTTTATATGTAAGGTCACAATACACTAAATAAATAAGAGATGTAGGGCTGTACTCTCTAAATAAATCAACAAGTTTAACTCGAAGACATGTTTTTAGGTTTAGACACTTGCTTTGATATTCTTTTTTGGAGATGTTGGTAGGGTAATTTAAGCCTTGGTATGCACAAATAAATCACTGATATGTTGTAAGATTGGAGACTACAGTATGACACTTGCGCTGAGGTGGGTTACATTCAACTAGAAAGTAGCCGCTAAAACGATGGTGATAAAACAGTCAGCTTTGTTTAGTGTCGAGTTCTTTCTTATATAACACATGACATACCCTTTTTATTGCTTAAATCAATTCAACTTAGAATGCTCTTTAAGAAAATGTATGGTTATGAGGGTCCCTATGTGCAAAATGTTGCATTTATTTTTGGTTAAAGTTATCTCTTTTACATTAAATTACATAAGGATTGGAATTAGTATATTGTAACCTGTAACAAAGAGGGAATTTATGTGCGCATGTGTAACCTTAACTAACGTAAATAAACCGCAAGTGAGAATGATGACGTAAAATAATATATAAGGGAAGTAACCGTGTCAGTGCGGCGAATTAAAAAATGTCAACCTCCGCGCAGAGTTTTGACTGGTTCCGAGCATAGCTCTAATAAAATCCCTGCCGTCATAACAAACCACGTGATGATGATCGATGTAAATCATCTAACTATTATTTATGGTTTTAATTAGTTATTTTCTTTTTCTGATTTCATTATTGACTGCAAACTATATATAAAAAGTCCAATTACGTAGAAAATTGCACTGAGTTGCATTAAATAAGTAAAAACTACAAACACGCAATCCTTCCAAATTTGGCAGGATTTTACTTGCCATGGCAGTGGTTACCGTTAACTGATATGGGAGGTAACCGTTGCGAGGAGTTTGAAAAAATGTAAGATTTATTTCCCTTGTCAACAGTACGGTGTAGTATTACATGTAAGTATCGGAATACTTCGCGCTTTATTGTTAGAATGTAAACAATAACTTTTTGAAGGCAATTCAGCGAAACTACTGGATTTTTTAACCAATTTTGTTACTACGTAATTAGAGATAAAGAACACGTGTCCCGTCGGACTAGCAGATTCTTTTTTAACTTGTCCGGACCAACAATTTGGTTGTCCCGGACAGTCTGACTACCGTTAATGTCGAGCCCTGAGTACAGTCATGATTTGATCCTACATTGAAAGTTGTAAACTTAAATATTCCCACCAATGGCACAATGTCATGTTTTAGTCATATTTATTATCATAATGATTACCATTTGACAAATTAAACGATATTCAAAATGGCACTTCTTACTTTCGCATTGTGGATACTGCCTGGCCTTAAGCTGTTAGGATCATAGTTCTTTGACTGTTTGGCTTCGAAATAGCCGTACCTTTAGTTGTTCTGTGAACAACTAAAAAAGGGAAACGGAAATTCTTTGTAATTTGTCACATGAGGATATTATCTTGTTATTGATTTTTGGCTTACTAAGATTTTAACAAAACCTATTAAATACTTATTTTGTAAAATAACAGATTAATAACTACCAATTATTTGGAAATTAGAGCTTGTAAGTGTACCGAAAATAGTTATGTATTTGATAATACTAGGTGTCACTTGAGAGCTTGTAGTGGACCAAGACGATGTTATTTGTCTGCATTCAGATACCTTCAAAATGTCTGAACAGTATGTGAATGATTAATTTGTGGTCCAATTATAATTATCTCAGAGGAATAATTTTATTTAATTATTTTCATAATTACATACAAAATTGCCAACACCTTGAATGCTACCTTAAGGCTTTGATATTTGATGTTGGTGCTGTTAGCTCTGGTCTCACAAAGGCCGCTAACTTCACTGAAGAATGTTTCTTTACAAAGGTAGATCTATAGAAGTGGTCGCATAATTGTTTGGTACATGTATTCACTTCATAATCATAACTACAGTAGATTCCACTTAATTGAATATCGGATAATTGAATATTTCGCTTAATTGAATAAAGATTGAAAACACCAAACCGTTTGCATTCATTCCCATTGTAAAAACACCGCCTAATCTGATAGAAAATATGGTGTCCTCCGGTTAATTGAATAGCCAATGATCAGTTGTAGGCGTATGGTCCGCTCGATAATCTCATTATCTCCTAGGATACGTTTCATATCGCAAGTTTTGACAGTCACGCTTCTATGACCGCCTTTGTTATCATTTCACACCACGCATGAATGCAGCGTCTGTTGAATGTCACGTGACTATTATTGGAAAATAAGTGGCAAAATGTGTAGCTTTATCGGTGAGCATTGGAAATTGTGTTATTATCATGTCATGTTACAGTATTGTGCTTCGCTTGTAGCAAATCAAATATAAATAACTTATAATTAGTCAAATTTTCTTCAAATTAGCAATAAAATTACCAGTATTTTCATTTTTGGGGGGCTCATAAAAAATGTTGTACTTGGTTTTTTGTGGACAAATTCATTAATTTACGGAGGGTACTGTTGTATCATGTCTTTCTTTATTGCATGGAAAAACATCTGTCATAAATAATATCATGATTTTGGCAGTACCTAACCCTGTGATGGTGTTGTAGTATTAAGAAAACATCAAATTCTGTGGCATGGCCCATTACTCCATTAAAGCCAATTTTTAGCTCGACTATTCGAAGAATAGGTGAGCTATCCTACTACCCCCGGCGTCGGCGTCCGCGTCCACGTCTGAATTTGGTTAAAGTTTTTATTCAAAAGTCTTGTAACTTCAAAACTACATAAGTTATTCACTTGAAACTTGGAATATACCTTTGTCATCAACTCCAGTGTCAGGGGCAACATTCCCCATAACTCTATTTTTTATTTTGACAGAGTTATGCCCCTTTTTCACTTAGATTTTCTGGTTTAAGTTTATATTCAAAAGTTTTGTAACTTCAAGACTTCATAAGTTATTCACTTGAAACTTGGAACTAACCTTTGTCATCAACTCCAGTATCAAGGGCAACATTCCCTATAACAATGTTTTGTATTTTGACAGAGTTATGCCCCTTTTTCACGTAGATTTTCTGGTTAAAGTTTATATTCAAAAGGTTTGTAACTTCAATACTACAAAAGCTATTCACTTGAAACTTGGAATATACCTTTGTCATCAACTCCAGTATCAGGGTGAAAATTCCCCATAACTCTATTTTGTATTTTGACAGAGTTATGCCCCTTTTTCACATAGATTTTCTGGTTAAAGTTTACATTCAAAAGTTTTGTAACTTCAAAACTACATAAGTTATTCACTTGAAACTTGGAACTAACCTTTGTCATCAACTCTAGTATTAGGGGCAACATTACACATAACTCTATTTTGTATTTTGACAGAGTTATGCCCCCTTTTTACTTAGATTTTCTGTTTACATTTTATATTCAAAAGTTGTGTAACTCAAAGACTACATAAGTTATTCACTTGAAACTTGGAATATACCTTTGTCATCAACTCCAGTGTCAGAGGCAACACTCCCCATAACTCTGATTTGTATTTTGACAGAGTTATGCCCCTTTTTCACTTAGATTTTCTGGTTTAAGTTTATATTCAAAAGTTTTGTAACTTCAATACTACATAACTTATTAACTTGAAACTTGGAACCAACCTTTGTCATCAACTCCAGTATCAAGGGCAACATTCTCTATAACAAAGTTTTGTATTTTGACAGAGTTATGCCCCTTTTTCACATAGATTTTCTGGTTAAAGTTTATATTCAGAAGGTTTGTAACTTAAATACTGCAAAAGCTATTCACTTGAAACTTGGAATATACCTTTGTCATCAACTCCAGTATCAGGGTGAACATTACACATAACTCTATTTTGTATTTTGACAGAGTTATGCCCCCTTTTCATTTAGATTTTCTGTTTAAAGTTTATATTCAAAAGTTTGGTTACTTCAAAACTACATAAGTTATTCACTTGAAACTTGGAACTAACTTTTGTCATCAACTCTAGTATCAGGGTCAACATTACCCATAGCTCTGTTTTGTATTTTGACAGAGTTATGCCCCTTTTTCACATAGATTTTCTGGTTAAAGTTTATATTCAAAAGTTGTGTAACTTCAATACTACATAAGTTATTCACTTGAAACTTGGAATAAACCTTTTGCATCAACTCCAGTATCAGGGTGAACATTCCCCATAACTCTATTTTGTTTTTTGATAGAGTTATGTCCCTTTTTAATCCCCCGCCGCGAAGCGGGAGGGGGATTATAGGAATGCCCTTCGTCCGTCCGTCTGTCCATAACATTTTCGTGTCCGCTCCATATCTCCTATATCCTTTAAAAGATTTTTATGAAACTTGGCTCAAATGATTAGGTCATTGAGACGATGTGCAGAAGGCATGGGCCTTTTATGCAAGCTCAAGGTCAAGGTCACACTTGAAGGTTAAATTTGTGAGCCTCCATTTTTGTGTCAGTTTTTTGTGTCCGCTCCGTATCCCCTATACCCTTTGAAGGATTTTCATGAAACTTGCCTCAAATGTTTTGCTCATTGAGACCATGTGCAAAAGGCATAAGCCAGTCACGCCAAGTCAAGGTCAAGGTCACACTTGAAGGTTGAATGTTTGAGCCTTCATTTTCGTGCCCTTTAAGGAATTTTTATTGATTAAGGTCAGTGTGATTCTTCAAAGTCACCTTTAAAATCTTATGAAGGATCACGGCAGGGGATATAGCTGTTCTTTGGACTGCCTTGTTCATATAGATTTTCTGTTTAAAGTTTATATTCAAAAGTTTTGTAACTTCAAAACTACATAAGTTATTCACTTTAAACTTGGAACTAACCTTTGTCATCAACTCTAGTATCAGGGGCAACATTACCCATAACTCTGTTTTGTATTTTGACAGAGTTAGCCCACTTTTTACATAGACTTTGTGGTTAAAGTGTTTGTTACAAAAATTTATAAACCATAACAAATTTATGCCCCTTTCACTATCCAAAATATGTACCAACTGAAATACATCGAATAGTCGAGCGCGCTGTCCTCTGACAGCTCTTGTTCATATAGTTATATGTTTTTGGATACACAAGTGTTTTGTTTGTAAAGCATCCACTTCAAAACAATGTTAAAGGATATTACCAGTATGTTTTGAATATTCATTTAGTTTTTAGACTATTGAGACTGTTGGCAGAAGCCAACAGTCTTTTGAGAGAGGAATTCCAAAACAGGTATCGCCAAAAACTAGTTCTTTTCTTTGCAGGCTATTAATCATTAAATCGAAACCAGAAAGAAGCCTTCTTCAAATTAGCAAAATTTGAAATGTATTATAATGTGTATATCATGTAATTTTGTACAATTACATTTTCTAAAAAAAAAAAAATATATTAAAATTGTAACTTTAAACTAATGACATCATTATTTTCGCTATTTACTTGTATGTAACCGAAATATTTACCCGAGTGCCCTGGAATAAGACCATCAAATTAATGCGCTACATCGGATTTTTTTGACTTATTGCGGAAGTCATGTTTCTTGTTACCTATTCTAAGTCTGAATACTTTGGCGACAAATTACTGCAATTTGTTAATTTTAAACTGTGCTATGGAAATTCGCGAGCTTGCATCGTTTGACCTTCTTTTGACTCAGTAGGCTACGAAGCTCTTACAGTTGGTGCTCCTAATTACTGAGCTTCATTGGTCATTCTGGCCCGTTGCAGATTGACCTGGCATGTATATAATTCCGTTTGCATAAGATAATAAGCTCGAACAAATATTTGTTTGTTACTTACAAATTAGTTTTTATTATGATGTTGTATACTTAAGAAATAATTTTCTTGGTAACATTGTTTATCACCCGATAAACAACGATTTGGAGTTCTGATGCTTAGGAATTAAACCATAGATTCTTAGCTGAATCTTCATGAGAACAATTTAGTTCCTTAGCCCCTCCAGTGACCAACCTAGGGCCTTATGGCCCTCTTGTTTAATGTTCATAGTTAATGTGAAAGTGTATCATACTGGATTTGCTCATTTGCTCATGCCTGTCTAAACTGTGTTGGTTCTTCGTCCATTTTACTCTACTACAGCATTGGGGAATACTTTGTTGAAAATTACTGTATTTAATGGTTCAGTTATAAATACCACAATCAGTAGAAGGTTAAATAAAATAAAACACTGCTCGTATAGTATATTTAAGTATATAAATTAAGAAATTTAGTTGCAAAGCATATCATATCTCTTGCAACTGACTTTAAATTGGAATGTGAAAGCAATTGTTAACGCACAAAAGTACAATCACAGATCTATTAAGATATTTCTCTTTAATATATCTTTGGCATGAAGTT
This sequence comes from Congeria kusceri, assembly GCA_027627225.1. Classification (NCBI taxonomy): domain Eukaryota; kingdom Metazoa; phylum Mollusca; class Bivalvia; order Myida; family Dreissenidae; genus Congeria; species Congeria kusceri. The sequence continues at coordinate 34,762,111 of CM051029.1, read as the reverse complement.
ACTAGTGCTACTTTGATAAAAAATGCAGACATGTTTAGCTGAAATAATATGCCTGAAAAATGTTATGGTCCAATTATGATATTTGAAAACTAACCTATAGACACTACAACATTTTGAAAAGCTCGAAAAATGAGATTCCCTTCCCCAGTGAATTCAAGACCTAAACCATTCATGTCAAATTGATGAAAGCTTTGATCAAAATGGTTGTAATTTTAGAACTTCTTTAGTAGGCAGTTCCAAAATTTCCTGCAATTACACGATTAAAGGAGGAATCTTAATTATAAGATCCACTGAAGATATGCAATCACAAATGTGGTATTTAATTATATGTAAGAGTCTTTTGAAACAATGTGCATGCAGTCTTCGTTGTAACTGGGTTGCCCGATGCCTGGGACAAGTAGATTTGATTTCGGGCTAGCAGAAAATGCCAGATGCTTGCCCGATCGGGCAAGTGTTTTCAGAGGCTGTATTTATTATGTGGAAACAGAAATGCATTAAAAATAACATTTAAGATAGTTTCTTCTAAGAAGATATTTCTTCGAAAAAGATATTTCTTCGAAGAAGATATATACAAAACCCATTGTTTTATTGGCACAAAGTATTTACACATAAACATATGACGTCATTATGCTGTGCGGTCCTCATTATTGTGTAGACGCTTATTGAAATATATAGACAATTGATCGTAGTCGAGTAAACGCTTCTCTGTTCAAAGCTTAAGATACAGACTACCTTAGATGAGTTAGAGTACATGCTAGTTTGGCTGAAATTGAAGTATGCACGTACTTGCATTGTTTGCAGTAATTAACAAATATATAAATTATAAATAAGTATTTTATTTCAAATATGATACTAATTGCATAAGTACATGTTGTTTGAAAGTAAAGCTGCATTGAAATACTTGTCTTTGGTAGGCACTATTTTGGAACTACTTTTGTCAAATGAAGCTTGCAGTTTAATAAGAGTGAAATAGCGGGTTGCTGACCCTGCTCCTTGTTTAGCTTTGCTCTGCTGCCCCTCTGGCTTGGTTCACAGAGAAATGTTGAATACCGGTATATATCTTTTGAAATATCTTTTGTGGAAAGATGATTATCCAATAAATATACTTTGTATAAAAACCTTCATTTTAAGTGAGTTATCAAGTTATTAGAGAGTATCAACAAATTGGTCCAGCTTTCCACTCCTCTCCTTTTGAGCAGACTATGGGAATAAATGAATAAATAAAATTATAGAACACATCATTTTCTTATATTGCTGTAGAGTACCATTTGAAGTTCAGACAAGTTAAACAGATTTCAGGCAAGTGGTTTTGCTAACGAGCTTGCCCAAACTGGCAAGTGCTTTGAAAAAATTAGGGTGAAGACTGTGTGCATGAATGTATCATGGTATCATTGCATGACCTGAAAAAGTGTGCTATTTATGTGTATCCATAATTGTGTGGTCCTTGAGGAGTATTGAGATGGAAAAAATATCACACAGCATTTGAAGTTGTTATTTCAGCCATAATGTAGACAATCTATTCAGTATACAAAATTTAATATTTTGGTAAAAACCATTATGGTCATTCAGTTTTGGAGGAAAAGCAGAAAACAATAAAATTATCACTTTGGCACAGGACTGTGGTTTATTGTTTAAAGAAAAAATACTTAAAATTGTTGTTATGGGACATTTGGTATAATTATAATTATATCTCAGAGGGCTAATCTAATTGAGTATAATCAAAATTACATACAAAATTGCCAACTCATTGAATGCTACAATAACTGTGCTTTGATGTCATAGCGATTAGCTCATATCTTATGAAGGCCGCTAGCTTCACTGAAGGACATTTCAATACAAAGGCAGATCTTTAAAAGTCATTGCGTATTTGCTTCGTAATCATAATTAGGGCCCCACAAATTTTTTGCAGGTGCCCTATAGTAATCACCCAGTCTGTCCGTCTGTGCGTGCGTCCGTCCACTTTTTTCATGTTTTTCTTTCATAACTTCATGGGTGGATAGATCTCATTAAGGAGCAGTGCAGTGCACAAGAACCATTTCTCTGCACTTCATGGTTCTGGAGTTATTGTCCTTTGTTAATTTTTCATACTTTGTTTTTGCCTGGTGCAAAACTCGTAGACTATAAGAGGTATTAACTTGAAACTTCATAGGTGGATGGATCTCATGAGGAGAAGTGCAGTGCACAAGAACCGTTACTCTGCACTTCATAATTCTGGAGTTATTGCCCTTTGTTAATTTTTCATTTTCAGGTGGAGTCAACTTTTGGTTTCAGCTCTCTAACTTGAGAACGAATTGAAATATTTTAATGAAGCATCATCCATAGATACCTTATATCGAGACCTGGCTTGGGATTACATAGGGGGTGGATGGGGTCACTGTCAAGGTCACCGTTAAAAAAAATAGAAATTGGTTTCCGCTCAATTACTCCAGAACGAGTTTAAAATATTGTAATTCAACTTCATACATAGATACCTTTTATCAAGACATTGCTTGGGATTGCATAGGGGTGTGGTGGGATCAAGGTCAAAGTCACCGTTACTAAAAATAGAAAAACGGTTTCTTCTCAATTACTCAATAACAGATCGAGCTATTGTAATCAATATAGAGGGAAAATTCCTTGTTAATGCAACTCCTACAGTTTCCAACAGACTTTCTTGAAACTTGTCTTCATTGTTGAGGGTAATGTGTGGTTGTGCGTAAAGATGGGGATGTAAATTTGTCTTCCACATTCGGAACTTATGTATATATTGCATTAGTTATTGTGTTTCTCAGATATTCTACACTTATTTGTTATCAATGTAAATATGCATGTACTAATATATATTCCATGAAGCGTTAGGTAATCTTTGACATAGATGGAATTGCTGACATGAACTAGTTACTTTAAAAAACTGGCTGACCCCTACCTTAAAAAATGCTATCACCCATGTGACAAAGTTCAAGTTGTATTTTAAACTGAACATTAAGAAGGGCAAAAAATTTGCTTTTCAAGATGCTGTCCATTACAGAGTTGTATGACTGTGTTTTCTTCATTTCAGTATGTCAGCCTACATGTACGTCCGAACAAGGCTGCAGTTCTGGGAGTGGATCCAGACCTAGTCCTCGATCCAGCCCTAGTCCGCAATTTAATTTCAAACTGTTCAATCTTGACAAAGTCATTGAAAATATTCCAGACCTTAATGAAACCCTTCAAAATGAGAACAGAGTTCCAGTAGATATGAGAAGAAACTTTGTTCGCGAGGTTGTTGATTGTATTAGGAAAAACACGCATCACTGTCCCAAAAAGGGGTTTGAAGAAATTGCCCAAAATATTGTCTGGCGATATCCTCAATCTTTTGAAGATTGCAATGACAGAATAAGAATTGGAACGGGTCATGATTCTCTCCTCAAACAATTGAAAATCTTAATCGCCCCTATATGCTTCAAAAAGGAGTGGCCAAGGAGACGAAGGAGACCAGTGGGAATGTTGGCTCCAAATCTGCAAAGAGAAAGGCTGAACAAGACAGCTATCGGTGCATGAATTGGGGCCCCTCTCTCTCACCTGAAGAAGAAGAAGAGCAGGAACCAATACGGCTGGAATAAGTAGAAATCTATGGAGCTTTGGAGCCGGACTTGGAATTGGTAAAGACTAAAATGGAAAGCACATATCCTTTGCTCAGAAAACACATTAACAGTGAAGTAGCAGTTCTTAAATTGCTGGAAGATTAGCCCTTCTTAATTGAAACAAACATTATGTTAGCACATTGTCAACAACTACTTGACATTGAACTCCAGCGGTACATCCATATGTCCAAGCTGCTATAAAGGAGAAAGAGGAAGACAACCTGGCAGCAATTTTGCCGCTTGTAATTTTATGTCTCCAAACAAGTCTGGGGGAAAAACAAGATGGCCTATTTGCTGTGATTGATGTAAGTACCCGGGTATGTGACTAATTTAGTTCAAATGTAATAGATTGTCAGTATCATAAAGAAGTGCCTACATTTTTGCAATCCCCCTGTCAAAATGGACTTCATGAGATCAAGAATTTTTCATGCCATTAAGCATTATTCATGAAGTCTTCTTGAAAACCTCTAATAACAAACTTCATGAAGTTTTATGCATGAAGTGATTTAAGGTACACTTCATGAAGGCGTCATGCATTACTGAAATTCTAGAAACATTCATGAAGCTTTAAAAAGAATAGATCAAGATTTTTTTATGAATACCACCCTTAGCTCAGATTTCCGCATTACATTTAAAGAAGCGGAGAAAATGCTGAATAGATGCGGAAATCATCAGTTTCCCCACATATTTTCCGCAAAAATGATTTTGGTTTTGCGGAGAAATTTCTTATATGCGGAGAACATGCGGAGAGTATGCGGAATATTGACACTTAGAAATTTTACAATTGCGGAAATTCTGACATTTCATGATGCGGAAAAGTTATTCTTTGAAAAATTCATAAGCTTGTTAATCTATTTATTAAAACAAGAGCTGTTTTTAAAACATATATGCCCCCTCTAGGTCAAACACAATCTTTAATATCAATTTGGTGAGAATTGTTGAACATACACCCATGAAACCACAAGTCTGAATTCTGTCTAATCTCTGTCTGAATAAATACTGAATACAGTCTGAGGACATAACCTGAACATCTATGTGAAAAAAGGGGCATGTATCTGTCAAAATACAAAACAGAGTTATGGGGAATGTAGAACTTGAAGCTGGAGTTGAGGACAAAGGTATATTCTAATTTTCAAGTGAGTAACTTATGTAATTTTGTAGTTACAAAAGTTTTAATTATAAACTTTAACCTGAAAATCTATGTGAAAAAGGGACATAACTATGTCAAAATATACAACTGTAAAACTGAGTTATTGGGAATGTGGCACTTGATGGAGTTGCTGACATTTAATGTATATTCTAAATTTCAAGTGAATAACTTTTGTAGTTTTGAAGTTACAGAAGTTTTGAATATAAACTTTAACCTGAAAATCTATGTGAAAAAGGGGCACAACTATGTCAAAATATGTCAAAATAGAAAACTGAGTTATGGGGAATGTAGCACTTGATATTAGAGTTGATGATAAATGTATATTCCAAGTTTCAAGATTAGAACTTATGTAAATTTGAACTTAACAAATATAATGCAATTTTATGACCTCTACAGTACACCATACCATGCAATGCTATGCAGGATATGATGTCATTTATGATGTCATCAGTTGACTTGCATTGCTCAAGTCTGAAATGATTTAAACATGATTGTGATTTTAAAACAGAAATATCTATGAAAACTGAACACTTGGAACCTGTGTCTGTAAGTATTATTTCATTTAAGTTACAAACAAGTCAATAAACTATAACTGATTTTGCACATTTGATAGGGTTTGACATTTTTAAGCAATTGTAATATATTTTCGTGACCACATGCCCAGAGGCATAAGCTGCATGTCTTCTTACTATTCACAGTTAAGTTCCTTTAAACAACAATCGTTTGACTTATTATTATTGTTTTCCTTACAATATAATCCTTCCATCAATGTTCTATTATATAATGAGTTTGCAAAATGAAAAATCAGTACTTTATCATTTGTCTGTATTTTAATGTTAACTATGGAAGCACAATTGTACCATAAAATTGTGAAAAGTTGCATAATGATTATATTGTTTACTGTTCCTAACCACATTGTACTTTAAGGAGATTTTTAGACATAATAAACTGGAAAATGGAAAATAATGTATCTGTTATACTTGACTGTACAAAATTATGTTGTTTTGTTGATTTATATTAGCACAATTGTACTGTATCATGAAAAAAGTTGCATTATAATCATTTCCAGTTGGATGTTTATAATATTCACATATTATTTAATTTCTGACAAACCATGTTAGGGGAGTAAACCATTGAACCTTAATAAATATCAAGTGCCACCTGAGTACTTAGTGTAAAGGTCATAATAATTACTGTATCTGTGGTTATAGTCTGAATGCAGTCTGAATAACTTGTCTGAATAGCCCTTTGAATATTGTCTGGACTCTTATGAATTTTGTCAGAATTGTTCCATTTTAAGTCTTTTCAGCAATGTCAGAAATAATAGACGCATCCACAAATGTCAATTACATTCAAATTAATCTGCAATATTATCCAATCATCGCACTTGGATATCATGTGTTTGGCGATTAAAATATTTGATACAAAAGAGCACATGCATAATATTTGTGATATTCAGATGAGCACGTGGCAATGTTTGTGATTTTCGATGAATGGAAATTAATTCTTTAACAATAGCTGGGGTGTAGTTTTAACTATTTGTGGAAAAATCCAGATCAGTCTATTCAAAGATAAGTCCGACTCAATTCAGACAGTACTTTTTCATGAGGGTAGAGAGCGGGAACAGCTTAAAAGGCCAATTTTACATAAATTTACCCTTTACCAAATTTGATCAATACCATTCTGCACCACTGAACAAGATGGCCACAAGGAGCTAAAAATAGAAAAATCCAAGGGAGGATCACCCAATTATTCCTCGAGTGTCAATTTTCTGTGGATTATTTCCACCTGCTGAAAAACAAATGCATTAATTTTCCGCAGAAGTTCCGCATATATGGAAATAGAAATGTCCGCACTGAAAGCGGAACAAATTATGATACTATGTCCACTTTTTTGATAGCTCTATTATTTTTAGAAGTCTTCATAATTTTTGGAATTCTTCATGAATGTTGAAGAAAAGCACAACCAATTTATTCTTGAAATTAAAAAAAATTTGTTCATGAAGTTTTCATGAATATCCGTGAACTATAAATGAGACATTAGAATAAAGAACAAAATTATTCATGAAATCTTCATGAAATATTTTTTCAGGAAGTCGTGCATGAAGTCTTCATGAAGTGCATAGTTTATGAAGTTTTTATGAACAAACCCATTCTTTATTTCATGCATTTTTCTGCATGTGAAAATGCATCAACTATTCATGAAGCTATGTTGTATGAATGTTTCATGCATTTGTCTCATTTATAGTTCACTTCTTTTCCATGAAGTCTTCATGAAGCCACTGCATGAAGTATTCACAAAGATTTTAAGAAGAATTCATGAAGTATGCCTAAACATTTCACAGGGGTCCAGCCTTACCATTGTTAGCTAATTGGCTGTTTGAAGAAAATGTTGAGTATTGTCATTGTTAGAAATTTTAATATTAGCTGTTATGCTCATATTTGACCTTTGAACTCAATCAGTATTTTCCCCCAGGGGGGGAGGGGCGGGCAAACCCAGGGGAATTTGACAAATTTTATTTTTTGGTGTCAAATTCCCCACCCTAGAGCCAAGCTTATCTGTCTAAATCCCCTCAGTGGCAGAAGCTATCAAATGGTCTGGGGGCCTGTATTACCGGGATCTAAAATCCGACCAATGTCTATTACCCTGGGACCCAGAATCATTCGGAATGTCAAATTCCCGCCTGTCTGGAATCACTTTCAGTCTAAAGTCCCGTATATACCCGCCGCTCCCCCCCCCCCCCCCCCCCCCCCGGGGGAATACATTGATAGCTGCATTACAGATTATTTATATAATTGCAGTGGTTGATCATTTTTCAGCAGGTGCTCATTCATTGTATACTATGTACCATGATGACAATATAAAGAATTAATTTTTAGGAGATGTCGTCAACTCAGGAAGTGAAACATCAGTGTGCAGAGAAATCATGGCCACCATGGCCACGACTTGCGATATTGGGTAAGATTTTTTGTTTAAAAAAAAAAGACATGAACTAGTAATAAAAAATTAAATCTCACATGAACAGTTTATTAATGAAGTCTATTTTTAGGTAAATTTAAGCATACATGTATGTTAGCACTTTTACTTGTATTGTGCTCAAATATTGACGTGATGATGACTGTTTGATTATCAAATTTTTTTATTTTTTTTAAGCATCCAATTGTATGTCATTTAACGTATAGCCAGATCTCTTACTTCTTTATATTCAAAAGGGATTAACTATGACTTACCCAATGATGCGATTATATGTTTTGGTTGATTATAAAAGCATATGGTTTATCTATCCGACATAAATAAATTGTCCAATAAATTGGTTCGACTAACAATCTGGCGATAGGTTAATTTGTGCATGTAGCTAAATGCTGACGAGTTATCAAATATTAGGACACTACTTCAGAAAGTAGCTTTGTAAACTCATAAGGTTAATGCGTTGGTACTTTAACTAGATATATGGCATTCTACATCTTAAAATGGAACACATCTTTTCTAAATATTATAATATTTGAAATTCTTTTCATAAACTTAACTGGTGAATAAATATTTAATGCAACTGAAGGTATTATCCAAGTTACTGACAAGCTCTTAATGTTCACATTTCAGGAAATAGTGTTCTGGCAGCCACTGAGTCAATGTTAGTGGTTGATGGACAGGTGCTGTGCAGGTTCACCAGCTTTCTACCAGCACTCGCCCTCTTGTTTGGAAGCCATTTCATTTTCAACATCAGGTACCCGAAGGAGGCAGGAACGCTCGAGTTCATTCAGAGGTATAGCCAAGTTTTGTGTTTGCAAGTACTTAACAGGTGACTCATCCAAATGCCACTCAGTACCACACACATAGGACTCTACAAACAAGTAGCAAAAGAAATCTTACTCTAGTAGGTCTCTAGTGCTTTCAGAAAATAATATAACCCTAATTATATGTGACCCCCGTGGGGCTTGAACATGAAAAAAGGTTGGTTAACTAACGCATATATAGTTATCGTCATTCCACTTCACGGGAAAGGCAGGAAATCAAATGATGTATCTCTTAAAGTTTCGCGATGTAGAATTGCCATATGCTTGTCAACTACATGGAAAAGGAGATTAATTATAATCATGCGACCCTGCAGGGGTTGCGGGTTTGAGCCCCACTGGGGTCACATATGATAAAATTAATCTCCTGTTGTTACGTGTAGTTGAAAAGCTAATGGCGATTTTACATTGAGAAACTTTAAGAGATACATCATTCAGCGTACGCAATAATTTAACCATTTGCGACTAGACCCGGTGAGATAGGCATCAGTTGCAATTTGTACATTGACAGCCCACAGTTACCAAATATGTAAGCCCCAAGCATGTAGAAGTATTTTAAACATACTACATCAAAATTGAAATTGAAGTAATCGTCAGATTATACTGATCACGAATAGAAATGTAACTTTTTATCTTGACTTTTCGTTGAACATGGATACATTTATAATACATCAGTGTCCCCCTTTTTGGTTTTTCTTTTTTGGACATAACCTAAAAAAAACATCAAGAGATATTAGGCTAAAATGTTCAGCAGTTACTTATGATAATAAGATACATGGCACTTTAATAGCCACCACTATAATTATTATGATATCTCTGGGACAGAATATGAACATGGATTAAGTCAAGGCCTAAATGTTTCTGAAATACCTTTTGATAATATGGTATTTTGTTTATAATAAGTCCCATTTGTCTGTAAAATATATTTACATAGTTCCTTGTAATGCACTTTTTTTTCTGGCAAAGCAGAGGAATGGTGGAGCGTGCTGTCCTCCAACAGCTTTTGTTACGTCTCCCTCATAGTGGGGGAGACATTTTGATTTTGTATGTTCTGTCTGTCTGTCCATCTGTCCGTATTTCTTTTGTCCGGACTATAACTCGGCTTTTTGTTGATGGAATTTAAAATTGCTTGTCAAAAATATTCATCATTAGTTGGTGTGTCGCGCTTAAAACCCAGGTCCATATCTCGAAGATCAAGGTCACACATCTCGAAGATCAAGGTCACACTTGGAGTTCAAAGGTCAAATATGAGCATAATACAGATTGTCTGGACAGTAACTTTATCTTTCATAATCAAATTTTAAAAATAACTAGCCGCAAATGTTCACCATGTAGAGACGGCGTGTCGCGCGCAAGACCTGTGTCCCTCGCTTACAGGTCAAGGTCACACTTGGAGGTCAGAGGTCAAATATATGCATATCGGTAATACAGCTTGTCCGAACTGTAAATTCATCATTCAATTTTAAAATAACTTGCCACTTAGAGGTCAAAGGTCAAATATGGGCATAATACAGATTGTCTGGACTGTAAATCCATCTTTCATCATCGAATTCTGTCTCCCACATAAAGTTGGGGGGACATTTTGATTTTGTGTGTTCGGTACGTCTGTCTGTCCATCCGTCCGCCCAGATTTCTTTGTCTGGAACATAAGTTACACAATTCAGTTATTTGCTGATGGAAATTGAAATTGCTTGCCATAAATGCTCAGCATCATAAGTCTGCATGTCGCGCCTAAAACTCAGGTCCATAACTCAAAGGTCAAGGTCACACATAGAGGTCAAATGTGTAAATTGGCTATGTCCCCATGGAAGACATGGGTTTTCGTCCGAAACAAGCTCAAGTTGTATTTGCTTTTTTAATAATTAACATATCTTTTTCACAGGTGCTGCATGGGAATCAACCCGGAAACTGGAATGAAAAGTGGGGAAAAAAAGAAAACGTCTGATGTCAACCCAAACGTTCTCAGACTTATCAATGATTTGGCAGACTTTGAGTGGGTAGATTAGTGAAGAACTGACCAGACAGTGAAAGATAACAAATTTTGTGATTGAAGAAACCCCACACTGTCTGGTATATTGTGTGTTTGACAGACAGTAACTGAGCATTGCCCTAGTTATACATTTGTTATGGTTTGATGTTTTTTTCTGGGGTTACCTGACTACATGTTGTTTGTTTTTCAAAACAGAGATGTTTGTATTTGACTTTATTAACAAGTTTGTTTATCAATTTTAGCCAGACCATTCATAAAATAGGGGGACTATTATAATACTGTAATTCGTGTCATTTGTCTTTAAAATATATCTTGATAATTTCATGTAATAAAACCTTTTCTGACAAAGCGGCTCAAAAGTCTAGCACACTGTCCTCTGACAGTTATTGTACTGTAAGAAATGTATATATACTTTAAAAAAATGTTGATATATTGTTAAATGGAAGTCTTTAAGGCTGAGGACGGATTTCTTTTGCTTTGCATTATGGGTGCTTACTTTGATGTGGGTCTTAAGGTTACACTACCCTAATAGAAAACTTCATTTCTCACCAGCAAACACTTGTTTATCTTAATCAAATATGTTGAATATGTCTTGTTGATCATTCACCAAGACTGTCCAAAAGCTTTTTTCTGAATTTTGCCATTTTGGAGTTTGTAAACATGAAATCAAATATGTTATTCAGTTATAAAAAAGTGAGAGTATACTATTACCTGTCTTAAAATGCAATGTCTAATTTATCAGAAAGGAATCCAAAATGTCAAAATTAATATTGTTAAAAGTTGATATTTAAATGTAAATAATGTTTGAATGTTACAGAGAATAAGAAACGAATACACCTAACTTTTATTAATAGCCATTATTAACCTCCATTAGTGGGCTATAACTGTTATAAGTAGATATAATAAACCTCCATTAGTGGGCTATAACTTCTTTTAGTAGCCATTATAAACCTCCATTAGTGGGCTATAACTGTTATAAGTAGATATAATAAACCTCCATTAATGGGCTATAACTGTTATAAGTAGATATAATAAACCTCCATTAGTGGGCTATAACTTCTTTTAGTAGCCATTATAAACCTCCATTAGTGGGCTATAACTTTTAATAGTAGCCATTACAAACTTCCATTAGTGGACTATAACTTTTATTAGTAGCCATTTTAAACCTCCATTAGTGGGCTATAACTTTTTATTAGTAGCCATTATAAACCTGCATAAGTGGGCTATAACTTTAATTAGTAGACATGATAAACCTCCATTAGTGGGCTATAACTTTTATAAGTAGCCATTATAAACCTACATTAGTGGGCTATAACTTGTTAGTAGCCATTATAAACCTCCATTAGCCATTACAACCTACATTAGTGGGCTATAACTTTTATTAATAGCCATTATAAACCTCCATTAGTGGGTTATAACCTTAATAAGATTGTTCTTGTATTTGTATTTGTGAAACAATGTGAACAGGTAGTTCTATCATATAACTCTAATGAAGATATCATATCTTTGTTTTGTTATTTCACTTGTGTTTTACTTGTATACCTTTTTAATTTGCATCGTGCCAAAATGCAACTTTACTAAATGGTGATTCATGAGAGGAGATCATACATCTTTCATTTTAATTGTTTGTAATTAGGTGTTGTATGTTAAACATCTTGTTAACACATAGTTCCTCTTGTAGTTTTGAACTTTCATGCAATACAATATTTTATAATATAACTTTACATAAAACAAAAATATAACATCATGATTAGGAGTTATGATCATGAAAATAATCATTTAATAATTAAAGGTGCATTATACTGTTAATCTCTAATAACATATTATTGAATATTGTGACTATTTAGATTTGTAAATCTATAGAAGATTTCGATGAAAAAATTAGTACAGTACACTGAAGCGTTTCTTAGGTAATGAAACTTAAAACAACCATAACAGAATCAGTAAATTTACCTTGAGCACAAATAAATTGTTAAAGTTTGTTTGCTTTTTTTGTATATTGATTCTTCTATTTGTTCTTATGACATAAATGTATATAGTTCCTTCAAAGTGTGCTGTTGTCCTCGTAAAGACAGCCACCATAACACATAGTTTATGCATGTAGGATGTAGCTTGTACATAATAATGATTGTTTACTAGCAAAACGCTTAACAAGCAAAACGGTTTTGCGTCTCAAACGATCAATGTTCTACATGTACTTTGCATACTACTGATATCATGTAGTGAACAGCGTAAAATACCAGTACAGCGTAAAATTACGGTACTATAATTTTACGGGAAAAGTCCTGGCAGCTGGTTTCCAGCACAGTACCATAAAAATAACTGGCTTTCCCTGCTGCTGCTGCTGCTGCTGCTACTACTACTACTACTACTACTAATGATTGTATTCTACTACTAATGATTATATACTACTACTACTACTACTACTTCTAATGATTTTATACTACTACTACTACTTCTACTACTACTATTACTACTTCTATTACTACTACTACTACTACTACTACTACGAATGATTGTATACTACTACTACTACTACTACTACTGATTGTATTCTACTACTAATGATTGTATACTACTACTACTACTACTACTGATAGAATACTTTTACTACTACTAATGTCTGTACACTACTACTACGACTAATGATAGTTTTAGTTTATTAGATAATACAGTAGGCAATAAGCCCATGAGTATACATGAAATGTCAATACAATATACATAAAACAAAGTCACTGGTCATTCAAAGGATAAACATCAAAATTAAATCGGTACATTTTAAAATATTGGGTATTTTAGATAAGACAATATACAGCGAGAGGTGGTATGTATTTGTATACATACATATGCATAAATATATACCAAAAATCCTATCCTAATCGTAATATGTATTATAAGTATTTCTTATTTCCCATGCTTTATAAATAAACATAGCTAAATTTTTAACAATATTACTATTTTGAGAGGTCAGTAAATCTATAAACTTTAACATATTTGGTCTTACGTAATAAAATGGTTTTAAGTAAGCTTTTCTTACATCAGTATATAATGTGCATTCCATAACAAAGTGGTATTCATCTTCTAAAACATTGCATAAAGGACATTTTCTTTCTTCATAAGGAATAGCTATTGGTTTTTGCCATCTACCCGTTTCAACTTTAAGTCTATGTGCAGAGACTCTTAATCTAGAGAGTGCCATTCTATACTTTAGAATATTTACATCACTTAAATAGAATTGAAATTTAAAATCGGATATTAATATGTATGTTTTTGCTCTAGTTGATTCACTCAATTCGGTTTTCCAATTTTGTATAAACATATCTGTAACTCTTATTTTAAAATTTTTCAAAAATATGTCTACATCCCCTACCCCTTGATTCAGCCACACATCGTTAAAACCACAATTACCTAATAGGCTTTTAACCATGTAGACCCAAGATCTGTTATTGGGGTATGTTTCTAATTCCCGGGACATAATATCATAAACAAGCTTTACATATTTTATATCACGTGTGTTTACTATCTTTAACCAATATCTAATTACATTAATGCTATGTCTGACAGATAAAGATGTTCTACCGAGTTCTCCATATATAAAATTATTCTGTGTTTGCCTTCGGACTCCTAATAATTCTTTGCAATAATTTAAATGTATTCGCTCTATCTTTATATTGCTCTGTAATCCCCATATTTCGGAGCCATAACTTAAAACAGGGTAAATTAATTTATCAAACATTTCTAACCTGTGTTGTATTGTGATGTTATAAAATTTCGACAAATATTGTCTTAATTTAAAAATAGCTTTCAAAGATTGTCCACACAGACTATCAAAAGTTTTGGAAAATGAGCCCCCTGAGGAAAAGACAAACCCCAAATATGTAAATTTATCAACAATTTCTAAAACGTTGTTATCATATAGGAATCTCAATTTCGTCTTAGTCTTCCTCCTTTTTTAAAAACCATGACTTTAGTTTTTTGTGTATTAACCTTTAATTTCCATCGATCACAGTATTGTTTTAACAAATCTAACCCTTTCTGTAAACCAATTTCACTTTCTGAAAACAAAACAATATCGTCAGCATATAACATTATGAATAATTTTAAAGTGTCTAAATTTATTCCGTCATAATTATTTGTCAGCAAATATTCCTCAATGTCATTCAAATACATCGCAAATAAAAAAGGAGACAATGATTCGCCCTGACGTACCCCTAACAAGCATGTAAAGCTATCGCTAACCTCATTGTCATATTTTACCCTTGACTTAGCAATACTATACATTGAACGAATTATGTTTAATATTTTCCCTCTAATACCTAATTTAATCAGTTTATACCACATAATATCTCTAACTATGTAGTCAAATGCTTTTGTAAAATCTATAAATGCTACGTACAGTTTCTTTTTCTTATTTAATAAATGACTTATTACATTATGCAGTACAAAAATATTATCTATTGTGCCCATGTTTTGTCTAAATCCTGCCTGAGCCTCAATGTAAACATTATACTTTTCCGCCCAAATCGTTAGACGGTCATTTAAAACTTTCGTAAATAATTTGCCTAATGTACTCAGTAAAGTAATACCCCTGTAGTTATTCGTATTATTAATATCACCTTTCTTATGCAATGGGACCACATAACCCTCTGACCATGTTTCTGGAAAGTAACCCATATCAAAAAATTTATTAAATAACGTGCAAAGAGCTGTCGCGAACATGTCTATCTCACATCCATACTTAAAAAATTCGTTAAGAAAATTATCTGGCCCACCCGATTTACCATTTTTTAGTTTTTTACAACATTTTTTTATTTCATGTGTGGTAATGATATTATTCAATTCTTCAAACATAATGTTTAATTCTCCTCCTAGATATCTCTCATTAAAATATAAAATGTCTTCATCTGGTTGAAAAAACACAGAATCGGGATCATTTACAGATTTAAAATAATTTAAAAAATCATCTGATGCCAAAGAACTAGAATTGCACATAACCGATCCTTTTAACATTTTCCAATATAACTTGGCATTATTTTTTCTGGCTAATTCCAGTTTATGTGTTTGTAATTTATCATAGTCACATTTTTTATTTCTAACGCATTTTTTATAATTTGATCTAGCTGCCACCAGGTCCCTCCTTGTTTCATCGCAAGGGTTATTTCTGTAATAATTAAGAGAAGTATAATAAGAATTCTTCAAATTTTTACACTCATGGTCAAAGTATACAGCATCCTTATTATAATTTTTATAACAAAAATTACTATGTAAATTTTGTTTAAATATTGGCTTACATACCCCATCTAATATATCTGTAAAAGCTTTAACATTTAAGTCTAAATCCTCATGTGAAATTGCCACAAGAATGTTTTCACAAAGAAATTCAAAATGTGTAGTATTTTCTTCCGAGCTTAATACATTCATATACAAATCTTTTTTACTATCATCCCATTTATATTTGTATAACAATTTAACAGGATCCCCTTTATTGTTGCCATCAACAGAATTATCCAATGTGTACATACTTAAACTAAACGAAATAACACAATGATCGGACACAATATTAGGGTCGTAAATGTCAAATGTTTTAAACTGTGATTGTACACTTCTACTACTACTGATTGTATACTACTACTAATGATTGTAAAATACTACTACTATTGATTATATAATACTACTACTAATGATAATAGTTAATATTGCTACATCTATCGGATAAAACGTGTATATATAGCGAAAAACAACTAGCGTTTTCTGTATACAGAATACAAACAGGTGTTAAAATCCAGCCCTATACATGTATTTTGAGTTAACATTTTAATTTAATTATTACAAATTGTAGTTACTATATCGTCCCTTGGAAGCCAGAAGGGGCTAACGGCCTTCTTAGCTCATATGCTGATAACACCATATGGCTTTCGAAGGCCAATATCTAAGTTATATATATGTGTCCTATCGACTTTATATGCACACGTATACTATTTTATTGTGTTTTCTAAGTAGTTCTCTAATTAATATTTATTTATTTTGTAACTGTAGTAGGACTTGGAACGCCCCTTTAAACAATTTATGTGAAATACTGTAAAATCAAATTATTTCGAGGGGTCTAAATTTTTCAATAAAAACGGCTTATTCACACAGTCTTAAATTCGCGCATTCTTTTTTATTTATCCATAATATTTCGTATAATCATTAAAAAAAAAAAAATTAACGCGGGGTCTTAGAGGAATTGAAGTCCAGATGGTCCAAGCGTAAAAACTAAAGAAAATTGTCACAAATACACGATTTTCTTACATAATGGAATAGAACACTTTAAACATCACACAATTATGTTTTTATTTACCTGAAAAACAATAATTTTATATTATGTTCGTCCTTTTATAATCTAAAATCAATAACGTCTGCAGACGCTATAACCAATCGAGTAATTTACAAATAGCGCCGTTTATAGTTAGGATAATCACGTGACAGTTTAGTTGTATGGAGCCGCTCATGCGCACACTTGAATCAGGTGCGTGTATTGGAAAAAGCCGCTGTATTTTTTTTTTAATCGGGAATATGGGCCTACCGGGTTCAAGTAAAGTGAGAGCGAACTCAACTTCTATTTTTCATTGAAATATACATTTTGTGACGTATTTGATCGTGTTCGATACAAAAAATAGTGGTGTTTTTACCCATGTTATGACCGTTTAGGCATAACTACAAAAAGCGCACATTGTTATGCCCATCTGGAATTCAGTATCTTTAAATTTGCGCTATATTTGAATCGCGCAATACGCGAAAATCAACACCACCGCTTAAGGATAGATACCAGGAATTCCAATTCCCTTAGGGTCCCATTATAAAACGGCAAACTATCCAAGCATTTTGCTAGCATTTCCTTTATTTCAGATTGTGCAAGCCTGGAATCAATTTAAAGACCAATATGTCCTCTTCCAAAATTTGCAATACAAAATATATGTCATGTTACTTCTCAGAAAATACATCTCACTTGAATGCAGGCACCGGGAGACAACAGGGTTTCGGCAGTCATATTTCGACAAAAGCCCCATACCACAGTAAACACACCCGAAAAGTTCACCTTTCAAGTTAGCCTCCAATGAAATGCACCAAAATGTTGCAGACACGCATAGGATAATAGAAATAACCACAAAAGGCATGTCTGAGATACCTAAATGGCCTTTATGCCAGAAGGGAAGAGGAACTCTTTAGTAATAGGCACTACTTTCGAATGGACCACAGAGGGATACACAATGATTTACTGGTATCTAACCTTTATAAAAATATTTTACAGTTTATCCCTTTAAAGAAAAGATTTGTGTAATGTACTAAATTTGTGGTCCGCTCTGAACCGGTTATTTGTCAAAGTGTATATGTACGATCGAATATGAAAATACATATTAATTTGAAAATAAGCAGATAAAATTAACAGTAAAACTTAAAAAAAGGGCGGTATATGAACAAACAGAAAACCATAAAAATGACAAAGAAAACACTTCAACAGGGAATAAAGCAACTAATAGTGTCGAGTTTTTGCCTCATTTATCAGTGTTGTGTAACCTTAACCACTTGTCAGTTCAACGTATATACATGGTTTTGAGTTTCAGTATGTATAGACGAAAATTATTTGGTGATTAAAAACTAGCTTATTGTGCGTTGAAAAAACTTCAACTTGCCACGCGAACAGCCATGAGCTTCTTAAAGGCACTTATTCACAGATCTTCGTATTTGAAAATGTTATAAAACGTTAAAAGCATATTGAACAAACGGAAATATTTTCTGTCAAGAAAAGCAAACGATAAATCGAAAATTATTTCGATTGTAACATCATCTGACAAATATTTTTGCAATTGTAAGTAGAACTTCATGTTAACATTTTACTCGCTAATTTGTCTATAGACAAAGAACAAAATTATCGTTGTTAAACTACCCAATAAACAATGCAAAAAGTAGTCCCGATTCTAAGCGGAGCATAGTAAAAAGTAGTTCCAATTACAATTGCAACAAAAATATGACAGAGCATGTTAGAATTGAAATACTTTTCTTATGTTCGTTGTTTTTCGGCCAATAAACAACTCTTTGTTGTTCTGATGCGTGGTTATCATACAACTCGTGCTAAAGCCCTCGTGGTTAAATTCATACGCACCAGAACTCCAAATCGTTGTTTATTAAAGAACGATAAATCAAAAACTATTTGTTACTTTTTCTATGCTGCGCTCAGATTAAGGACAACCTTTTGCGTTGTTTTTTAGGTAGTTAAACAATGATAATTTTGTTCTTGGTCTATAGAAAAATCAATGTATATCATGTTAGAATTCGTATTGTATTATCATT